>CM022945.1:49865288-50290288 GCA_012931725.1 Litsea cubeba | reverse complement strand
TAAATATACCTCCTTTCTTAATAATACACAGAAAAATATTTTACAATAATGCCCCATCATCATCTATCGTTGGTCCATGTTAATCCCTATGGAGCCTAAGTATTTATAATGTGATCCATAACACTGACTAATGAGGATCTGGTAATTGGAATTATATCTACTTTGCCTCCTTGAGGTGATAATATCTCCTCAATACAATTACATGAATCCCTTTTCAGGGAAGTTTAAACAAAATATATGTACAAGGGTAAATTACAAAGAGCTGATTCACAGTAATTATCTCCAAGATCATAGTTACCTACAAGATTGCAACCTTCAAGATAAGGTTTCCTATCTTTGAATCAATTTTGAGGTATCATTCTCCATAGGTGTATTATCCCATTTATTGCTTAAAAATAGCAAGAAAATCACATTCAATTATATTTCACACTCTTAATTTACATCTCTTTTATATTCCTTGGCCATTTTCTTTCATTTATCACATCTAAAACCCATAAATGGCTATTATATATTATTGCATGAAAGTGTACTTAAGTTTCTCATGTATCCTTCTCTCAAATGGCAATCTATGAAAGAAATTGCTACACAAGCATACTATTATTTATCTGAAATGAGTGGGCTGAATTGATAATCTTAGCTAGTGGTATTAACTGATTAAGATGAAAAAGAAGGCAATGGAATTTATCCGACGCAAGGAGGCTTCACAATGATGCCTGCATGATCCACGAAAAAATGAACACGTCCACGGAAAAATGAACATGTTGAGGCTGAAAGTCGCAGGAAACACCACAGTCGGGTGGAACCATGCACCCCAAAGAAAGCCCGCAGTTTGTCTTTCCTTATTATATTCTCTGCGTCTTCTACTGTGAGCCCTACCACTTCCGGCCATCTTACTATGATATCTTTAACTTCTGCGTTCACTCCATTACAAACCAAACTACTTAGGTAGCGTTTGGTTCGCTGTAATGAGTGCTGGAATGGAATGGTCATTACAGCGTTTGGTTTGCAAAAAAGTGGCGTAATGACCATTACCTTCTAAATCTCATTCCCTTATGTAGAGGAATGACCATTCCATCCCTTTATACTTTTTGTTGAGACCAAAATGCCATTTTTCACATTTATACATATTATTATAACAATAAGATTATAAAAGAGAAAGAACTTGTGTGGGCCCCACCTATATAATAATATAATATATACATTATTATTATTATAAGATTATAAAAGAGAAGAACTTGTGTGGGCACCACCTATATGATAATAATATAATCTATACATTATTATTATTATAATAATAATAATATTATAAAAGAGAAGAACTGGTGTGGGCCCCACCTATATAATAATAATATAATATATACATTATTATTATTATTATAAAATTATAAAATAGAAGAACTTGTGTGAGCCCCACCTATATAATAATAATATAATATATACATTATTATTATAATAATAATAAGATTATAAAAGAGAAGAACATGTGTAGGCCCCACCTATATAATAAGAATATAATCTATACATTATTATTATAAGATTATAAAATGGAAGAACTTGTGTGGGCCCCACCTATATAATAATAATATAATATATTATTATTATTATAAGATACTATAATAGAAGAACTTGTGTGGGCCCCACTTATATAATAATAATATAATATATACATTATTATTATTGTTATAAGATTATAAAATAGAAGAACTTGTGTGGGCCCCACCTATATAATAATAATAATATAATCTGTATATTATTATTATAAGATTATAAAATTTAAGAGCTTGTGTGGGCCCCACTTATATAATAATAATATAATCTATACATTATTATTATTATTATTATTATAAGATTATAAAATAGAAGAGCTTGTGTGGGCTCCACCTATTTAATAATAATATAATCTATACATTGACTGAGCCAAAGATAAAATTATAAAAATTGTATTTTTGGTCAGTCTTATGTAAATTTTATTCTATTCCAAGACTCATTCCAGCGTACCAAACGCAGGAATATGAATCAACTCAGTTGATTCCTCAGCGTACCAAACGTTGGAATGGAAATGCCTATTCCTGCCTCATTCCATTCCAGACTCATTCCGATCTCCATTCCATTCCCGCCTACAACCATTCCAGCGAACCAAACACTACCTTAGTACGTTAGAACTAGAAAGAATGTTAGCTAGTATACATATACATATAAACATATAGAGAAATTTGCTATTTAAATTTTCTTGTGAGATATATGTGATGCGCAGGGGTAGACCCGGAAAACTCTTCTTGGGAGTGCTCTATGTTAGAAAAATTGGAGGAAGGGGCAAGTGTAGAAAAAAAAGCATACTGATTTTCAGAATTTAGAGGGTTTTGTTTAAGAATTTTGAACTTTTTCAGGTTTGGGTGGAGATTCTATACTTGGGTCCGCGGCCTTGGTGATGAGGTGGAATAAGATTATATATATTTATAATGTATTGCATGGTTGGAAAACTCCCCGAGTTGACTGTTGACTCTCCCAAGTCATTTCATTTTGACGAAGGACTGAGTCAACTATGTGTGGAGACTCGGCCGATTCGCCTAAATTCAATAAGCTATTTATATTTGAACCATTAGATAGGTAGATCTAATTTTAAATAGTTAATATTTATTTTTAAGTAAGAATTCACAAGTCAAAAATTCAAAATTGATGATTGGAATGTAATTTAAAACTTATATTTGATATCTACATTTGATATTTGGACTAACAGATTATGTAATCTTATTCATTTATTTTCTCATTATAATATTTTCCTTGTATATATAAATTTATTATCATGAGTGCATGGAAATAAATGTAGATTTATATTTTATAAGTATTGGATCCATTTTTAAAATAACTTTAAAATCATTTAAAAAAAAAATACACGACTCTCTCAAGTCACCGCGTTGACTATATCTAAGTCAAAATTTTTGTATTGGACGAATCGAGTCCCAGTCCCAAGTTTATGTATTGGATGGATGTAATGATTTTAAACTCTCTCTGTTTTTCTCATTTGAAACCTCACACCCTACTTTCTCTCCCTCCCCCCCCCCCTCTTTCAACGTTGCACTCTCTTCTTTCTCTTTCTATCTAAAGAAAATACATTTCATATCCACATGAACGCGCGCGGCATTGAAATTTCTATTGCACTTGCCATAGAAGAGTACATCAAATAACCAAAATTCCTATGCAAGTGAGAAGTATGTTTCAATAGCAGCAAGTTTCGCACAAAAACATATGAGATTGGGATTTTTTTATAAAAAAACTCAGAGAAAGTATATCTCATACATAAAAGCATTGGTTAAGTCTAAATAATCGTGAAAAAGAAATTTCAAAGTAGAAAAGTCACTACAAGAAATTTCACTTTTGCCGGCGCTCAAAAAGCGCCGGCAAAGGTCACCAAATCGCCGGTAAAAATATTTCTGGCGATTTATCTTGCGCCGGCAATTCGCCGGGAAAACTACGCCAGCAAAATGTTTTCCCGGCGAAAGAACGTAGCGCCGGGAAAAAGCTATAGAATTGCCGGTGTTTTATTTCGCCAGGGAAAGATTTTTCTTGCGCCGGGAAAAGTAATTTTTTTCAAAATTAAATTTTATAAAAACTTTTGCCGGCGTTTTTTTTGCGCCGGGAAAAGTTAGTTTTTTTAAAATAAAATTTAGAAACATTTTGCCGGCGTTTTTTTGCGCCGGGAAAAGTTATTTTTTAGAAAAATAAATTTTAGAAACCTTTTGCCAGCGTTTTGTTGCGCCGGGAAAAGTTATTTTTTAAAAAAATAAATTTTAGAAACCTCCGGCAAAACATTATTTTATTAAAAAAAATATTTTTTTTTATTTTTTCCTGTAAAGCCCATATCAACAGCCCTGTATTTCCTGCATTGACAATCCTCCTGAACACCAAAATTACTAGGTCCTGTAACTTTGATTCCCAAATTTGATGGGTAATGAGGACGGATTCAATTCACAGATTGTCAGATTCAAATATCATGCTGAAGCTTGAAAATGATCAAGATTTAAAAACCAAGATCAAGCACTCAAGCATACAAATCCATAATTAAAAAAAATCTATGAAATTTTATTAATTAATTTAAAATTCTGGAAAAATAAGAATAACACATATTTATCTAGTCAACTGAACATTTCCTTGGATGTGCTAGGACTACATCTGACTAAATCTGTAACTAGACTGAACTGACTTCAATAAACAGGTATTAACTTCTCTAAACCATGTCTGAATTACTGAATTGACAATTTGCAATGCTTTTATATGTAATGGATGATGGTGTTCATAACATGAGAGAGAGAGAGAGAGAGATGTGCGGTCTCCTAGTCTCATCCCAGTTTGACCCTAGATACTCAGATCTCATCTTCTTGGAACTGATATTTATCTGAATCAGCAGCACATTCTATTACCAAACTATTATCATAAAATCAACTGACACAATGCAAATCCTTTCCAAAGTTTTGAAAGGCTAAGTTTTCTTTTATATATATAAACATCTGCTCAAGCCCCATATAAAAAATTCTTACCAACTGACCTTCCAGCAGTAAAATTCACTCTTCATTAAATTTGAACTACTTTTGATCCAAAACTACAAAATGTGCATCCAATAACAGAACTTCAGTTTGCGATGTGATTTATAACATGATGAATCCTTTTCAGTTTGCATTGACATAAACAAATTTCAATATGAGAGAGAGAGAGAGAGAGAGAGAGAGAGAGAGAGAGAGAGAGATTACTGATACCTGCCATCACAAAATTAACAACTTTGCACAAGTAACAACTACATGATCACAAAGTTGCAGAAAGTTTCTCCAATCCAAGCAAGTTTACCTCATAATTGAGCGACAATCCCTCGCGCAAGGAAGACTCGGCTTCATGAATACCTCCTACATCAAGGTTTGCATCTGCTGTTGATCTTCTCATTCACATTCCATTCAAGCAGACCTCATTAGACGACATTTCATCCTCGTCAGACTTATTTCTTTCTCTCATCGGCATTTCCAAACTCCAATTCCTTCAAAAATTCCAAACCAAACACCCAGCAGCAGAAAATGCAATTCCTGCAACTCAATCAATCAATACGAAAACTCAATTTCAACAACAAAACTCGAAAATCAAATATTGAAACAGAGAGAGAGAGAGAGAGAGAGAGAGAGAGAGAGAGAGAGAGAGAGAGAGAGAGAGAGTTTACATGAAATTCTGCGACATTCGTCGGGATTGCAACCATAGTAAAATGAGATCTGGTTCCCAATTGGATGGGAATGGAATAGGAACTTCAATAACAAAAAACCCAAACTGGGTCACTTTCTCACTCTAAATTACACCTTGTTAGGTGGGTTCTTCTTTAGATTTTATTCAGTTGGGTTCTCTTCATTATGAGTAATAAGCCGAAAAATTGGTAACAAACACCCCACTAGATTGGGTAAAAGGTATCACTGTTTCTTAAGACAATTAAAAATTTTACTGACATTGAGAAAGGTAATCTAAGCAACCTAAAAAATAAAGTATACAGCGCTCATGCTTCAATCTGAGGACTGGTATGATATGCTAATTTAGTTGGCTGAAACAAGCCATATATAAACAAAGAAGAACATAAGCATCACTGAAACAAATGGGTTATTTATTAGAAAGTGACTTCTGGCCTTACCTGCACACTAAGAAGATGATTGAAATGAAATGTAGTTGATATTGTTCCAGCAGCCTTTAGAACCAAACAATCGAACCAATGCTCGTGGAGAGGAAGACTGCATTTGCATTAGCACAGCCTTTAGTATTATTTTTTTTTAAATCCACAATTCCCCAGCTCCTGATTATTGCTAGTATCCACTATTCCACAACAATAATCAACAGATGATAAGATCTGGAATTGCATTTACTCCACATATCCAAAGTAGAAAAATCAGGAATTTTCAAGAACCTATATCATTGTGTCATGATTAATTACATTGTGTCATGATTAATTACCTAATCATTTACATGGTTCTGAAACTAATGTTTTTAAGGTTGAACAAAAGCACTTACAATTAGAACTGACAATGAACTTATGAAGAAGAGAGTATATCCAAATAAGTTGCGACGTCTCTTATTAATCTTTGCTTCCCTGTATGCTAGAATTGCAATTATCCCAAGTGCAAAAGGTTGATAGCAAAGAGTGAGTACTCTTGTTGCGTGATACTTCTACAAAAGAAAACAATTGGTGTGCAGTAAGTTTATCCAATTTGAGAAGCATCCAAACATAGCAGAAAATCTTTCCACTACACAAAACCAAAAAATGGGTCCTTCACTATCTCATAAGCACTAATATGAATAAAATACTGGTGAGCAACTAAGCACCTACCTAAAATATTACACCATAGTAATCTCCGATTGTCAACATACTATTCCAAGAAAAGAGGCACCCATTTCCTAGAATCCAACATACAAACATTGTTCCCAGATTTTGTTGATTGCTTTTCCTATTACAAATGTCCTGAATAAACAAGAAAAGGTCATAAGGATTGTGACAGCCCTAGGAATTGAATGGATGAGTGTCTCCAACCAATACCTTGAAAATGAAAAACTGCAAGCCTCATTTAATGCTGACCTGGTCCTTGCATTGAAAAGGTCATGCTGGATCTCATTCCCTATGGAATCCTCCTGTTCAACCATACATAGGATAAGTAAGAAAATCATATAAACTAGACCAAACTAGATCTACTGACCAAACTAGACCAATAGTCAAATCAACTTTGGCCGTCTTCTGGTGCTTGGCACAATGATAAAGCATACCCTCCATGATGGAGGGTGGCTGCATGGGTTCAAACCAAAGTAGGTCATGTTTGTATCCTTATAGATGTTCCCATTGCAACAGACCATGGCATAGAAAGGGGGAAAAATTCAATGTGGATTCATATTCTTTAATTGTGTGCCTTTGCTATGTTGTCAAACCTAACTTGAACCTAAAAAACTTACAAACCTGGCACCAAGCTGTGACATTGTGATCTTCTCCACCAGCAAATATGGACCATTCTGTTAAGCAGCATAGACACCAAATATGAAGAGAGAGATATACAAGAATAAGTTCAATAAAAAAAAAACTGCAAAGAAAATTATAGTCATGGGGCAGGCATATTACATTGAGCCTTGCATCATACAATGGACCACAATCACTAGATGACTACACTAACTCTCTTAATGTGTTCTACCAAAGCAAAAAATAATAATAAAATAATCTCTTAAAGTGGTTAATTGGACAGAGATGTATATCAGTATGGAACACATCTTCAAAATGGTAGCCAAGACCCTAGTTAGTCTCTTGGGCACTTATTCACAAATACACAGAGTTGCTCCCTTCATCACACCTTAGAACATCTAAAGAGTATTCGGCTGCATCACTGATTTTGAAATACACCTACAAATCTATGAACATTTAACTGTTGTGAAAGATATACAGCCTTGATAGCTTATAAAGGTAAAACAACAATCATTTGCCTAAAGTATCCAAACAAGGCCCAAGTAATGAATTCCTCCAATTGCTGTTGAATAGGCTGCAATTTACACAGTGAACATTAATTTTCTACATGCCAAGTCATGAATATAACATCAACTTGAACTGTTCAATCAGTGTGATTTTCAGATATGAAATCAAATCTGTTCTAGCAGCAATTCAAAGAAATTAATGTTACACAAAAGGAAAGGAAACAAACCTCTCCAGGGGCGAGGCAGAGAACCCTCTTTGGATTCTTAAACTCGCAAACCAACCTCGCGTCTTCGGATTCATGAACCGACATCTTCACCTCGATCGACATGAAGAAACTAACCCCCAGGCGATCGAACCTCACGATAGACGCCTCCCGATTCAGAGGGTTGATCGGAGAAGCCGAGGATTTTCTGTCCACACCGGAGTTTTAAACAGTGGGCCACATTTGGTTGCCTGAGATCCGAACCCGGAGAGAATCCACTTTGGGTTCTCGGTTTTCGTTTTGGTACGCATCAGAGATCCGGAGAAGAAGAACAGAGAAGTCCATTTTTTCTGTTGCCGGTCGAGACAGAGAACGTTTGGGCCACGCTGTCCGTCTCGACCACCATCCTCGCAGGTTCTGGTTTTCTTTCCGCCGCCGTTGCCATCGTCGGAGGAGGAATCCACCGTTCCTTGCCGCGGAAGAAGAAGAAGACTGGAAGAAGGGGCAGGGACTGTCCCTGTTGAGAAACAGGGCATAACCAGAAGAAGAAGAGGAAAAATCGGAGAAGGGACATCCGCCGCCGCCGCTGCAGCCTGCCGTCGCCGGAGGAGGAGTGAATCCGACAGGAGATGAGATTGAAAGACGATGGAGATGAGATTCACGCGGAGGGATAAGAGGGAAACGAAGAGCGCGGGAGGGAAAAAAAAGTGGGAACGAAAAATGAAAGAAAGAGTGGGTTTTGGGTCAGCGACCAGCGCCAACAAGCATATGTCTATTAGTCCTTTGCCGGCGAAAACAAAAAACGCCGCCAAAAATAAAACCTTTGCCGGCGAAAATAAAAAAACGCCGGCAAAAATGGGAACTTTGCCGGCGAAAATGTAAAAATGCCGGGAATAGTAGGAATTTTGCCAGCGAAAATTACAAAATGCCGGGAAAAATGGGACTTTTGCCGGCGAATAAATGTCGCCGGGAAAACTATACATTTCCCGGCGAAATAATCTTTTGCGCCGGCAAAAGCTATACTTTTCCCGGCGTTTTTTTATTACGCCGGCAAAAAACGCCGGGAAAAGTGCAAATTCTTGTAGTGAGTGTTAGGATTGAAAACACACGCACGATCTACGAGATAATCAATCAATCACACAATCAATCCAGAGAGACGGATTTACATGGTTCGGTAAGATTGCCTACGTCCATGGGAGATTCACGCCGTTCACTATTATTGCTGATTCCCACAAGAGTATAAGCACTCACTGTCTCTCTTGTTCTCTCTCAATACCATCATAAGTACAATGCTCTCACCACCTAGTATAAATATATGAAGCCCTAAACCTCTAGACACTTACAACCATCGGATCTGGCCTTATAACAGATGGTCCAAATTAAACCGACACATTACAAATATGCCCATGTAATTAACTAAAGTCTAGATCAGGCTTCACCAACCCATCAATCTCCCACTTGAAGACTGAACATACTGAATGACTTTGACAATAACAGAACACGGCTAAGAATCTCGATTCCTCATCTTCATGCTTGAAGACTAATTGAAGCTGAGCACAGCTTCAGTTTCTCTGTAGTCACCACCTTTGTGAACATATCTGCAGGATTCTCACTTGATAAAATCTTCTCTAGTTTCAACACTTTTTCTTCCAGAAGCCATCATATGAAGTGATATCTGATCCGAATGTGTTTGGTTTTTGGATGAAATGTTGAATTCTTTGCAAGATGAATGGCACTCTTACTGTCACTATAAAGCATGCTGGCCTCTTGCTTCTTACCCAATTCTTCCATTAACTCCTGTAACCAAATCATTTCCTTACTAGCTTCTGTAGTGGCAAGCTACTCTGCTTCTGTGGTTGAAAGAGCAACAACGTCCTGTAGTTGTGACTTCCAACTGATTGCTGCACTATCCAATGTGATGACATATCCTGTAGTGCTTTTGCTTTTATCAAGATCTCTTGCCAAGTCTGAATCAACATAGCCATGCAATTTAATTGCTGATCCTCCAAAACACAATGATGCATTAGTGGTGCCTCTCAGATATCTGAGAATCCACTTAACTGCCTCATAATGCATTTTTTCAGGATTACTCATAAATCTGCTTACAACTCCCACTGCATAAGCAACGTCTGGTCTAGTGCAAACCATAGCATACATCAAGCTGCTAATAGCTGAAGCATATGGGACCTTAGACATGTTCTCCTTCTCCTGTTCTGTCTTAGGAGATAACTCTTTTGAGAGTTTGAAGTGGCTGGCCAGTGGATTGCTAACTGGCTTAGCACTCTGCATGTTGAATCTGTTGAGAACCTTTTCAACATATTCTGCCTCAGACACCTTCAAAGTGCGATTTTTCCTGTCTCTGCTAATTCTCATGCCGAGAATTTGATTTGCAGCACCCAAATCCTTCATTTCAAATTCCTGCATCAACTGTTTCCTCAAATTATTTATTTCATGTATATTTGAACCTGCAACAAGCATATCATCTACGTACAAGAGAAGAATAACGTAACAGTCATCAAAACTTTTAAAATAACAACAATGGTATGCATGACACTGTTTATAACCTGTGTTGTACATAAAACCGTCAAATTTAAATACCATTGTCTTGGGGTTTGCTTCAAACCGTATAAATTCTTTTTGAGCTTACACACCATTTCCTCCTTTCCTGGTACTGCATATCCATGTGGCTGATGCATATAGATGTCTTCTTCCAAGTCACCATGGAGAAACACAGTTTTCACATCTAACTGCTCAAGATGTAAATCTTTTACCGCCACAATGCTCAAAACACTTCTGATAGTGTTCAATTTAACTACAGGAGAAAATAACTCGGAGTAATCAATACCTGCATTCTGCTGGAAGCTTTTTGCAACTAATCTGGCTTTGTATCGCTTGCTACCGTCATGTTCTTCCTTCAATTTGTACACCCACTTGTTGTGCAGTGCTTTCTTTCCTTCAGGCAACTGAACTAAGTTCCATGTCTGGTTTGATGATAAAGATCGCATCTCATCTTCCATGGCTTGTTCCCACCTAACCCGAGTTTCAACCTGCAATGCTTCTTCATAACATTCTGGCTCACCACCATCAGTTAACAACAAGTAAAACAAAGAAGGTGAATAACGCTAAGTAGGCTTAGGAATCCTAGATGACCTTCTTACTGTGGTAGGTGTTTGAGGGTCCACCTGCAGATTTTCATTTTCATGCACTTCAGGTACATCAGTTTCGGAAGTGTCATCTAGTTCTAAGTATTCATTGCTGTCCTCCTGCACCTTGTCCTTGTTTTTATGCAACACTTTGTCATTGAATATAACATTTCTGCTTCTAATGATTTTTCTATTTTCATCATCCCAGAAGCTGTAACCGAACTCATCAGAACCATATCCAATGAAAGTGCATTTCCTAGATTTAGAATCTAGTTTGTCTCTTTTTTCAGCATCAACATGAACATAAGAGATACAACCAAACACTTTTAAGCGTGAAATGTTTACCTCTTTTCCGGTCCAAGCTTCCTCTGGTAGTCCACCATCCAAAGGTACTGAAGGCTCCCGATTAATCAAGTATGCAGCAGTATTCATTGCTTCAGCCCAAAACTGCTTGGGCAATCCAACATGTAGCCTCATACTTCTGGCACGCTCAACAATGGTCCTATTCATGCGCTCTGCCACACCATTTTGCTGTGGTGTATTGGGAATGGTCTTCTCTCGCTTAATGCCATTTTTGGCGCAATACTCATCAAATTCTTTGCCGTAGTACTCTCCCCCATTATCAGTTCTTAGGCATTTCAGTTTCAAACCTATTTCATTTTCAACCAAAGCTTTCCACTTCTTGAAAATATCAAACACGTCAGACTTGTGTTTCATAGGATATACCCATAATTTTCTGGTAGCATCATCAATGAATGTAACAAAGTAAGAAGATCCACCAAGAGAAGGTACCTGAGTTTGTCCCCACACATCCGTGTGTACAGTTCTAATCTTTCTGACTTCGGTGGCCTGCCTACTTTAGAGAAAGTAGCTTTCTTCTGCTTTCCGAAAACACAATCTTCACAGAACTTTAAGTCCAAGGACTTGAGTCCTTCCAGCTTATCTTTAGAATGAAGAATCTTCATCCCCTTTTCACTCATGTGTCCGAGTCTATAGTACCATGTGTTTGAATCAATGCCTTTATCTGCAACTGCAATGGAACTTGTGGAGCTGTTAGTCAAGTAAAGAGTTCATTCTGTCTTCCCGCGAGCAACAACCATACTTCCTTTTGTAACTTTCCAGAAATCATCTGCAAATATTGGGTCTTCTCTCAACAATTGTCCTCGGTTTGGGAAGCAAAATGTAGATTGAGAGGGAAAAAAGGTGAAATCCTATTTCAAGATGCATGGCAAACTTGAAAACAGCAAAAAAAAAAAAAAAGAACTCAATTAAATAAAGAACTTATCCCCACATATATAAGCCCTCAGTTAAAAATAAAACAGAAACACATCCCCACCTCACTTCTCAAAAGCCCCAAATCAATAATAATTATAACAATACTTATAATAATTAAACGCTCAAGGAACTTTAATTAATATTTCTGGTTGTGGGGGGTGGATGTTTAGTGTCCCTCCCTCCCTCTCTCTATGACTGTGTTTGTGGGTCTCATTTTGGTGTTGGTTTGTGTTTCTTTTATTCTCTTTTTTTGGCTTTCAGTATTTCCCTCTTGTGTCGTTAAGTCTCTTTAATGAAGATTAACATTAAAAAAAAAAACTCTATATGAAGTGAGGATTAGGCTTAAGAGATACAAAGACTAACATTATTAGCCCTTGTAATTTAGCCAAGACCTACTGGGGGATGATTAACTAATTCTAATCTATTATGATCTAAGGTCGTCCTAAGAGCTAAGTTGGTGCAAGCCAGATTGCCAAGGCAAATATGTTGCAACAAACACACAACCTGTTCGCAGGTTTACTAGTTTTTTTTCCTTCAAAATCCAAAAAGCTCCCTTCTTCTCCCTCTATCCTAACACTCATCTCAGCCATTGAGATAAGGCCTGCGATCTAATTCGGGCCATCGGCAAAAGAACACAAAAAAGGTCTAAATTGCCCACAAATGAAGATGAAAAATCAAAAGAGCTAAAAGACCCAACAATAGGCTAGGCCCATACATTCAGATGACTTAACTATGCTCTATTTCATAATGATTTTCTTTATAAAGACACCCCACCCCGAGAGACCCTATTAGTGTAATTAACTCAATCAATCATATGATTGATGAGGTGCATTGTCTTCCTATAAAGGATGGCCAATTTACCATTGGAGTAGACAGTAGAGCCACATTTTACTGTGCCTGGAAATGTCGAAATTGTTTTATTTTTCTCCGATGTAGCATTTAGAGCTAAAGCTACCTTCGTATTTATGATGAGTCTTCATGGTGTCTTTGTTGATGTAGGAGCCAAACAAGGACAGAAAGCTCCTCAATGAAGGCTGAAGTGCGTGCGCTCCTCCTAGGATTGAAAGTGGTAAAGGACAACGAAGACCGCGCTTTCAATGTTGCGAAGGAAATAGGTCTTGCAGGGGACTGTTCTATAGACCCACTCATTTTGGATATCAAAACATTCACTGAAAGTTTTGTTTTTATTTTATTCAGGGAACTTTGAATTGGGTTGATCATTTTATTTCTTATGATCTCATCCTGAGAACTTTGAACTAGAAAGACCACAGGGCTGCAAAGCTAAGCTATTCCCTAGATGGGGAAGAGCCTGGGTGTAGTAGGCTTTGATTTGTTACTTCATGAGTCTTTTCTATTGTTGTGCTTGCTTCTGGTTGAATGAATTCCATCTCTTTCTACCAAAAAAAGAAAAAAAGAAAAAAAAAGCATTGCATAAATCTTTTTGTTGCATAAAACCCCTTTGGCCTTTAAAAAGTTCTGTACAGATGTTACATATGTCCTTGTAATTAGTTCCTACGTGTTTATTAACATTAAGTTTTTCATGCACTACTTCAATTCCTCCATTTTGCTTCTTAAACCGATTTCCCTCTGGGTAACTACTAACAGAATGATCTAAGATGTGAGAGACTCAAATGACCAAGATTTCTTGGTAAACGCTTTGATAATCATTGCATTCACCGTATACTAATTTCATTGCACCAAGCATTGCCAAACAATCAAGAACAGAATCCAGAACAACAAAATCAATTCAGTACACACACAAAACCATATAACAAAATTCTCAACCGAAAGAAAGATCTAATTAAAATGGAACTTTAGATATTTGATCCAACAATCCACAGAATATCTGCCAATCAATGTGGAATCAGAGAGAGAATAAATAATAAGAAAGGTTAAAGGAAACTCAATATAACAATAATTGGTGGAACGCTAAAACCTACTTCTCTCTGAAAAAATTGGATTTTTGGTGCTGTGAAGTGATCTAAGAGATGTATTTTGATGGCATTCTTTCAGTTGTAATGGCAGATTTACCAACTTTCGTCCCACTGCCCATGAATAGAGCGACCACAATTGAACTAATCTGGATAGATGCATTGCAAAGTTGTTCTGGATCTTGAACATATTGGAACAGGGGGCGTTTAAAAAAAAAATGGGAACAGGGGGCACTAAATTGAATATTTATATTCTTTGAAAGAACGTAGGTAGAAATCTTTGTGAATCACAGTTTTTTAGGGTATCTGCTTTTCTGCCCAAGTTTTAAGGAAGATTTCATGACATTTATTTTTTATCCCAAGATTTAAGGAAGATTTTTGGGAGGTTTGTTATCCTCCCTAAGTTTGAAATTGATAGGAGTGGGACTGTAATTCAGACGAAATTAGAAATGCAATCCTTTTTAATACGAACTTATTACAATCTTGAAAGATTTTAGTAAGTAACTAGCATCAAAGCCTGTGCTTTGCCAGGGCCCTTTATAATAAGAATCAACATTTCAAAATCCCCAATTTATGGGTAAATTAGGGAGAGATCCCTCATTATTGGGCTATAAAGTCTCTAGGATAGAACATTAATATTTAAGGTCTAGAGTCCTTGTGCATGGAATTAATTCCGAGCGAGCCCAGCTCAGCCTGGGCTCGGGTTTTGGGCCTGAATCAGGGTTCTTTTAGGGTAGTTTGATGGCCCAACTGAAGGTTGTGATAAGCCCATTCCTTAGGTGTTCTTTGGGCCTGTTTCAAGGTCAATTCTTGGGCTGTCTTTAGGTATTATTGTTGGGCTGTGTATGACATGAATTGTGGGCTATGTTAGGGACTGTTTGGGCTTGTTTTCAACGGACTGTTGGGCTTGAATAAGGCCAGCTGTGGGCCTGATTAAAATGGATTTAAACCTACTTCTAAGGAAAACCTATTCTATATAATTTCAAGCCCACTTCGGGCCTATGTCCAAGCTCAATTCAGCCCCGAACTCTCTCCTATAAGTGAAGCCTATTCAACCCTTAGCAAGCCCATAACTCATGGTGAGAAGTGTATTGGGCTATGACCAATACCATTTAGCAAAACCCTTGAGTCTAAATGCACACTTAATCCCTTATGATCGTCAATGATCTTCGGTGACACCAAACCACTTTCTTTTAATGACGATAGAGGGATCAAATGTACATTGAGACTAACTGCTTAGTCGTTCGACCATCATGCATTCTTTGAATAAAAAGACTTTTTGTTTTGGTTCTTTCTCCTATGCTTTTATTGTTTTGAAGTGGGTTACCCCATGTTTTAGTAATGAAGAAACTACTCATCTATTTTGCTCGGATCCGCCAATATGCATTGTTTGGAGTAGTTTACTTATCGATTTGGAAATGTATCTTATAAATGGCATTGCATTTCTTCGAGGTTTTGGATTTTCACCAAAGTGGCACCACTAGGCTTAGGTCACCTTGTCGGACTGATCATCCGGCTTGGGGTCTTTATTTTGTTTGCCAGCTGCAGTTTGGATTCCGTTTGTACCGACCATGGCAACGGTAATTATCCGTTCCCATGATTAGTGGCTACGGTTCTGTCTGATAACGACTATGTCGTTCCGTCCCACGTTTAGTGGCTTCGGTTTGTCTGCTCCGGTAACCTCGGTAACAGGAGAATATAGCTTTATGTGGGTCGCCATTGTTTTTATGCATTGATATTCATCTCATGGCATCGTTTTTATGTTATTCATCTTGACATTAGATTTGTAAACCATTGAGATGTTTCTCCTATATTTACTTCGACATTGTTATTAATCGTGATTTCATCGTAGCTCTTTCTTATTATGTTTTGTTTTACTTTCATCCTATTATTGTTGTAATTGCTTGCCAGACCGTCGTGTCTGACTCTCTTTTGTTTGGTGTCAGATGTCGAGCCCCTCGCGGTTGAGGCGCACTTCGAGGCGGAACCTATAGTTCCAGTGGAGGGCGAGTGGCGGCCCGATGATGTCGTGTAGACGTCGGGTTGCCTTGGAGCTGCGATCACATTTTGGGGATTTATGATATACATTTTGGGTTTTTGTTATGGCCATTGTTGGCTTATTTTCTTTTGGGGAAAGTTTGTAATTAATGCTTAACTTTACTTTTGTATCAACTCTAACTAACTTTGGCCCACAGTAAATGTTTCTCTTTTGATGCTAGTCTCGTGCGTTCTCAATTTATACCTGTTTATGAGACTTTTATGTTTGCTACAAAGCTTCCGCGAAATTTGTTTGTATGAAAGTGATCCTTACATATCACTATTGGATCGGATTCCGTGAATCCTTACCGCGGAAACCTGTGGGAAACTAGTGTGTGCGGGCAGAATTTTCCGGCCCGTCGCGCCGCGTCCCCGGATTAAGGCCTCGTTTAGCGGGACCTCGGTCCGGGGGCGTGACAGGCTTGGTATCAGAGCGAGAAATATTTGAGGCAATTAAAATTGGATTAGAAACATAAGGACGTGGCAAGGATTCGTTAGCATTACCGTTAGTTAGCATCAAATTGGGATTGGGAACGCTTTATTATTATATCTTGTTGTACTAACATGTGGTTTTGCAGCACTATGCCTCCACGTCGACCTCCGGCAGGTGCGAACGCATCAGGTAGCAATCATGACAGCGAGATTGAAAACCCGGTAACGGGTCAATTCCAGTAACTCATGCAAATGTTAGTCGAACAACAGCAGCGAGCCAATGATAATCAAGCTCGATTTCAAGAACAAATGGCCAAGAAGGATGAGGAATTAACTCAAGTGCAAAGGCAACTGCTTGAAGTGTTGGGTAGAAGGCCAGAACCAGTAGCTAATGTGGAACCAGTGCAGAATAGGGACAGAGACCCTAATGTTCTATTTGAGAAGTTCAGAAAAAGGGGTCCTAAAGAATTTACGGGTCAGGAAGACCCTTTGGCAGCGGATGATTGGTTGGCTCATACCGAGAACATCTTCGACATCTTTGTATGTACAGGCAGACAGCGAGTTCTTTTGGCAGCCTCCATGTTTACTGGGTTGGCAGACATTTGGTGGAAGACTGTCAAGGAAGGCTATCAGAATATTGCAGATGGGATTGCTTGGGCCACTTTCAAGCAGCAGTTTAGTGAGAAATATGTCCCAGCACATATTAAGAAGCAGAAGGCAGCAGAGTTCCAGTTGCTTAAACAAGAAGATATGACTGTCCTTGAGTACCTTACAAAGTTTGAGAAGTTATCTCGCTATGCTCCAGAGTTGGTGGACACCGAGGAGAAAAAGATTACTAAGTTTATGGATGGGCTCAACCCCATTATTTTGAGAGATGCTTTGGGTGTGGTACCACCGACCACCTTTCAAGAGGCTACCAAGAGGGCCTACAGGTTTGAGGATATAAACAATCAGATTATTAAGGACAATCAAAGGAAGAGACAGCAGTTTCAGAGTGGGCAGAAATCTTACCAAGGAAAGAAACAAAAGAAACAGCAGAATGCTCCAACTCAAGGCGGGTGTGAGCATTGTGGCAAGAATCACTCTTCTCAGCAGTGTTATCGACTTTCAGGTGCATGTTTTAAGTGTGGTAGCTCAGACCACCAAGTGAAGGATTGCCCGAACAATAGGAACCAGGGCAATAGGGCACCTCAGCAGCCGCCGAGGCAAGCCCCTCAGCAAAATCAGCAAGTAGTTCAGAACCCACCAAGGCAGCAGCAGAACCAGCAGCCCCGTCAACAGCCTCAGAACCAGAATGCCCGTCCACGGCAGCAGAATAGGAATATGCAGCTTGGGAGACCAAATCAGAATCAGAACAGACCTCGTCAGCAAGGCCGTCTCAACCATATCAATCAAGTGGATGCAGAAGCGGCAGGTGATGTTGTGGAAGGTAAACTTCTAATTTGTGATGTAGAAGCTAAAGTGTTGTTTGACCCGGGATCTACCCATTCTTTCTTATCCCTTGTGTTTGCTAAGAAGATTAGTGTTCCTGTTAGGGAGTTAGAGTTTGTCTTGACTGTTACTACTCCGGTAGGGAAGCAAGTGGTGTGTAGTACTTTTTACCCTGGCTGTCCAGTGAAGATAGGAGAAGTCATTTTTCCTGCAGATCTTATCACCTTAGTTATGCATGACTTCGATGTTATTCTAGGCATGGATTGGCTAGCGGGTCATCATGCCTCCATGGATTGCTATAGCAAGACCATTGTGTTTAGGTTGGATGGGTCGTCCTCCGGAGTGAAGTTCCAAGGAGAGAAAAGGATTTCCCCAGTTAGGTTTATTTCAGCTCTTTCGGCAGCTAAGTTGTTAAGATCAGGTTGTGAGGGATTTATTGCTTTCGTTTCCAAGGACGAACAGTCCCTAGGGGTGGAGAATATTCCGATAGTGTGTGAGTTTCCCGATGTTTTTTCAGAAGAGATTCCAGGGTTACCACCTGTCAGAGAAGTTGAGTTTACAATAGAGTTGGTGCCAGGAACTGCTCCGATTTCCATTGCTCCTTATAGGATGGCTCCAGCGGAGTTGGGTGAATTGAAGTTGCAGTTGCAAGAGTTGCTAGATAAAGGCTTTGTTAGGCCAAGTGTTTCCCCATGGGGAGCCCCAGTGCTTTTTGTCAAGAAGAAAGATGGAAGTTTGAGGATGTGTATAGACTATAGGAAGTTGAATCAAGTGACCATCAAGAACAAGTACCCTTTGCCTAGGATAGACGAGTTGTTTGATCAGTTGCAAGGTGCAAAGTTTTTCTCGAAGATAGATTTGAGGTCCGGATATCATCAGTTGAGGGTTAGAGAATCAGACATCCCGAAGACAGCTTTTCGAACTAGATATGGGCACTATGAGTTTTTGGTGATGCCCTTTGGACTGACGAATGCACCAGCGGTGTTCATGGCTCTCATGAACAAGATTTTTGCACCCCACCTAGATCAGTTCACCGTTGTTTTCATTGATGATATTCTAGTGTATTCCAAGTCAAGAGAAGATCATGAGCAGCATTTAAGGACTTCTTTGCAGTTATTGAGAGATAACCAGTTGTATGCGAAGCTTGGGAAGTGTGAGTTTTGGTTAGAGCAAGTCTCTTTTCTCGGTCACATTATTTCTGAAGAAGGGCTAGCAGTTGACCCGTCAAAGATTGAAGCAGTTATCAATTGGGAGAGACCGAAAAATGTGACAGAGATTAGGAGTTTTCTGGGTTTGGCAGGCTATTATAGGAGATTTGTTCAAGGCTTTTCGTCTATTGCAGCACCGTTGACTAAGCTAACCCGGAAGAATGTGCCGTTTGTATGGTTAGAGAAGTGTGAAGCTAGTTTTGAAGAGTTGAAGAAGAGGTTAACTTCAGCGCCTGTCCTCACCTTACCTTCGGGGAGTAGTGGTTTCGTTATCTATACGGATGCTTCAGGAGTAGGACTCGGTTGTGTGTTGATGCAAAATGGAAACGTGATTGCATATGGCTCGAGGCAATTGAAGGAACATGAAAAGAAGTATGCAACGCACGATTTGGAGTTAGCAGCCATAGTTTTCGCGTTGAAGATGTGGAGACACTACTTGTACGGAGAAAAATTTGAAGTTCATTCGGATCACCGTAGTCTTCAGTACTTATTCTCCCAGAAGGAATTGAATATGAGGCAAAGAAGGTGGATGGAGTACATCAAGGACTATGATTTTCCGATTATCTATCATCCGGGGAAGGTTAACGTAGTGGCTGATGCGTTGAGCAGGAAATCAGTTTGTTTGGCTAGTATGCATGGGTTTTACAATTTTCAGCAAGTTGAGGATTTGGGAGTAGAGTTCGAACCTTTGAGAGAAGGAGTTGTATTGGCAAATATGACAGTGTCCGAGCCAGTCTTCATTCAGAAAATTAAGGACAATCAGATGCAAGATCCAGACTTGGTTAAAATTGTGGAGCATATCTCGGAGAGACCAGATTTTCAGATGTTGGATGGAGTTTTGTACTTCCGTGGCAGACTTTGTGTTCCTAAGGTAGACAATTTGAAAGATGACATTATGGTAGAGGCTCACAATACGAGGTATTCAGTGCACCCAGGGAGTACGAAGATGTATCACAATTTGAAGAGTCGTTTTTGGTGGAACAATATGAAGAGAGAGATAGCAGCCTTTGTGTCTAGATGCATGACTTGTCAATTAGTGAAGGCAGAACACCAGAAACCACCTGGTCTTTTGCAACCGTTAGAAATCCCAGAGTGGAAATGGGAACACCTGACAATGGATTTTGTATCAGGTTTACCGAATACAAGCAAGGGGAACAATGCCATTTGGATCATAGTGGATCGGTTAACGAAGTCAGCGCACTTTATTCCTTTGAAGACCGGTAAGAAGATGCACATGTTGGCTTTAGCGCAAGCTTTTGTGAAGGAGATCGTTAGTCGTCATGGTCAGCCGGTTTCCATCACTTCAGATCAGGATAGTAGATTTGTTTCGAGGTTTTGGAAGACTTTGCATGAATCGATGGGGATGAAGCTTCAATTCAGTACAGCGTACCACCCGCAGACGGATGGTCAGTCGGAAAGGACCATTCAGACCCTCGAGGACATGCTTAGGGCTTGTGTCCTTGATTTCAAGAATCAGTGGGACGAGAATCTACCGCTTTGTGAATTTGCCTATAACAATAGTTACCATTCCAGCATAGGAATGGCCCCTTTTGAAGCGCTGTATGGCAGGAAGTGTAGAACCCCCGTGTGTTGGGAAGAAGTCGGAGAACGCAGTTTTCATGGTCCATCTTTAGTTGAGGAAACAAGTGATAAAGTCAGAATAATCCATGAGAGATTGAAGATTGCGAGGAGCCGACAGAAGAGCTATGCCGATGTTCGAAGAAAGGATCTCCAATTCCAAGTTGGAGACAAGGTATTCTTAAAGGTATCTCCGGTCAGAGGGACTTTGAGATTTGGGCAGAAAGGCAAATTGTCTAAGAGATTTATTGGTCCGTATGAGATCTTGAGTCGGATCGGGGAAGTGGCGTACAGATTAGCTTTGCCTCCAGAACTGTCGGGTGTGCACAACGTGTTTCACGTATCAATGCTAAGGAAGTATGTTTCAGACCCTTCGCACGTGCTACAACATGAGCCGTTGGATGTCAGAGAGGATGCCACCTACATCGAAAAACCGGCAGAGATTATCGACACCAAAGAGCAAGAACTGAGGAATAGGACAATTCAGTGGGTAAAAATCCGTTGGGAGAATCATGGACCAGAAGAAGCTACTTGGGAGCTTCGTGAGCAAGTTCAAAAGAAGTACCCTCAGCTATTCCCAGAGGTTAGTGATCATTTGGAGGACCAAATGTGATTTTTAGGGGTGGAGGATGTCAGACCCCGACCCAGGTTTGAATATTTAATCATGTTTTAACCGTGATTAGAGGTTAAGTGGGATTAGGGGACGATTAGCTTATTTTATTAAGCTAGATTAGGTTGTTTGATTTGCTTTGAGAACTTTGATTAGCCTTTGACTTAAGTTTGACGCGGGCCGGGGCGCCCGTGGATTTTGTGTATGAGATTGTTGAGTTTGTTCTTGATGCTTGTAAAATCCTCATTTATGTGTATTTTGACTTATTTCATCTAGATCGTCAACTTTCATGTTTTGGCCAACTTGATTTTGTGATCAGAAATCGCGTTTTTCGAGAAAAAAGGGCAAAACTGACATTTCACACAAAACCTGTACCCAAATTTCGAAAATTCCAGAAATTGCCAAAAATATACTTTTTGGAAAGTAGAAATTTCGCCGATCATTTTTGTCTTCTTCGTCGTTTCCGTTCGGGGCCCGCAAGTACCGTTTCTAGGCTTGTGAAGATCGGGGCCCACATTGGCTTGTCTTTTAAGAAGAGAGCTTTTCTTCTCCCTTCTTCATTTCATTCCAGCAAGTTCTTTGGCTAGGGTTTTTCCTCTTCTCCCTTCTCACTCTCTCTCATCTGGAACTCTCACTTGGTGAGGTTTTCTTAGAGGATTGATCTCCTCAATCTCTTCCTCCCTCTTCAAGCTTCCTAGGGATACCAATCTTGAGGATTTTGAGCTAAGAGAAGCCCTTTCTTCAAGCCTCTCTTCTTTGTTAGGGTTCCTCAAGGTGAGCAATAGTTTTCTAAACCCAAGATCCTTGCTTTCCTCTCCATTTGGAGCATTTTAATCCCATTTGTTAAGGGTTTCATTGAGGATTTACAAATGTTGACATTTTAGGGTTTCTTGGGAAATTTTTGGGGTTTTTGTAGATTTGGAGCTTGAAGCTCTAAGGATTTGTTTTAGGAGTGATTTTGAGCTCATCTTGGCTAAAGGCAAGTATATTCCAACACTAATGTGATGCTTTCCCCTCATTTGGTTTCATTTCTTGATTTTTCCCTTTTTGTGTAATCTTCTTTAGTGTGTGGTTTATTATGCTTTAAGGAATCATTGTCATAGCCATCTTAATTATGTTGTTGCCTTACCATGTATGGGAAATTTGTCCTCACTTTGGTTTCTTGGAAAGTTTGTTTCATGTGTTTCAAATGGGTGTTCTAAGGGATGGAAAAGAAGTTTGATTTCTTAAAAAGGTGTGGTATTTATGTTAATTAGATGGTTTAATGGTTTGTAGAGATTGAGAAGAGGCCCAAGATGTTGTAGAATGGTCTATGGAAGAAAGGGAATTGAAATGATCAAGAAAGAAGGAAGAAAAACACACAAGAAGGAGGAATTCCTGCACTCGGGCCGGACTGGGCAGGCCCAGTCCGCTCGAGCGACCCACTGGGTCGCTCGAGCGGACCAGGTACTGTCTGGGTCCGCTCGAGCGACCCACTGGGCCGCTCGAGCGACCCAGCTACTGTCTGGGTCCGCTCGAGCGAGCCCAGCTCAGCCTGGGCTCGGGTTTTGGGCCTGAATCAGGGTTCTTTTAGGGTAGTTTGATGGCCCAACTGAAGGTTGTGATAAGCCCATTCCTTAGGTGTTCTTTGGGCCTGTTTCAAGGTCAATTCTTGGGCTGTCTTTAGGTATTATTGTTGGGCTGTGTATGACATGAATTGTGGGCTATGTTAGGGACTGTTTGGGCTTGTTTTCAACGGACTGTTGGGCTTGAATAAGGCCAGCTGTGGGCCTGATTAAAATGGATTTAAACCTACTTCTAAGGAAAACCTATTCTATATAATTTCAAGCCCACTTCGGGCCTATGTCCAAGCTCAATTCAGCCCCGAACTCTCTCCTATAAGTGAAGCCTATTCAACCCTTAGCAAGCCCATAACTCATGGTGAGAAGTGTATTGGGCTATGACCAATACCATTTAGCAAAACCCTTGAGTCTAAATGCACACTTAATCCCTTATGATCGTCAATGATCTTCGGTGACACCAAACCACTTTCTTTTAATGACGATAGAGGGATCAAATGTACATTGAGACTAACTGCTTAGTCGTTCGACCATCATGCATTCTTTGAATAAAAAGACTTTTTGTTTTGGTTCTTTCTCCTATGCTTTTATTGTTTTGAAGTGGGTTACCCCATGTTTTAGTAATGAAGAAACTACTCATCTATTTTGCTCGGATCCGCCAATATGCATTGTTTGGAGTAGTTTACTTATCGATTTGGAAATGTATCTTATAAATGGCATTGCATTTCTTCGAGGTTTCGGATTTTCACAAAAATGGCACCACTAGGCTTAGGTCACCTTGTCGGACTGATCATCCGGCTTGGGGTCTTTATTTTGTTTGCCAGCTGCAGTTTGGATTCCGTTTGTACCGACCATGGCAACGGTAATTATCCGTTCCCACGATTAGTGGCTACGGTTCTGTCTGATAACGACTATGTCGTTCCGTCCCACGTTTAGTGGCTTCGGTTTGTCTGCTCCGGTTACCTCGGTAACAGGAGAATATAGCTTTATGTGGGTCGCCATTGTTTTTATGCATTGATATTCATCTCATGGCATCGTTTTTATGTTATTCATCTTGACATTAGATTTGTAAACCATTGAGATGTTTCTCCTATATTTACTTCGACATTGTTATTAATCGTGATTTCATCGTAGCTCTTTCTTATTATGTTTTGTTTTACTTTCATCCTATTATTGTTGTAATTGCTTGCCAAACCGTCGTGTCTGACTCTCTTTTGTTTGGTGTCAGATGTCGAGCCCCTCGCGGTTGAGGCGCACTTGAGGCGGAACCTATAGTTCCAGTGGAGGGCGAGTGGCGGCCCGATGATGTCGTGTAGACGTCGGGTTGCCTTGGAGCTGCGATCACATTTTGGGGATTTATGATATACATTTTGGGTTTTTGTTATGGCCATTGTTGGCTTATTTTCTTTTGGGGAAAGTTTGTAATTAATGCTTAACTTTACTTTTGTATCAACTCTAACTAACTTTGGCCCACAGTAAATGTTTCTCTTTTGATGCTAGTCTCGTGCGTTCTCAATTTATACCTGTTTATGAGACTTTTATGTTTGCTACAAAGCTTCCGCGAAATTTGTTTGTATGAAAGTGATCCTTACATATCACTATTGGATCGGATTCCGTGAATCCTTACCGCGGAAACCTGTGGGAAACTAGCGTGTGCGGGCGGAATTTTCCGGCCCGTCGCGCCGCGTCCCCGGATTAAGGCCTCGTTTAGCGGGACCTCGGTCCGGGGGCGTGACAAACCCCTTAACCTCTTTCCTCTTAATCTTATTTATGTATTCAAAATATGGGGAATTCAAAAACAGATCTCTCTTACAAAAGAAATTTTTTTTTTTTTTGCTTTTGACACATTTTTTATCAATGCAGAACAATAAGAAAGTAAACACTCTTGCTTTTCTTTTAAATGAAGAAGGGATGGCAATACTTGTAAATAATTCAAACTTGCTGCCCCTTTTTGCGCCGTATAAACCAAGATGTGAACGTGCTTTTGATGGGATGGCACAAACTTGTAAATTTCTCCAACTTTTAGCCCATTTTTTTATTCCACTCTTAAATCCAAGGATCCAAAATATCCCTACGATTTATGTACATAAATCTAAGGGTCCAAAATAGAGAATTCAAAAACTGAGCTCCCTTATTATATAAACTAGTCATTGCACGTGCCTGAAGGCACTAAAATTGATTGCCCGTGATTGCCAGTGATTGCCAGTAATTGGTTATCACTAATTTTATAAACCTTAGTGATTGCCCGTGCCTAAATGCACTAAAATTAAGAGCAAGCAAAAATGTGATCAATGGTCCAAAACTATCTTGATGTTTTGTTATTGTGATTTTGGACTGGGGCTAATACTAATGGACCATAAGGATCTTATTACCCCTTTGTTTTCAAATAATTAAAAAATTACCAACGTACTAAGGATCTTACTGCCCCTTTGTTTTTAAATAATTACAAAATTACTAACGTAGGATCTTAGTGCCTCTTTGTTTTCAAATAATTACCAAGTACTAAGGATCTTACTGCCCCTTTATTTTCAAATAATTACAATATTACCAACTAACTAAGGATCTTACTGCCCTTTGTTTTTAAATAATTACAAACTTACCAAGGTACTAAGGTTCTTGAATCCCTTCTCACCCTAGGATTTATGTACAAAAATATATACATAAATCCAAGGGTGGGGAATGAGTTCAGGAATTCAAACATTGTCCCTCCTTATTATATAGATGTAATATAAAAGAGTTTTTAAATTAAATGGGGTTAATAATACTTGATTAAATGTTTAGTTGGGACAGTGGGTGTATCATGTTGTGTTTAAAGGTGGATCTCCTGTATTTTTTAAAGATGGCTAGCATGTACAAGTGTACATGATTGATCCTTGTACTTGAAAAAATCAGTGTCTTCGGCTATGAGCCATCAGATGATGCAACGGGCTAGATGTTTTGATGTAGGCTTAGGTCTGAATTAAATCCTCGCGAGTCATGTTTAAACCATCATGGCCCATGAAACCTGGCTAGTTTGGTATTTCTACTTGTAAAGTCAAGTAGAGTTCAAAAAGTCACTTATATTTTATTCACACTCTCTCCAACTTTTCCAACAAAAAGTCAAAAAGCAACAACAATTACTCACTAAAAGACAAAAAAACTCCATTTCTCATACCAAAAGTCAACAATATTCTATCCCCAACAACTAAAAATAAAATACCATCATAACTCACTATATTTTTTATTCATACTTTTTATTTCACTTCACTTCACTTGATTTTAAAAGTAAAGTGCCAAACTGGCCCGTTGAAGCATCAGATGATGCAACGGGCTAGATGTTTTGACGTAGGCTCAAGTATGAATTATAACCTCGTGAGTCATGTTTAAACCATCATGGCCCATGAAAAGCTTTGGCATAGTTGTAACTTGCCACCCTCAGATAGCCCTGCCCACATCTAAATGGAGGGCTCATCTTGCAGTTTGCATGGTCTACTGTTGGACTTTTGGTGATACCCACTTCCACACGGATCAAGTGGCCCCATCTATATTGTGACCCCTTGTATTTGCCTAGTTATGTGTTGTTGATTTTAAATGATAGTGTCATCCGTTTGTCATTTGAGCTGTTCATCTGGCGATGGATGAAACTAGAGCTTCTTTTGGGATTCCTATAAATCTTAAAGGAGACACATGATCTAAAGTCTAAAAGTGGGCCTCGTATCTCAATTCCTAAAGGTGTGTCATGCTGTGTTTAAAGGTGGGTCTTATGTATTTTTTAAAGGTGGTCAGCATGTACAAGTATTCGCATGTATTGTAACACCTCGACCCCACGTGAGTATGATTAATGCCTAATTAACTTGGAATAGGTGTCTAATGTTTGTTTCACAATGATTTTTGATTGATTAGGTAGATTAGTAGGGGTTTTGACCATGCCTACGTATCTCTATGATTTTTCTGTAATTTTGGGTATTTTGGGGTTTCGTGTGTCTACTTTCAGTCGTATCGCGGTTCTGGGTGCATTGGATAGGGCGTTTCATATTGAGTCATTCTTGTGTTTTGACCGAGTAGATTCGAATCCAGTTTACCCCATATATAGCTCAAAAGCCTAATTGAAAATTAAAAAGTCTACATGGACTAACTCATGGGGTCGGTCTATGGACCGACTCCATGCTATACCCACCATGGGTATACCATGGAGTCAGTCCATAGACCGACCCCATGAGTTAGTCCATGTAGCAGGACTCATTGAAAATAGACACTTCAATATGGACTTGCATGCAAAGTCCAACCAAATACCCACTTAAAAACCCATTCACCCCCTCTTCTCAGTTGGAGCTTCCCTTCTCCCTCTCCCTCTCCATCCTTTTCTTCCAATCTCTCTCTCAATTAAGATCTTAACAATTGCATGTGAGGGATTAAGTTGCAACTCCTCCAACTTCATCTCCCTCAACAAGCAGATCTGTCTACCAGCACAACTCAGCTCCATTTCTACTATTGGCTTCTTGGGTGTGAAATCTGAAGATTAGACGATAGATTCATTGCACGCATGTTGACTTCAGCCCATTTCTTGCATTCCTCCTTCGTAGAAGATTTGTAGAAGATTCACATGAGTTAGCCAAATTGGGGGGTTTGCTCAATTGAGTCATAAGAAGAGGTTTTTTTTTTTGGATAACATAGGAACCCGCCGACCCTCCTTCGGTTGATCGTTGGTAAACCTACGGATACATAGAACCACCCACTAACGCTACGTATCGGTTAAGGCCTTAAAGGGATTCGAAGCAGGACCTCCAGGTTAAAGCTGAAATTCCTAACCACACGAACATTTTAAGTGTGGGTAACATTTTAATGTGGGTAGTCATACGAAGAGTTAGTGAATGTAAAAGCACCAAAAGAGGCAAGTATAAGCACTAATAAGTTATGCAACGATCACGTATTCTTTGGCTGACCGAGGGTGACAGAAACACCAAATTTTTTCATAGGGTTGCTAAAAGTAACTTCCGGAGAAACCGGATTCACTATCTCCTCGATGCGGCAGGACAGCTGGTAGCGGAACAAGCTGGCCTACTCAATCTATGTAAGGACTATTTCACCTCAGTGTACTCTGGAGCAGAACCAATGGATGATCAATCTATTGCTCAAGCTCTTCCTTCTTGCATATCTGAGGAGGACAATCGGATTCTTTCAGCCATTCCATCCGTAGCAGATATTAAAAAGGCTGTTTTCTCGATCCATCCCGAGAAGTCTTCTGGCCTGATGGTTTGAATGCTCTATTTTTTCAACGTTATTAGAATTTGGTAGGGGCAGATGTGGTCCACATGGTCCGTGAATTTTTCATCAACGGGACCCTCTCGATCCTAGAGTTAACGAAACTTGTATCACTCTCCTACCAAAATCTTTGGGTGCTGTTCGGCTGGATGATTATCGGCCTATTAGCCTCTACAATGTGCAGTATAAAATTATCTCAAAGATTTTGGTACATAGGTTGCGCCTCATGCTTCAAAAATGCATCTCTGCATGTCAGGGTGCCTTCTGCCCAATGAAACGCCCTGCGGACAATATCATCATTGCCAAAGAGCTATTGCATATTATGAGTAATGGTGCCTGCAAGAAAAAATACCGTGCCATTAAAATGGATATTCGCAAAGCTTATGATAATTTATCATGGAGTTTCCTTCGCATCTGCCTGCATCAGTACGGTTTCTCAGAAGGGATCATACAGCGCATTATGACCTGTGTATCATCAGTTACCTACACAGTGGGTGTCAATGGCCATCGCACAGGATCCATCGCTCCCATCAAGGGTCCGCGCCAAGGGGACCCTCTCTCGCCGTATCTTTTTATCTTCTGCAGTGAAGCTTTAGCCCATACCCTCACCAAACTGGCGCAACAAAAACCTGCTCTTTTCCCGACATTAGTGCCAGGAGGTGACCGGATTCCTTTGCTTCAATATGCTGATGACACTCTTTTGTTTATCAGGGCAACTGCTTCAAATGCTCATAGGGTCAGAAGAGTTCTAGAGGCTTATGGGGCTGCAGCGGGTCAGCATCTCAATCCAGCTAAATCTACTATAATATTTAGTACGGACACAGCTCCCAGAATCAACAGAGAAGTCCGAGCAGCTCTAGGGATAAATTCGGTCACCAAATCATTTACCTACCTTGGGGAAACGGTGGGTCTGCGTCAGATGGGAACCCAAGCAGGGGTCCGGGTCAACGAACGTATCAGGCAGCGAATTCTCTTCTGGCGGGGGAAGTCCCTTTCGCTGGCAGGAAGATGGATTTTAATGAGGACGGTTATTACGGCTATCCCACATTATTGGATGGGTTTCAAGCTTTTAAACAAGAAGGACTTGCATGCGATCACTTCCACATAGGCCGCCTTCCAATGGTGGGTGGGGGGGGGGGGGGGGGGGGTTAGACAAATCTTCTTGGACCCCGGTATCTTGGCAAACTGTCAGCAAGCCGGTGGTGGATCGGGGTCTGGGTATTCGAGATATCTCGATTCAAAACCAAGCTGCCATGACCCATCTAGTGTGGAGGTTTCTAAACAATAATCAAGCGTGGTGGGCACGGCTATTGAATCAAAAATACCTGCGCAATACATCTTTCAATTTGTGCACTGCTCGTCCTCAAGATTCACACTTGTGGAAGGCAATGTTAAAGATCAAGCCTGTCATTCTTAACCATCAGAGATGGGTCGTTGGGGATGGCAAGAATATTAGCGCTTTGGATGATGAGTGGGCCCCTGAATTAGGTACCCTTCGACAACATCTTTTGTCTGATCCTCACAGAAATGTATCGGTTGTTCATCAAGGGGAGACAATAACAGTGGATAGCCTTTCCATCCTTAAGGTGGCAGATTTAATTCTTCATACCCCTGTTGGACCTAGATGGAACATCCAGGTGTTGTCTTCCCTGTGGCCACCTCATATAGTGCAAAAAGTGAAAGAGATCCCACTTGGACAAAAGGACATCCACTGTTGGCAAAATGAACCAGCCGGGAGCTGCAGTTACAAATCTATTTTCCAATTTTTGCAAACTCGTTCTATAGGCCCGTCCTTCTCATGGAATCAGGTCTGGAAAATAGAATTCCTCCCTAAAATTCAGTTCTTCACCTGGCAAGCTTTGCAAGGAAAGCTGCCCACTCGTGCATGCCTGGCTCACTGGGACTCTTCTATCAGCCCTATTTGTCCTCTGTGTAGACTAGAGGAGGAAACTACAGAACACCTCCTGCTTCACTGCCCAATGGCTAAGTCACTTTGGGATCATCTACCGGTTGCGATTTCGAGACCGACAGTTGACACATCTCTCACCCACTGGTTTTGGGCTATTGCTTCTCCTACCACCAAATGTGTGGGGGTTACTTTGTTTTGGTATATTTGGAAGGCAAGGAATATGTATATATTCCAATACCATCCTATATACCCTCTACAGGTCCTCAGTAAAACCTTAAACTCTATTTTTGATTGGAACATCTCTCACATCTATGCAGGTCCATGAAGTAACTGCACTTTTACCACCGACCATTGGCTGCCGCCTCCTCCTGGCTGGATCAAGCCTAATTTTGATGGAGCATATAGCAGGACATTGGGCAAAGCTAGTATTGGCGGCTTAGCTCGCGATGCTTATGGTAATTTGATTATGGCTTTTACCTGCGAGGTTCGTGCAGCTCACCCCCTGGAAGCGGAACTTTTGGCCTTACAGAGGGGCCTTCACCAACTTAGCCATGCCTCCTCTTCACCTCTTCTAATTGAAGGTGATTGTCTAATCTTGATTACGACTATTAGAAATTCAGGGCATCTCGGCTGGGATATGATGCCCTTATGGCAGCGGACAATGAATATGTTGGCTTCACTACAACACTGGAACATCCAATACTGCAAGAGATCCGCAAACATGGTTGCGGACCTCCTAGCTGGCTACGCCATCCCTCCAGATGCAGGCATGATCACCACTCTGCCTCCTCACATCTATTCAGTCTTTCAAAAAGAGAAGCTGCGGGCTAGGGCCTATACGATGGCTTTCTACTATCATCAGGACAGGTTTGTAGAGCCACTGGTTTCTGTAGAGGAAGGCCCTCCGTACAGCAGGGATAATCACATTGGTGGTGCCACTCCAGGTGGCCGGTTGGAAGAACCTCCTTTTCATCATGATGTGTCTGGCTATATTTAATTGCCAGAGCACCCATCAGAGGCGGTCGGTGGGTATGAAGCCTACATCTAGTTGTCACCTTTTGGTTTTGCTGACTTGCACCCTTTTTATTTACTGCTTTTCTATCAACTTTTATCTTTATGCTACCATCTTTTGTATTGACGGGCCATATACGCTCATCATCAAACTGCTTATCTTAATATAATGGTTCCTTTATTCACAAAAGAAAAAAAAAGTTATGCATGTTGATTTTATCTTGATTGAATGATGAGATTCATTATGATATTCCATTATAGCCTCTTTACTTCAATTAATACGAGATTAGAAATGGGTTTTAGGAATGGAATGGATGTATGGTTTGAATTGTATGGTTGGAAGAGGAATAATGTTGAATGTGTTATGAGAACTTGAGTTTGGAGAAGAAATGAAGTTTGGAATGGTATGAACCAAGTGGTTCTATTGGAGGAACCCAAATGAATAGTGGAAAGAAGAACCAGAATTCAGTGTAGAATTCTGGGCATCTTGCTACAGCGAGCCTGCCCACTGGATTGAATTCGCTCTAGCGAACCGTATGGTTGCTAGAGCGAACTGAGTATCTATCTTGGATCCTTTTCTTACTAGAAATGTGGTTTAATGATCACTTAATGATGATGACAACCCATCATAGTTATTCCTAATTATGATACACCCACAAAAACAATAGGGTTTATTGGGCACCGAGAGACCTTGTAGGACCCTAGAAATGGTACCTTGACTGGGAAGGATGGACCGGTCGTGACTATAATCACATGAGAGATCGTGGAGATTAACAGGGTTCTTGGGCACCATAAGAGACCTTGTAGGACCTAGCAATGGTACCTCGACCAGGAAGGATGGACCAATGATAACTATAATTACATGAGAGATCGTTGAGATTAAGATCGTCTCATGTGCATTATCCGTTTCGTCTAGCACTTCACCGTGGGTGTTCGTTTATAAATTTTGGTGTACATTGCATACACACAAAGTGACACCAATGATACTTGCATCAAATCTCGTTTCTTCACAACTAAGTCATTAGTCCATCTAATAATTACTTAAGTTTCTCATGTATCTTCTCTCAAAAATGGCAATCAATGAAAGAAATTGCTACACAAGCATACTATTATTCATCTGAAATGAGTGGGCTGATTACATAGTCTTAGCTAGTGGTATTAACTGATTATGAAGAAAAAGAAGGCAATGGAATTTATCCGATGGCGGGAGGCTTCACAATGATGCGTGCGGAATCCACGAAAAGATAAACACGTCCAGTGTTATAGTCACAAAAAATACCACTGCCGGGTGGAACCACCACAATGCGAGCCCCCGGTCTGTCTTTCCTTATTATATTCTCGGCGTCTTCTACTGTGAGCCCTACCACTTCCGGCCATCTTACTTTGATGTCTTTCTCTTCTGTCCCTGCTGCGTTCAGTCCATTAAAAATCAAACTACTTATACGTTGGAAATATAAAGAATGTTAGTATACATATATAGAAATTTTCTTGTGAGATATATATGATGCGCAGGGGTAGACCAAGGAAATTCCTCTTGGGAGTGCTCTATTGGGGGATGGGGCAAGTGTAAAAAAAAAAAGCATATTAGATTTCAGAATTTAGAGAGGGTTTATAAAAAATTTAAACTTTTTTCAGGTTTGAGTGGAGGCTTCTGCCCCATACTCTATACTGGAGTCGGTACAAGGTGATGGGGTGAACAATATATCAAATAGCTCTCTTTATACAGATAGAGAGATGGAAAAAAGATCTCACTCTATTTCTATTTCTTTTTCTATCTATAATGCATTGATCATGTTCATGTAGCCGACTCCAACATAGTTGGAACAAGGCTTTGATGATGATGAATGTATTGATCTTGTGTGGAAAATGTATTGGATGGATGCAATGATTTTAAACTCTCTCCTTTTCTCTCATTTGAAACCTCACTCCCTACTTTCTCTCCCTCTCCGTCTCCCTCTTTCTCAACGTTCTTCTCTGCTCTTTCTCTTTCTATCTAAAGAAAATACACTTGGTGCATATCCACATTAACATGGCATTCAAATTTCTCTTGCCCTTGCCAAGGCTGAGTACACCAAATGACCAAAATTTCCAAGGGAGCAAGTTCCGCACAGGAAAATATGTGATTGGGATTTTTTTTTTAATTCAGACGGCATATCTGATGCATGAAAAGCATTGGTTAAGTCTACATAATCGTGAAAAAGAAAATTTAATGCAGAAAAGGAGGGAAAAAGGTGAAATACCATTTCAACATGCATGACAAACTTGAAAACAGAAAAAAAAAAGGAAAAAAGACTAAATTAAGTAAAGAACGACTCATTACCACAAAAAAAAAACAATTAAAATTGAAAAAGAAACGCATCCCCACCGCACTTCTCAAAAGTGCCAAATCAATAATAATTATAATAATACAAATAATAATTAAACCCTCAAGAAATTTTATATGAAGTGAGGATTAGGCTTAAGAGATACAAAGAGTAACAATGTAGCTCTTCTAGCCAAGACATACATACTTGAGCTGTTTAACTAATTCTAATCTATTATGATCTAAGGTCCTAAGAGCTACGTTGGTGTAAATCAGATTTCCCAACGCAAACCAGTTGCAACAAACACACAACCTGTTCACAGGTTTACTGTTTTTTATTTTTTTTTTCCTTCAAAATCCAAAAAACTTCCTTCTTCTCCCTCTATTCATTGCTTAAATAGGTTCCACAAAACAACCCTATAACGCATCTTAGCCATTGAGATAACGGTTGTGATCTAATTCGAGCCATCGACAAAAGAACACAAAAAAGTCTAAATTGCCCTAACAATTGGGCTACATAACACAAATGAAGATGAAAAACCAAAAGAGGTAGAACACCAAACAATATGCCAGGCCCATACATACAGATGACTAATTGTGCTCTACATTGAACACTTTGGGAAGCAGAGTATAATAAGGTAATTCATGGTTTTAGAAGAGATTTGTAGATGGAGTGAAACTTATTAATGACAATGTGGGATGGATAATAGGAAATGGCGAGTCCTTATTGATATAGAATTGTAGTTGCATTCCTAACGAAGGAGGTCTTAGAAAACCTCCTTCTAATGTGTAAAATCCTGATCTCAAAGTTAAAGACTTATGGAATCCAGATAGAACTTGGAATGTTACCATGATATTTGAAAGTATATTTAATAATTCTAAAGATGTGGAGGATATATGGCACCCCCTTGCATAGGGTCAAAGACAAAAGAGCTTGGACCCATTCTAACAGCGGGCAACTCATAACTAAATCAGCATATAAGTTATTTCTAAATACTTTGTTAATAGAAATAATGCCTCTATAAATTGGAAAGTTGCTTGGAGACTCCCTCTTCCTCAAAGGATCATGTTGTTTGGATGGAAATGTCTAAAGAATGACTTCTTGGTAAGAGCTTCTCTCAACTCTAAAATCAATTCTCTTGAAGCCCAATAAATAGGAGTTAGTGGTTCGAACATTTTTTCAATGTGACTATGTTAGAGCCAAGTGATTCAGCTCACAACTTGGTCTACACAGACAATTGAACTTCTCTAGTGCATGATGTTCATTCAAAAATGTGGATCTTAATCACTTGGTGGACTTATATATGGAAAGCAAGAAATAAATTTCTGTACAAAGGCACCCCGATAAATCCTGTTAGTGTAATTAAACTCAAATCAATCGTATGATTGATGGGGTGCATTGTCTTCCTAGAAAGGATGGCTATTTTACCATTGGAGTAGACCCACATTTTTGTGTGCCTGGAAAATTGGAAATAGTTAGTGTTGTTTTTCTCGGATGCGACGTTTAGAGCTGCATATGAAAAAGCTACCTTCGTATTATGATGAATCTTAATGACAACAAGAACTGGAGCCCAAGGCTCCTAAAAACAGCTAAAGTGAGTGCGCTCCTCTTTGCATTTATGCTATGTTTGGGAAGTGGGGATGGGAGGAAAAGGAAAATGAAGGGGAGGGGAGGAAAAATTAATTTTAGCTCATCTTGTTTGGATAGTAAAAAAATAGGAGAATGAAAAGTGAAAAAATTTACCAATTTACCCTTGCAAAAGTTTCAAAAAGGGCAAAGTATTAAATTGCCTCACTTTCCCCTCTCTCTCCCTCATTTTCCCCCCTGTTTTGGGGGGGAAATTTTTGGCAACCCCCCCCCCCCCCCCCCCCCCCCCCCAAACACCCTCCAAAAAAATATACCCCCCCCCCCCCCCCCCCCCCCCCCCCACACACACACACACACAATTTTCCCCTATTCCCAAACGGAGCCTTAAAGTGGCAAAGGATAAAGGGGTTGATGGAGTCCACACTTTCAATCTCTGAGTTGGCTCTTGGCTCACTAATTATTTCATTTTGACAAGAACCGAGCCAAAAATAGGGGAGACTTGGTGAGTTCATTTTAAGAAGTTGGTTGCATTCCGAAACATTTAATAGAGAGATCTAATTTTAAATAATTAAGTAGTTGTGCTTGAGGGTTGAAGCTAGTAATTTAAAAAAAAAACGATGATTGTAATGTAATTTGAGACTTATATTTGATCTTTTATATTCGGTAATTGGACTAACCAATTATGTAATGCACAATATTTTTTCTTTTATTTTCCTTATTATATTATTTTTCTTGCACATATAAATCTACTAAATTAAATTAATTATTATGAATGCATGTAAATAAATATTTTTTTTATTTTATAAGTAATGGATTTATTTTTAAAGTTATTTTTAGTAAAACACAAACTCACCCGAGTGTCCGCGTTGACTCTATCCGAATCAAATTTTTGGCATTGGACAAGTCAAGTCCAAATCACGAGTTTTCCAACCTTGGTTCTGGCTGAAGTTTGTTCGGTAGATCCATTCATTTTGGAATATATCAAAACTATATCTGAAAGTTTTATTTTTATTTCATTCCGACAACTTTGAATTGGGATGATTTTATTTCTTATGATCTCATCCTGAGAACTTTGAACTGGATAGCCCACAGGGCTTCAAAGCTAAGCTATTCCCTAGATGGGGAAGAGCCTGGGTTTAGTAGGCTTTGTTTTAATTTGTTACTTCATGCGTCTTTTGTATTGTTGTGCTTGCTTCTGGTTGAATGAATTCCATCCCTTTCTACCAAACAAAAAAAAAAAAACATTGCATAAAACCCCTTTGGCCCTTAAAAAATTGTATACAGATGTTACATATGCCCCCCACCCCCCCACACACACACCCACACACACACACACAAAAAAAAGATTTTTCTTTTTATTTAGTGTACCCTAGACCCTAGACCCTAGACCCTAAATCCTTTCCTGGTCTGCCCTTGGTTATATGAATCATTGTCCATTTTCTTTTTGGTAAAAGAAACTAATATAAGAACAGCAGAGGAAACATCAAAGGACAATAAAGAGAATTTTTTTTTTTTTTTTAAAGAAAGAACAAACGAACAAAACATCCAAGGACCAAGGGCAATGAATTATTGTCTTAAACACTACTTAAATATGGTTCATATGTACTTAGTTTGACAATCCAAACAGTTTTTATACATTTCTGTAGAGAAAATCGAATGCTTTAAAACTGTTTCTACATCAAATTGCAAAAAATGCCAACTTGTAATTAGTTCCGTGTTTCACAATAAGTTTTTCATGCACTACTTCAATTCCTCCATTTTGCTTCTCAAACCGATTTCCCTTTGGGTTACTACTTGCAGAATGATCTAAGATGTGAGAGACTCAAATGACAAAGATTTCTTGGTAAACGCTTTGATGATCATCGCATTCACAGTATACTAATTTCATTGCACCAAGCATTGCCAAACAATCAAAAACAGAATCCAGAACAACAAAATTCTCAACCGAAAGAAAGATCTAATTAAAACAGAACTTTAGATATTTGATCCAACAATCCACAGAATATCTGCAAATCAATGTGGATCTCAGAGAGAAAATAAATAATAAGAAAGGTTTAAGGAAACTCACCATCCCAAAAATCAGTGGAACCTGATTGGTAAAACCTATATCTCTCTGAAAAGATAGGATTTTTGGTGCTGTGAAGTGATCTAAGAGATGTAACCTGATGGCATTCTTTCAGTTGCAATGGCAGATTGACCAACTTTCGGCCAACTACCCATGAATAGTGGGACCACAATTGGATTAGTCTGGATCGATCCATTCCAAAGGTGTTCAGGATCTTGAACGTATGGGAACAGGGGCACTCAATTATTGAGTATTTATATTCTTTGGAAAGAGGTAGGTAGGAATCTTTGTGAATCACATTTTTTTAGGGTATCTGTTTTTCTGCCCAAGTTTTATGGAAGATTTCATGAAATTTATTTTTTATCCCAAGATTTAAGGAAGATTCTTGGAAGTTTTGTTATCCTCTGTAAGTTTGAAATTGATAGGAGAGTGGGACTGTAATTGAGACGAAATTAGAAATGCAATCTTTTTTAATACGAAATTATCACAATCTTGAAAGATTTTAATTAGTAAGTAATTTAAGAGAATTAACATGTCATTAGGGAGACTAAAAGTAGCCCGCTGTAGTAGTGATGATGAGAGACTTGTGTGAGTGTGTGTGGGTTTATGAGTATTATCACACCTCCCATTTTGAAAATCAGTTTCTGTGTCATGCCAACTTTGTTTCCTTATTGTGAACCATTTAAATGGAGTTTCCTTAGTATACATGTTTGAATGCCAACTACCATTATCCAATCTATTATGTTTCTAATTATTTCATACTTTCTTAGCAAAAAATTGTACATCCACATCTAATCTTCATATAAATCGGTACCTATCTTGAATTTCATATACCTAATCCCTATATTTACACCAATATGAGATTTGGTATATATATTTATGCTATATGTTAATTTCTTACTAGGGCCAACTTCAGTTAACAGAGGCCTAAGTTGAAACCTAGGTGAATTCTATTTTGAGGTTAATATTTAGGCCTAAGTCTGAGCCTATGCCTAGAAAGCCCAATTAGAAATATATTTCCATGTAAACTAGGGCATGCATTAGGCTTTGGTAGAAGTAAAAATTGGGTTTGGCGATTAAGAAGTGATTGTAATGTAATTACAATGTATCAATATTAATAGTTTGTAACTCTTAGAACGGAGGAAAAATTGAAAAACCAAGTATACCGCCAATCTATATGGTGGAAAGCCTACCAGAAGACAACTTTTCGTCTCTTTAAAATAGAAGAAAACTTGCGAAATCTTGCGAAGGAAATCTTGTAAAATCAAGTATAATGTCGAGTTATATGGTAGACAACTTTTCATCCCTTTAAAGGAGAGGAAATCTCGCAAGATCGTTATATATATGACGTTAGAGCGGAAAAAATCTTGCAAAATAAAGTCTATCGCCATATATGGCGGTAAGCCTGCAAGAAACCTACTTTGCATTTCATACGAATTGACAATACACATGGATATAATGTATATTAGAATAAAAATGGGCACTAAATAACACTTAATGGCTCATATATTACATTATGGATAACTAATAGATCATACTTATCCTTTTTTTTATTTTGTGTGCCTATTTCCAGAAAGTAATAATTAACCATTAAACCATTAAAATTAATTGAATCGTGAGAGATATAAGAACGGAAATCTAATAAGAAGGCCCCATAAAAAGTAATTTAAATTTAAAGACATATTAAATTAATAAAATACTTTAAACTTGAGAAAAGAATACTCTATTAAATTTTTTTTAAGAGTCTTAGAAGAAGATAAGATGAGGATGGAGATTAAAAATTTATGTTAAAAGAAAAATACTCGTGCCAATGCTAAGAGAAGCACAAAAATAGTAGGAGATATTGTACTTGATAAAAAAAAAGAAGAGAATATGGCTCAAAGTGAATAAAAAAATAAGAATATGAATTCAAAACTTATGTCTTTCTGACCTTAATTGAAAATATGCAGAAAAACTATTGAAAGAACAGCCATACAATTATAACTCTTATTCAAATATATTTATAAAATAATATATTCAAATGATGAATATTTGCGTTATTGTGATGGAGTTGGTTCATCAGGTGGTATGTATCAATTCACTCATAAAATAAAAATTATACATCAATAAATGATGGGCTATATTAATTATCTAAAACTAATTATAACAATTAGATAAAATTTACAAAATTTGATTTTGCTTGCCTAAATGATCCGTGGATATTCCTTGGTGAAAAACATTAACCATTCATTTGCTTCTATGGGCCTCATTGGATCCGGTAGTCCAGTTAAGAAAAAATAAAAAAAGAACTCCAAAAATTAGAAATAAAAAAAGAATAAGAAAAAAAAGTAAGCCATATTTGTTTGGAAGAGAATCAAGAACAACTTCACAAAACTAGGCTCATGAGTTTTTTTATACCATCTCATCAAGAACACAGGCACACCAGTATATTCAGATGCTTTTACTCTTAAAGATCTTTGTTTCATTAGAATTTTTATCATTCTTTGAAAAATAAATACCAAAACCTATACTTGAAGAAATAAGCTTTAACATAAAATGCACAGTCCATGAGTTTAATACTTCTCTTTTTTATCTCTGATTCTCTCAAAGAAGGAAACTAAAAAATTTGGAAAGATAGGAAGTAAAAGGATGTGAGAGACGTGGGTATTTGGTAAGAAGAAAATGAAACCATAGGTGAGATACTTTTGAGATTTAAGAGGGAAAGATTTTTTGAGGTGCAAAGTAATACGAAAGCTATTTATATATTCAAGATTTTAAAGGGAGAGATTTTAGGAGGTAAGAACCAATAAATAGTGAAGTCTAATAATAAATTAAACCGATAGAGACGGATGGACAGAGCATAGCAAGAGAGAGAGGAAACAGGATAGATTGGTTCAACGATTGAAGAGAGATTTTAGGAGTCAAGTAGAATTTAGAAACATAAGAGATAAAAAAAAGAAAAAGAAAAGAAAACAGTAAATTAGAGAAAATTTAAAATTCATAAGAGATGAGATGGGAGTGGCACCAGTCATTCCGAAAATCCAAAAGCAAGCGCGAGTGGTGATGTCCCACGAAAAGGGCTGCTGTCATTTTATATATATATATTGTAGGGACGTTAACTCATCCAGCGTCCGCGTGGCGGTGCCCGGATGGTTGTATGTCCCCCACAGGGGATAGGCGGAGTCCAGGGCCCCGCGCCTATTGTATACACTCGGGCTGTAACCTCTTGGCTGTAACCCTTGTGCTTTTGTCCCACATCGAGTGTGAGGGCCTCCCACCCTTGGTATATTAGCCGTAGCGTAACCTAAGGGTGTACCATAGGCGCGGGGCCCTGGGCTCCGCCTATCCCCTGTGGGGGACATACAACCATCCGGGCACCGCCACGCGGACGCTGGATGAGTTAACGTCCCTACAAAAAGGCCGGCCTTTTTGTAGGAGGGTATCCGAGCTGAGGAGGTAACCGCTTGGGAATCGCACAGCTGGACCCTCTACAGGGGATAGGCGGGGCCCAGGGCCCCGGGCTCATTTGTGTACACTTGGGGACGGCTTATTACGGTGCGTCCTTACATGCTTTTGGCTCCGTAGAGTGGCCTCCCCAGGACTCGAACCCGCAACCTCTCACCATGTGATAAAAGTATTTTGGGAAGCATCACCAGGTGAGGTGTAGTGGTACACCCTTAGGTTACGCTCAGGCTAATATACCAAGGGTGGGAGGCCCTCACACTCGATGTGGGACAAAAGCACAAGGGTTACAGCCAAGAGGTTACAGCCCGAGTGTATACAATAGGCGCGGGGCCCTGGGCTCCGCCTATCCCCTGTGGGGGACATACAACCATCCGGGCACCGCCACGCGGACGCTGGATGAGTTAACGTCCCTACATATATATATATATATATATATATATATATATATAATTTGAGCTACATAGAGTTTGTACGTCGTTAGTCCAGGATTGAGCTCAAGTACCTAAATGGCCTGACCCTACTAATGCTGTCAATGATAGTTCAAAGTGGATTGAACTAGAAATTTTCAGACAAAAATGACAGTTCAAAGGGTTGTATATGTTAAAAAGAAATATTAACAAAACAAGGTAATAAACACCGTGCATGACATGAATAGTACTTGCCACTGGAAAATCTTCTCATATGCAAAATATGTAACCACATATATATAATGTATGTATTCTCTTTCAAGAAAAATAGGTACATCATTCACAACACCAAAGGAGGTCCACAAAAGCATTACATAAGTGTTAGGCCAAGGTCCTTACCACTGAAACATCCAAGGAACTACACATTATTATAGGACTATAGAAGATTTTTTGAGTGTAGTTGTTATTTTCTTGCAAACATGACATAGATTAATAGTTTAGAGATTTAGATTATACATCATCCAGTCTTCGGAGGCCTCACAACTTTCGCAGAGGAATCAACATATAATCTGACCCTTCTGAGGTTATAATCCATGGTGACAAAGCAGTCAGGCAGAACAACTTGGAAGATGGCCATGGGCATATCTTCTTTTATCCTTTTCTCTGCTTCTTCCACACTCATACCTACCACATCTGGCCATTGCCGTCTTGCAGCAGGTAGATTCAAGCCCAATGAGTTCCTATCTATAGTTGCATCTACCCCATCAGATACCAAATCTGCAAAAATACAGTCAATTGTTAGTATATCCCCCATTGGCCCATCTCTTCTTTCAATGGTGCGATGACATTGACGCACAGATCTTCGAGAAATATTCCTAGTCTATGATGCTGCAAATGCTCCAAAACCAGGGTAAATGTGTTTCAAAAATCAAATTGAAAAGTAAGCTGCAAAATGACATAGGTAGGGCATGTGTTTTTTTCACTTGGAAGATTAAAAGAAAAGTACATTCAGTGGCTCAAGTTCAATTCTGATTTATGAAGGGTTGGGTAATCGGCTAATGCCTTTTAGTTGGGTGTCACTTTGTGTGGGTGTAGTGCATGTGAGGGGGGTGAATTGTTCATAGGCGAGCCATGTTGGCGAAAAATAAGGGAGGTGCTTTGGATCAATTTTCTTTTACACAAGTGGATGTAAATTTCATAAATATGAAACATATCACCATATTTATTTGGAAGCACAATCTCACGTGTAAATGTCAAATGATTCGGATTATATACATATGTGAAATTTTTATATGTATCAAAATCTACAAAGATTTAAGATATGGAACTAAAATTTTTGGAGTTCAATCTGCAAATCTTTTTTTTTTAAATGGTTTGGAGTTTGATACCATAACCTCTCCTAAGTGGAAATTGTACCCACACCTCTTTAAGAAGTAAGTGTGTTACGAAGATGTGTGAAAATGGCCCTATTTATGACCATTTTCACAATAAAAATTTATGTGACATGTAAACTAGTGCAAGTGATCCTATTGATGTGTGAATATAATGCTTACATATGTAAATGGGTGTAAATAAATGGGTACAAACAAATGACCTCTCCTCTGAAAACCATGATTAATCTAGGAACCTAATGTTTTCTTATGAAATTAGAAACCTAGGTAACAATAAGACTTCCTGTAACTATGATTGTGCGACCTACAGGGAAAAACCAAAAAATCATGACTAATTGTCTGGTAACAGTAAGATTAGATGACTTGCTGCAACTATGATTGTGACACCTATGGAAAACAAAAAACCAGGACAAATTGAAAATGGTGATTTCAATAAGCATATTAACTCATAATTCAGAAAAATGACCATGACCCATTTCCTATGACTTCTCCAACCATAACATTTCAGAGGAATTTGTGAAACTCATTGTATTCAACATTGAGAACTTGAAAACCTAAATCATCCTTTCTAATCAGAGATTCATCTAAACCTTAATCATATTGTTAATTATATATCTTAAAATCTAAATATCCTAACACAACTAAAACACTGAAAAGAGCGATCAATTTGACAAAGGTTTTGAATTCCCTTAGAGATGATAGAAATCAGGAAAGAGTAAATAGGACTTACTTTGCTGTTCAATGGATGGCAGAGATTGTTCCTGAGGGATTTCCTTTCTCTGATCTTCCTCAGCCATGACAAGGGAGAAGATGAGAAAGCATAAAAGTAGGGACAGAGGAAATGTTGCATATAACTTCATCGATTTGAGCCTGGGATATGTAGGGATGCCAAAGAAGCCTGCAGATGTCTTGTTAAAATCGTAAGAGTCCATGGTCCTTTTTTCTTCTTTTGTTTAGTCATGGGGTCCTTGCTTCCCTGTTTCTAGGCAACAAAAGAGGAGCCGGCCTTGGTTGTTGTTGTACGTGTACAGACAGGTTTGGGATTAAAAAACACTGCATTGTAGCATCCGAAGTTGAAAGGGATTGGATGAATAATGACAAAGATGATTTCAACGTACTGTGAGACAACCAACTACAAGATGGGCAAAACAATAAAATAAAAAGAATTGCCAACCACAGTGTGAGACCCACTTTGATCCATGTCAAATCCAAATGTACGATTGGATTAATAGGGCTTAGTTTGGGCTAAGACTAGGGCAAATGCCACCATCTAATTACCTGTAAACTGTTACAAAATCTTTAAATTTATAGTCTTTAAAAGGATGGTTACCATAATTAAGCATGCATATATTTTACCTATAAGGTATTCCAAACTGCCCCTTTTAGTTTGAATGCCATAAAAATCAGAGTTTTTATTTATTTATTTTAGACTTTAGTTAAATTAGACCTTATTAAATTAACGGTTCAAATTGGATCTCATATTCGTTCTTTCACTACCCAAGATATCCTATGGTTTGGATTGTGATTTATTGGTCCATAATTCAAGTAAAAATAAAAAATACAGATTGCCCATTTTATAGTTTCTTCTAAATCTATTTTCACATGTGCAATCCAACGGTTCTCCGATTTTTTACATTTTCTTGAGTTATGGACCACATTAGAGGCTAAAATTTGGATCCATAGCCCTTTTTAGTTTTCCAAACAATATGAACGGCTTGGATTGTGATTATCGGGCCCACAATGTCCAGAATATTTCATCAGATGGCTCATGATTTTTTTGCAAATATCTCAAGAGTCGAGAAAGATCAACGGCTAAAATTTGGATATGTGGCCGTGTTGGGCCTTCTTCACATTTCTAACGGTGTGGATCATGGTTGTGGATCCCATAAGGTATTCAAAAATTGAAAAAAAGGGGACTGTTATGGGTACCGTCCATTTCACTGTGCACTAACAATGTCTTTCTGCTTAAGACACATGTATCTATTTGAATTCTGCCTACTTTGTTGACTATATGAAAAAGACATTTTATGTTTTATCCCCTTTTCAAATGGACACAGTAAAATGCATTTCCAAAAGCTCTAATGTCTGTTTTGAATCGGTTTAAGATAATAAGAGGTAAATTTAAGAGATGCCAAACTGAACCGTAGACTAGAGTTTCCAAACAGCCCCTGAAACTTTCAAACCCTATCTTACGCCTGTTATTGACATGCATCAAAGTAAAGTCTTACAGAAAACTTGCAATTTCTTTTGGGGATTGATATTGGCATTCCCTCCCCTCCTTTTTTACTGCAGGCACTCCAAACTTTTTGAGAGTGCCTGCAGTAAAAAGGAGGCTTTTGAGAGTGCCAATATCAATGGCCTTTCTTTTTCTGGCCGGCGCATAAACAGTCTGCAGTTTTTATAAGGTCATGTTAAAAAGAAAAGAAAAGATAAGGTCAGAGATATATAATTTAATGGCCGTATGCACTCTTTGGCTGGCCATGATAGATTAGTTTGCCTTCTATTCTTTTTTGATAAAATAGCTTCCCTTCTTGTGATCCTTATGCTCCTCTCCTTCGAAATGTCTAAATAGATTGCTCCAAATTAAAATATTCTCTAAGAATGGTTGGTAGGGTGGGTGGGTTTGGGGGATACAGATTACACCATTACGCCACAATATGAAAACAAGAAGGGGTTATAATTACAAGAAAACACCTTATATTTGTATATAATGGTGGAGGGACCTAATATTTTATATTAACACATGAACAGGAATGGGAACGGGAACGGGAACGGGTAGGGCTGTCAAAATTAACTGTGAAAATCGAACCGCCCGGCCGAACCGACCGTTTGGCCGGTTTATAGATTTTTTTAAAAACAAAACCAACTGAACGGCTTTTGTAAGTTTTTTTTTTTCAACAGTCGGTTTTTATAATTATGTAGAAACTATTCGGTTAAAACCGAACCGACCGAACAAATTACTAAATATTATATATATATATATATTTTATATGACATAATACATATATGTATCTGTGTAAGTGTAAGACTTACACGTAAGAGTTAAGACTTACACGTATGTAAGTCTTAGTGTCTTACACAGTCAGATACACATATATTAAAAATATTGTAAAAAGTAAAAACTAAAAATAAAAATATAAACAAATAAGAAGAAAAACTAAAAAATGTAAGATGCAGACTTGGAGTGATTTAATGGTTTTTATATTTTGGGCTTTTGGCTATTTGTCTTGGTATGTAATTGTATGTAATAGCTTTATAGTTTATAGGCTGAATTTGGTATGTATGATTTTGGCCCAAAAACAGTATTTGGATTTAATGATTTAGGCCCAAAAAAGTATAAATTTAATTGTTGAAACCCAACAAAATTAAGCCCAGCCCATTAACCGAAGACCGACCGAAATCGACCGAACTGAAATGTCGGTTTCCAATGTCCAGTATATGTTTTTTGGTCGGTTTCGGTTATTGCAAAATCGTAAAACCGAAAGTTTTGGCCCGGGTGTCATATGTCGTAAAACCGACCGAAAACCGACCGCTTACAGCCCTAGGAACGGGAACGGTTCCAGCTAGTTTTCCAATTCCTTCTTGACTTTTTTGTACTTATCCAATGATCTCCTTATCCTGCGATATCGCCCTATATTGGATGCATGCATGTGCTCAGCATCATATTTCTTCATTCTTTACCTTTTCCACATTTTTCCCTACCTCCGGATGATGAGAAAAACTACACTTAGGATTTATAAAGGGAGCTGCTATTTGCACATCCGAAGTTGTTCATTGCACATCTCTGCTCCATGCACATCCTTCAGACCTCCCATTTTGCACTTCTCCCTTTTCCCAATTTGCATTTTCTCAGTGCACATCCCTCCTTCTCGGTTTGAAGCTCCCTCCTTGGTTGAAACCTCCCCATTCTTGGTTTGAAACTGATTTGCCAAAGCAAGTGCTTCACTGATTTTGTTCGGTCAACATCTACCCTAGCTCCTAAGATGTTATAATTGTGGTCGAGCCCTCGCCCTCACCATAAAACCTTTGTTGTACCGTTTTCTATCACTAATTGGTTTTGGGATAAGTGGTACCTCAATGAGGTGTAAGATCCTACAAGTGGTATTAGAACCTGATAGGTCGGGCGCTAAGCGAATACTTTGGTTCCTCAAAGGCACTCTTACATATGGGCTTCATTTCTACCCTGGCCCATTGCATCTCCGCACTTGTTGTGATGCAGATTGTGCTAGATCTCCCTTTGATCGAGGGTCCACTGGTGGCTACTGTGTTTTAGGGGCCTAATCCTATCTCGTGGTCTGTTAAGAAGAAAAACACGGTGGCTCGTTTGTCTACTGAAGCTGAATATCATTGTCCAGCCCATACCGTTGGAAAACTCACTTGGTCATGCTCTCTCTTCCCTGATCTTCATATCCCTTTATCTAAGGTTCCTCTGATCTAGAGCGACAGTGTTAGTGCTATTTCTCTTTGCATTCAACCTTGTTTTTCATTCCTGGACAAAGCACATAGAAATCAACTCTCACTTTGTCCGTGAAATGGTGGACCATAAAGAGCTTAATGTTCAGCTCGTTTCCTCATCAGATCGGATCATTACCATCTTCACCATGGGACTTCCCTCTCAGTGTGCCCAAGATCTGCAGGCCAAGCTTCGCATTCGGAATCGCCCGCTCAGCTTCGGGGCGGATGATAATGGTACCACTCAAACATCCATTGGGCCAACCTGCACTCAGGCCCACACAGCAACTAAAGAGACAAAGTCACCTGCAAATACTCACTAACCCACAACTTACCCAATCAAATAGGTTGTTTATCATCTTCTCTACCTGCGTTCTGTTACTAAAACAATGTGGTATCGATTGTATCTCTTGTATTTAGTATAAATAAAACCACAACCACAATAAAGAAAGAGAGGTTGGATACCAAATACTCTTTCTACGTTTACATACAGCATCTGAAATCATGATTTAAAACCTCAAAACATTTATTACTAACAGCTGCCTACTCATATTAATTTCACATAATAAAAATAAAATAGAAAAAGACAAACAGTGATTACAACAATTTTTCTGGTGCAATCTTATAATACTTTTTTGGTGAAACAGTGATTACTATGTGCAATGAATGGTGATGTGGTTGCGCTGATACAGATTTCAAAAAGGGGTGATGTGGTTGCGCAAGAGTGTTTGGTAAGAGGCCCACAGGGCTGAGAGAATCCTAAATAAAATTCTTTGGTTTATTTTAAATCTCAACTGGATGGATTTTTTCTAGAAAATCTAATATAAGCATCAACGGCCTCCAGATAGGAGAGACGCCGCGCATGAAGAAGATGACTCAAAAAACGACTTCTCCATGGTTGCAGTATAAGGGTATAAAGACTCAATCTCTCTCCAAACTTCATCTTCCACCATGGTTGATAAAGTTGTAGCACTCCACCAACTCCATGAAAGTTCTGGCATAGCACAATCTCCATCAAGGAACTGCATCACCTGCCTCATGCTCGGCCTAGAAGCAGCCATGGGGTGTGAGCAGAGAAGCCCGAGCTTCAACACCAACTCCATCTCTTCTTTCACGTACCCATTCCCCAATCTTGCATCCCTTGCCTCAACAATCTCACCCCTCTTCCAACACTGCAACACCCAATCCACCAATATCAATTCGTCCGGTGATTCTCTCAGCCCTGTGGGCCTCTTACCACAAGCAACTTCTAGCATAAATGCCCCGAAGGAAAACACGTCGGTGCTCGTCGTAGCCTTCCCGGTTCGAGGCAGCTCTGGGGCAATGTAGCCAATAGTACCCACAATATGGGTCGTCTGAGGATTAGTTCCATGATCATATAATCTTGCGAGACCGAAATCACCAAGTCTTCCATTAAATTCACCATCTAAGAGGACATTGCTAGCTTTGATGTCTCTATGGAGGACCACCTTCTCCCACCCCTCATGCAGATAGAGAAGCCCAGATGCCACTCCTTTGATAATCCCAACTCTTCGGTGCCAATTGAGGGTTTTTTTTGGCTGGTCGAAAAGGAACATGTCAAGGCTTCCATTGGGCATGAAATCATAGACGAGAAGGAGCTCCCCCTTGCGACGACAATACCCAAGAAGCTCCACCAAGTTCCTGTGTCTGAGCCGGCCAAGGCTCACAATTTCAGCTATGAACTCTTTCATTCCTTGTTTTGATTTGTGAGAGACTCTCTTCACTGCTACCAGTTTATTAGAAGATGACAACACCCCTTTGTACACCATGCCAAATCCCCCCATCCCCAACAGCTCTCTGTCTCTAAAGCCCTTGGTTGCTTGAAAGAGATCCTTATAAGAAAACCTGTGCGTCCCATATTCACGCTCCCAATCTTCAAGTACTTCAGCATATCTAATCTTCCTTCTCACTATAAAACAAACAGTGGAGATGGTCAGAAACATGAAGAACACAACAATTGAGGGTACCCCAATTGTCAAAAGCTTGGCTCTCTTCTTCGATCGAACCCTAGGAAGCGTAGGAAGGAGAGAAAGATCGAGCTCTTGAGCTCGACCGTTCATCTTAAAGCTCCATCCAAGAACATAATGAGATGATACAATTGTGCCAGTCGCTGAAGAGAAACCCACGTACATGGAGTCTTCCATGATAGGGGAAAGATCCATGGCTAATGACAAGAGCGGAAGATTGGGCTTGGCTACATTTGTAGGCGACAACGTTATATTAATCTGTTTCTCTAAACTGCTATATTCTACCCATACCTGGATTGGGCTTCCACTTGCAAGGCTTAAGTTTCTGAACCCACCATTTCTTCCATCGGTAAAATAAGCTGCGGGAGTAGAATTAACAGAGACTAAACTGTTAACATCGATTCCCACATGGTTGTCATCTATGTCATGGAATTCAAGATTCTTGACAGTGTCGAACTCGATGGCGACAATGCGATTTGATGAATTTTCATTGTTGGAGAAGTTGAAGAGGCCCATATATTGGCTGGCTAAAGATGTAGTCATCTCTTTGGTAGCAGAGATGACAAAGGCCATACCATGCCCATTTAAAGCCGAAGATTCGGGAACGATGGCCATGACAAAGGTGGTAGAGAAAGAAAAGGCATTACCAGATGAAGAGTCATTGAAGGGGATGGGATGAGAGTAGAAAGCATGTCCTTTCTCTTGCCTTGAAGTGTTGGTTAGCCTCAAGAGCCCGTTGGGTGTGATCTGGGCTAACCCATCTAGGCTCATGTTCTTTTCGGCAGTTAGAAATCCGTTGTATTTGAAATCAATGATGTGGGACTGGGAAGGTCCAAGATTAATGAAGAGAAACAGGACAACGATCTTGGAAAGCATTTTGTTTTTTGAAGGTTCCTTTGCATCTGTTGCAGAGCCGAAATGGAAGTGAAGTCACAACTCACATGTACTGTGTTGCTTTATAATATACAGATATCCGGATGCACGGAGTCCTGTGATAGTCCCACCAATGCACGGAGTCCGGATCCTTTTTTTTCTCCTGAATGAGAATCGCTCATGCTAACCTACGAGGTGAGTGGAAATGGGTCCACTGTCAAAAATCTCATCCATAGAAATGAACTCCTTCCCTTTTTATTGGATGTCCCCAACTTTTGTTCCAAGATATATAGAGATGGTCTGATTGTAATATCGAGCATATAATTAATGTTGTGATTAACATAATTTTATGCATTAGAATTCACAATACTAATTGACCACCTATGCTTAATGTAGATCTTTGTATAGTCATAAAAAAAATAGTGAACAGTATTAATAAGGACTAAGGTTTTAAAATCTTGATTGACTTTATGAATTAATTTTAATTAAAATTATATTAGTGTCGGTGTTAAAAAATTAGAAAATGAGAGTCAATAAAACAGTGTGAAATATCATGAGAAAATAAGAGAGTAGTATAAATGTAAAGGCGAGAATTGTCGAAATTGAAAGGAAAAATATATAAATTTAAGAATAGGTATAAAAGAATTAGAAAAAAACTCTTTTTATAACTCAAAGTAATTTTGAGGACACATATCTGAAAAATGGGCAATAACTATGATCAACTGGCTAGAATGGTTCAACCACAAAGATTTTCAGGATGCATAACCTAACAATTATATACTCACAAACCATACATCATAAATGGAGATCGTGCTTAAAGTATATATGGGCATATGCATGCGTAAAAAAAAAAAAAAAAAGTCGGCACTATTGATAGAAGTCGAGGTTTAAAATAAAATAAGTTTATTGAACTAATCATAATTAAAACTTACTTGGAGTCAATGTTTAGAAATTAGAAAAATTAAAGGGTAATAAAATAATATAAAATTTACATGAAATAAGAAATTAATGTAAATTTAAGGTGAAGGTTGTTGAAATTAAAAGAAAAGGCATTCTTTACAAATTTAAGAATAAATACAAAGTATTTGAAAGAAATTTTGTTTTGCAACTTGGACACATACCTAAAAACGGACAATAACCATGATGAACTTCCTAGGATTGTTCAATCACAGTAAATTTCTTGACACATGATGGCCCACCAATTAGAACTCACTAATCAACGGATCAGAAATCAACATATAGGATATCGGAAAGGCTTGAAATTATGAAAGGACATGAGGCTTCGCATCCATGGTATAGTAGAAATTTCCATGTAACATGAATTTTATCTTTCTTCTAATATGTAAGTCAGAGGCCGTGGGCCCCTTTATAACTACTTTTCACATTTTTTAACAATTTTAAAACAAAAAATTTTATGCAGTGCGGTGGGTATAGTAGGTCTTAAAAAATCACAAGTGAAAGGTTGTTAGTTCAAATCTTACAAGCAATTTCGGAAGTCAAACATGAAGTTAAAATTAATGAAATCCTTTAAAATTTATAATAAAGAGGGTTGGAATTAAAATAAAAAATCTAAAAATCTAGCTTTAATCTATAATAACTAGTGGGACTAACTTCAACCACAGTAAAATTGAAATACATATAGATTTTTAGCATTGGGGTTTCGACTCGATCTCCTTTTTTTTTTTTTTGGTGGGGGCTTAGGTAAGTCAAGGAGACCTTAGATATGGTGAGGGAGTCCGCTGCGAGGGAAGTAAATCACAAGTAGGAAGGTGCGATGACAACCAAGTAAGAACTGATGTCTTTTTCCAATTCCGTGGGGGCGATGCAAGCAATTGGATGGGGAATAGATGCGAGAGACTTCTATCTCTGTTTCTAATTTTTTCACGAGAAGTTCAAGGAATATTTTTAGACCGGCACCCAAGGAGAGGACTTTTCTAAAATGTCATTTAAACAGAAAGACGTCCAAGTGAATAACAATCACAAAGAGGGGTCTATATGTTTGTTTTAGAAAATACATGAGTGTATTTACTGATATTCCTAAATTCCTAGTGCATCATCCAAACTTTCTGTCACAAAAATTTCAAGGTTTCTTTTGCAAATAACCAAACATAGGACTCGTGATGCAGATTTTCCTTTGATTACCCAACAACGAGGGCATCATCCAAAACCACGCCTGCACAAAGGTGACAGTACCATTTGTGGCTGTGATGAATTTAAAGAACGAAATTTGGATTGTTTCCATCCGACCTTAATAAATCTTCGTACAAGTCAATCTAAACTCAACCTATTTTAGTCAACACACATGTTGACACTCATCATATTTGTCATGGGGCTTCAATGATGATGATAATGACATCAAAACTTATTCAAGATTAGTACAAATCAGGGCAGGTCTTTAAATAAATAATTTATCTCAAGAGAGGAAAACTTGACGAGTTGAGTACTCTTACTCCACCGACTCATTTTATTTTGACAAAGGACCGAGTCAAACATAGAAACTTTCGGCCAAGTCACCTCATTTTGATAAATTATATGTATTACGAAGTATTTGATAAGTAGATTTGATTTTAAAAAATTACTAGTTATTTTTAATTAATTGATGCTTAAGGTTTGGAGTTACCAATTTAAAAAGGAAAATCTTTAGAGAAGCATGAAACTGTTGGCTCATTTAAAAAAAAAAGAAGTAAATGGGGATCTGAATATTTCAAAACGTTTGAAGGATTTCCACAATTATTTCAACCAAGTCCTTTTCATAAATTCTTTTCGAGGAATGACATAAAAAACTTCCTTTGGGAAAGTGTTTTTTTTTTTTTTTGTCTTTTCTTAACGTCTTTCCTCTCCAAAATTAGTCATTTTGATTTTGATGATCATAACCATTTAATGAGTCAAAGCAAGTTTCTCAATCATTTGGAATCTCCTTTTTTAACCACTGATGCATAAAGGTAGTTTCAGTGGGCCCCACTAGGTCATTTGAGTTGGACCTGCTCATTTCTCTCAAATGATTTATTAAAGAAGAAATTTGGAAAATGACATAAGGGCATTTTTTTCCATTTCTCAAACCCTCTTAATGGATAGGAATTGATTGAAAGAATCTGAGAAAAATCTTATACTTATCAAATATGTGGATATTGAAATTGACTCTGCTAGCAGCCCAGTTAAAGTAAGAGAATGCTTAGTAAAGGTTTGAGTAATTGGTACATTTGAGGATTCCCTACTGCCCTGGTGCAAAGGGTATCTTACTATATATTTATATAGCTGAGGATTTCACATTTATTTATATCGTACGTGTCCATGTATCTTTTTCTAACTTCAAAGATAAGTGAGTGTCTACATTACTAAAAATTGGGTAGGCCAAGCCCACATCCTCGGCATTGAAAACTAAACAAACTACAATCCTGTCACAAATAAAATAAAATAAACACTTTGCCCATGACCATAATAAAGCCAAGATGACGTCATTGACAACAAAAACTCTACCCATTTGAACTTTCACCACCAATAGAGGAGACATAACAAAGCGTTTCAGGCCATCATGCATACAGAATTTAAGAAAAATAATTAACAGACTGAAGGGTTTTATTCTAGAACGTGCTTTTAGATTCAGAAATATTGCCCTAAACTACCCAATATAAACAATTGTCAGAAAAAAAAAAGTTGTATTTCTGCGTTGGACATGGATTGACTTCTCTGATCTCTCCTTCATACAGTAATGTTATGTTACAAGTGATTATGATTGCTTGTTGATCGTGGATTGTAGTCATAACCTTGAACATTTCTGATGAAATAATGTCTAGATTTTGCTTCCCAAAACACCATTTTCTCCTCACCCAAACAAATCCTTAAAAAAACTCTTTCCTTCATCAGAAGATTTCATAGTTAGACAGTTACATTAACAAGAAAATATCATAATCAAAAGAAAAGAATATCTGGATTAGAAAATAAGGAAACAAAACAGATTATTCAATAAACCCACAACTAGATTAACATGATAACTATATAGAATAATATAAGGAAAAGAGTACCGATTGATTTTGAAGGCTTGCAGGAATATGTGAGAGCAATTTGTATAATGTGTTAGTATTTTGTGTTGGCTAATTCATGGGTTGGACAAAACTCTAAGTCCATTGAGTTGTATTTTCTATTTATTTTAGAATGGACCGTGGTTGTGTCGCCGGAATAGCTGAAGCGAAAAAAGAGAAGAAAAAGAAGATTTTCGGAAGACACCATTCACGAGGCCCGATAGATCAGACCTAATGAAAGAATCGATCGGATGTGGGGTACCCAATCGATCGGATCCTCTGTCCGATTGACCGGTCCTTGGGAATTTTCAGTTTGGGACTCTGCGAGTTTGTTTCCTTTTCCAACTGGTATTTCCAATTTGAATCTTATTTGTGTTTTAACTACTGGGCACGAATTTGGAGCTATAAATAGGGGATTGCTCTCAATCCTAAGATACACATCAATTAATTCTCTCATTGATCTAAGGTGATCGAGAATGCCCAAGGAGAGATTCTTTGATTCTTTAGAGCTAATGAGAGGTTGTACCGAAGAGAAAGCTCTAGAAGGATTTTGTTACTTCTACTCTCTTGTAGAAAACAGTTCATCTTGGTTGATAAGGTGCGACGAGATCAAGTAAGAGGAATGGTGTACGGCGGGAAAGTCGTGGTAGCGGAAGTTGTGCAAGAACAATTACAATCCTTAGGTCGAGGTACTGATTGAGGTAAATGAGTTGTGAGTATATCTTGTAATTGTTTATTAATTCTTGATTTCTGAATCATAGTTTTTCTCATTGGATAAGATTTTCACGTTAAATATTGTGTCTTTCTTTTTGTGGTGCGTGATTGGTAAATTGATTAGCTAGTTCTATCTTGTTTATTTGATTACGTCTGCTGCATTGGTTAATTGAAACTAGCATCCATTTTGGTAACCTGCGAACTTTCATAATGGAAATGGGATTCAGATCTTGGTTTAATGATAAAAGATGGAGCGGATAAGGAAAAAATGTGGGAAAATGAAGAAAAGAGGGAAGCAAAATAAATCCATAGAAAAGAGGGATAAGAAACTACAATCCGGTCACGAATCAACTTATGCAAATATATCAACCCTTGAATCCAATCACTAACAACTGCCTACATATAATGATTTCACATAACAAGAATAAAATAGGAGAAGCCCAGTTTTTATTACAATTAACAGCTCATAAACCAATGTGCAATGCTAATTATCTTCCACAAATTTCATTGTCACTATGATATAATTATCTTGAAGGGTGATGTGGTTGATATGGATCAAGAAACATAGGATCAACGGCCTCCAGATAGAAGTGATTCTGCATATGAGGACGAGCATTCAAAAAATGACCTCTCCATCGTGGTAGTATGAGGATACAAAGATTTCATCTCTCCCGACATCTCATCGTCCACCAAGGCTGATACAATTGTAGCATTCCAACCACTCAATGAAAGTTCTGGCGGCAGACTACCCCCGTCGAGGAACTGCATCACTTGCCTCATGCTTGGTCTACCTGCTGCCATGGGGTGAGAGCACAGAAGTCCAAGCTTCAACACCAACTCCATCTCTTCCTTCACATAGTCATTACCTAATCTCACATCCCTTGCCTCCAGTATCTCACCTCTCCTCCAACAATGGAACACCCAATCCACCAATATGATCTCCTCCGGCAATCCTCTTAGCCCTATGGGCCTCTTGCCACAAGCGACTTCAAGCATAAACGCCCCGAAGGCGAACACGTCGGTGCTCGTGGTCGCCTTCCCAGTTCGAGTCATTTCTGGTGCAATGTAACCCAGAGTACCCACAACGTGGGTGGTTTGAGGATTGGTTCCATGATCATATAATCTTGCGAGACCGAAATCTCCTAGCCTTCCATTGAATTCACCGTCCAGGAGGACATTGCTAGCTTTGATGTCTCTATGGAGGACTACCTGCTCCCACCCCTCATGCAGATAGAGAAGCCCAGACGCCACTCCTTTGATAATTTGAAATCTTTGGTGCCAATTGAGGATTTTTGCAGGTTCGTCGAAGAGGAACTTGTCGAGACTCCCATTGAGCATGAAATCATAGACGAGAAGGAGCTCCCCCTTGCGACGACAGTAGCCAAGGAGCTGCACCAGGTTCCTGTGTCTTAGTCGTCCCAAGCTCACGATTTCGGCGATGAACTCTCTCATCCCCTGCTTTGATTTATGAGAGACTCTCTTCACTGCCACTTGTATATCAGAAGTTGGCAACACCCCTTTATACACCATGCCGAAACCACCCATCCCCAACAACTCTCTGTCTCTGAAGCCCTTGGTTGCTTTAAAGAGATCTTTATAGGAAAACCTGTGCGTCCCATATTCACGCTCCCAATCTTCTAATACTTCAGCATATCTAATCTTCCTTCTTACTATAAAACCAATAGTAAATAAGGTTAGAAACATGAAAAATACAGCAATTGAGGGTACCCCAATGGTTAAAATCTTGGACTTCCTCTTGCGTCCGACCCTAGGAAGCTTGGGAAGGCGAGAGAGATCAAGCTCTTGAGCTCGATCGTTCATCTTAAAGCTCCATCCAAGAACATAATGAGATGATACAATTGTGCCCGTCGCTGAAGAGAAACCCACGTACATGGAGTCTTCCATGATAGGGGAAAGATCCATGGCTGATGACAACAGCGGAAGATTGGGCTTGGCTACATCTGTAGGCGACAACGTTATATTAATCTGTTTCTCTAACCCGCTATATTCTACCCATACCTGGATTGGGCTTCCACTTGCAAGGCTTAAGTTTCTGAACCCATCATTTCTTCCATCGGTAAAATAAGCTGCGGGAGTAGAATTAGCAGAGACTAAACTGTTAACATCGATTCCCACATGGTTGTCATCTATGTCATGGAACTCAAGATTCTTGACAGTGTCGAACTCGATGGCGACAATGCGATTTGCTGAATTTCCATTGTCCGAGAAGTTGAAGAGGCCCATATATTGGCTGGCTAAAGATGTAGTCATCTCTTTGGAAGTAGAGATGACAAAGGCCATACCATGCCCATTTATACCCGAAGATTCGGGAACGATGGCCATGACAAAGGTGGTAGAGAAAGAAAAGGCATTACCAGATGAAGAGTCATTGAAGGGGATGGGATGAGAGTAGAAAGCATGTCCTTTCTCTTGCCTTGAAGTGTTGGTTAGCCTCAAGAGCCCGTTGGGTGTGATCTGGGCTAACCCGTCTAGGCTCATGTTCGCTTTAGCAGTTAGAAATCCGTTGTATTTGAAATCAATGACTTGGGATTTGGAGGCTGCAATATTCATGAAGAGAAATAGGACAATCATCTTGGAAAGTATTTTTGAGGGTTCCTTGATTTGCATCTGTTGTAAGACGTAGGGGAAGTAATTCATGTCTTGCTTTATAAGGAGAGAGCCCTAAGAATGTCCCCATCATGCTTGCAATGAAACGCGGGACCAAATAGCGGGCACCTGTTGAAGATTTGATCTCTCACCTTCTCCTTTTATTTGATGTCCCTGAATTTTCTTCCAAGATAGAGTTGGTCCCACTATAATACCGAGCACCTGATTAATATTAATAACGTGATTCACGAAATCTTATGTTATATTAGTCACATTATTAATGAGACCAATTTATATTGGAGTAACATTTAAAAATTGTCAGAAATCTTCAATTGGTAGGAAATGGCAAACCTCAGGTATGGAAAGGATAAAAGTGGAGGCTTGGTAAAATATTTGTTTGGATTACGAGGTAAATTAAGAAATGTCACATTATGGAAAACGACAAGCAATTGTAATTAAAAAGAAGTTTTTGTTTAAACTTAACTTCCCCACACTTTATGACAAGTTCCAGTAAAACAAAAAGGGCTTGTGGAGGAGTAGAAGTTAGAAATATCACACCGTACCATAAGTTTACTTCTCTGCTCTATTTTCTCACCAAAATATGGTAAAGTTTTCACTTTCTCTCCTGCACTTGGGAAACAAATGTGTATGTGAGAGTGAAGTGGTAATTTGATAGGGATTCCCTTCCACGAGAGGGCCGTGACCACGAGAGAAGGGCGTCCCCTGCCGTAGGGGCAATGCAAGCAATTGGCTCGATCTACTACATTAATATTTGCATTTGTCTAACTTGGAATGGACGTGTGAGACTTCTGTTTTAAGTCATTCAGAGTCTCCCTGCCTTTTTACTTCTTGAGAAATTCAACTAAAATGTTTTGACTGGGAGTGAAGGAGATCTATTGTGAAATGTCATATAAACGGTGTAAGTGCCTAAAAATTAAGGACTTCAAAGCAGGGATTAGGATCCCTGATTCAAGTAGTTTAGATGAAGATTGCTGCTGAGGCTCCGACTAGACCTGAGGAGTAGGAGAAGAAAACACGTCAGAGGACCCTGGCTGCAGGCAGCGCAAGGCTCTCCGATGCTTAAGTTAGTTCAAGGGAGAAGGAAGGGAAATTGCAGAGTGATAGAGTGTATAATGGGTTGCATACCTTTGGATGGAAGTGGATGCGCTATTTATAGGCGATGGGGTTGACTTTCGTGGGCGAGTTCCAAGACTGGGCCGGCCACTTGAGTGGCTGCGTCCACTCAGCCCATAACGCATTAAATGCTGACCCATGCTTCATTAAATGCTTGGCTTGCCGGGTCAGGCGGCGGTTCTGACTTTTGGGCCAGGTCCCATCAGGCCTGGCCCGGAGCCATGCCCTGGGGGCGCACGTGCCCTGTACGCGCCGTTTTGTCAGTAATGATAATCTGCAGGGCATGCCTTGGCATGCGCCGTTATTCTGTCGCTGGTCCCATCAGTCCCTGTCAAATCCGCGCTGCCGGGGTCGATGCCGCGATCGGGTAGGTCAGTCTTCAGGAGCTCCTGCCTCGGCGAATGCCGCGGTTCTTCAGCCGCGGTCACCCTTGGTTTAGGGGAGGCATAATCGTTTCGTCCGGACGCCTGGGCTAGTGCTGATCTCGGCTTAGTGAGAACACCCCCACACAATTGCCCCCCAGTCTTCCGAGCTCTTAAGGGTGTTAACTCTTTGAGGTCGGAAGCTGAGTAGGTCTCGCCGAGATGCGGTATGCCGCGGTGCTCAGATAACTTCCCGCCTGGGCCTGGGGGAGCTCGAACGTCTCCTGGCTTTCGGAATTACACCGCCATTTTGGCAGCTGGCGTCTGTACCCCTGCCTGCCGCCGCTTCCGTACCCGAGGCATTAAATGGCGCACGAGAATCAAGCTGACGCTTCCACGCGTCTATCTTTGTTTGGTTGGCCCGTCATTTCGCGATGGCGCGTGTAGTGAAAAGACGCGCCCTCTTCGAATTTCGAACGGGCGCCATGATTAACCGCTCAATCTTTGGCTATAAATGAGGGATCGCCCCCCCCTTCTTCTTCTTTTACTCGCATTCTGTCTCTCTTCTTGCTTGCTTCCTTCTTCGTTTTCGCCTTCATCTTCCCCCTTCTCTGTTGAATCGAAAGGAGTCGTTGCAGGGATTCTCCGGGCCTTTTCCCGAAAGTGGTGCTGTCAAGACTCCGTTTCGCGTCCTAAGCTTTCCGTAAGTCCTCTTCTTCTTTCTGTTCCATTGCATTCTGTTTTCTCGGACCCAGCTTTGCCTAGGGATCCCTCCGCCTAGGGTTTCCCCTATCTAGCCTCTGTCTAGGGTTCCTTTTCGCCCCTTAGCAAATTTTTCCCTTTTACTTCAGCGTTCCCCCCTGTGAGATGGGTATCTTTAGCCACTGGGTGGAATCTGAGAGGGGATTAGCAGATCTCAGGGCCAAATACAACATTCCTGAGGGGGTTCAGGTTATGGCGGCCCCACTGGTCGCCAATATCCTCGGAGATTTTTACAACGGCTGGATGCCGTTTCCCTTAGTAGCCATAATCGAGGGCGGGGTTAGGTTTCCCCTCCGCCCTCTGCTCAGGGAGTGCCTCAGGGCTTGGAACCTCTGTCCCTGCCAGCTGATGCCCAACAGCTTTAAGATCATAATGGGCACGGATGCCCTAAATACGATCTTGGGCATCGGTCTCGGCGTTCATGATATCGAGGACGCCTACGATATCTGTAAGTCCGGGAAGGACATGTACTACCTCCGCATCAAGCCGAGCAGGAGGCCGTTTGTGCAGGCCCTGGAGGACTCCAATAAATATGCTGGAGACGACCGCCTGATGGTCACGGGTGGCTGGGAGTTCAGCGATGATGAGGCCATCGCGGAGAGAAATTTCAGGGTTCCTCGCCACTACGGCACCCCACCAAGTAATTACAGCCCCAGCACACTCTTTTACTTCTTTCGCTTCTCCGTGCTGCCGGACTAATGTCTTTTGTTTGCCCCCGCAGGTGCTCGCCAGAGGAGAGCGGCTGCTTCCCGGGACGGCTGGAAGTTGAACAAGGCTTGGATCCGCGCCTTGGAGAATTACCACGGCCACGGGGACAGATCGGCGTGGAGATTACTTGGGTACGAACCCAGATACCGAGGTTATCGGAGCAGGAAGCACACTGCCCACCGCTCACAGGCCGCGGCGGAAGTAGACGAAGGTGGGAGCGCGGCTCACTCCGGGGACCGTACCGCGTCAAATTCCGAGGCATCGACTTCGGGGTCCGAAGAGGACGACGCCGAGACGATTGGAAGGATCGTCCTATCTTCAGAGAGCGATTCGGGAGGTGAGATGGACGGGACCCGCCCAAAGCCGGTCTTCAAGAATCTTAGGGCCCAGCCCGTCAGGGGGCGAGGCCGCGGCGCGGCTTCCTCTTCTCGCGCGCCTTCTTCCTCGAGCGCGCCCTCGTCGTCTTCAGCGCCCCCTCCCCTGCGGACACTGCCGCCGCACTCCGCGGCCGTGCCTAGCACATCCGCGGTGGCCCCTCCACCGGCGTCGAGGGCTGAGGATTTGGCCAGGAAAAGGGCCAGAGTCGAGGGCTCCGCGGGGGGGTCTTCGAGTGGCGGAATGTCAACGCGAGCTACCCCCGCCCTCTGGAGGCCGAGCTTCATGCTGCAGCCGGGGAGGCCAATGACGGTCGAGGACCGTCTCTCTGGGGGGCCCCTGGTGGTCGCCAGTCTCAGCAGTGCCTGTGCCCTGCCCCGGGACATGGAAAAGCATGATGAGCTGGACGACATCTCTCTCCTGGCGTCGCAGATGAGGGCGAGCCTGAGCGTAAGTCTCTGAACTTTTATTTGGTCTTTTTTCTTTCGTCTGTCAGCTATAGCTTTCCCTGACTTGGTCGCTTTCTGCAGATCGTGCAAATGGCCCAGATCTCGGTGACCCGGGTTCAAAAATGCCACGACGAGCTCAAGAGGGTCCAGGCCAACTGCGATCAGCACAGGAAGGCCTTGGAGGAGTGCAAGGTGAGGGAGAAGGAATATGAGGAGACTAACCAGGCCCTCTTCGCCGAGCTTGACAAGGCGAAGTCGGCCTTTGAGCTAGTGAAGAGGAGGGAGGCTGAACTGGAGAGGAGGATCACGGGCTTGGAGAGGCAGAAGGCCGAGCTTGAGCACCAGGTTCAGACCGAGGTCGCTGCGGCTTTCCAGGATGGCGTCGATGTGGCGGGCGAGGAGTACTCGGCGCAGGTTGACGACATAAGGGCCGTATCCTGGGAGATGGGTTGGAGAGCGGCTCTCGAGAAGGCGGGGATCCCTAGGGTTCACCCCGCATATGTGAGTCCGGACGAGTTCCCACGCCCCGAGACTGACTCGAACCCCGCGGCAGATCCTAAGGGGGATCTTGCAACCGCGCCGGGACCGGATATTGCCCTGTCGACTGGGGCTCCTGCCGCCGCTACGACTTCTGCTGTCACCTCCTCCGAAGTTCCTCCCGTTGCCACGACTCCTCCCGCGGATCCTGCCGCCCTGGCGCCAGCCGCATGAGGCTTCCTACCTGTCTTTATCTTTCCGAATGTAATTTTTCATTGCTGTTTATGTACGAAACCTTTGAAGTCAGTGAAAAATCCTTTTTTGCCGTTTATTTTTTCAAGTGCTTTGTTTTGGCTGTGCGACTTGAACTTTCATGCCTTAGAAACCCGCGATCAGTTAATCGTGCTAAGAAGACGTGGCCTCCCATAGGGCGTGATGTAGGCTTGGTCCGAGCGTTTTTCGTAATCATAACGGCGAGCGAGTGATGCTATTTTTCTTTCAAGTATACGAGCTCGGTGAGTGCCAGGGATCATTTAGTGCGGTGATGGCTATCCGGCACCTAGCCGAGATGCGCGTGACATGGAGAAGTTCCCCTGGCCCATCACCATGGGCCGTGCTGGATATCCGGCGCGTAGCCGAGATGTGCACTAAGTGGAGAAGTCCCCCTGGCTCGTCACCAGGGGCCGTGCTGGCTATCTGGCGCGTAGCCGAGATGCGCACGAAATGGCGAAGTCCCCCTGGCTCGTCACCAGGGGCCGTGCTGGCTATCTGGCGCGTAGCCCAGATGCGCACGAAATGGCGAAGTCCCCCTGGCTCGTCACCAGGGGCCGTGCTGGCTATCTGGCGCGTAGCCCAGATGCGCACGAAATGGCGAAGTCCCCCTGGCTCGTCACCAGGGGCCGTGCTGGCTATCTGGCGCGTAGCCGAGATGCGCACGAAATGGCAAAGTCCCCCTGGCTCGTCACCAGGGGCCGTGCTGGCTATCTGGCGCGTAGCCGAGATGCGCACGAAATGGAGAAGTCCCCCTGGCTCGTCGCCAGGGGCCGTGCTGGGGAGTCGTTGTTGTTGCCGCGGTCCTTGAGAGGAACTTTAGAACATAGACAAAGAAACTTTCTTGAGAGGAAATGACCTTCATTGATTTTGCATAAACTGAATACATTTAAAAGTAAAATTTCTTCAGATGCGACGCGTTCCACGGCCGCGGTAGTAGCTTCCCGTCCATATCTTCAAGCTTGTATGCGGACCGCCCCGCGGTCGAGACTACCTTGAATGGACCGCGCCAGTTCGGGGCTAGCTTGCCCTGGTTTGGATCCTTATCTGCGGGTAGTGCCTTTTTCAGGACCAGTTCTCCGATGGAAAACTTCCTTTCCCGCACTTTTTGATTGTAATCCCTCGCCAGTCATTGTTGATAGGCTGCTAAACGGATGGAAGCGGCTTCTCTGCGTTCTTCGGCCAGGTCCAGTCCCAGGGTAAGATTTTTGTCGTTCTGGGCCTGGTCAAAGAGTTCAGATCTGAGGGTCGGGAGACCGATTTCGAGAGGGATCACGGCTTCCATTCCGTATGCCAAGGAAAAAGGAGTTTCTGAGGTGGAGCGCCGCGGAGTGGTCCTGTAGGCCCATAGCACGCTGGGTAGCTCTTCTACCCACCTTCCTTTGGCCCCATCAAGTCTTTTCTTGAGCCCGTCTAAGACCACCTTGTTGGAGATTTCAGCCTGGCCATTGCTCTGGGGTTAGGCCGGAGTCGAGTAGTGGTTTCTTATGCCGAGCTCCTTGCAAAAGTTTTTGAAGAGGCTGGAGTCAAATTGGGTCCCGTTGTCCGAGACCAAGACTCGAGGGATGCCGAACCTCGTGACGATGTTCTTCCATACGAAGTTCTTGGAGTCCCGCTCTGTGATGGAAGATAGTGCTTCTGCCTCGATCCACTTTGTGAAATAGTCGGTGGCCACTATCAGCCACCTTTTATTCCCCGGAGCTCGGTGGAGAGGACCCACAATGTCCAGCCCCCACTGTGCAAAAGGCCATGGACTGGAGAGCGGGCTCAAATCCTGTGCAGGTTGGTGGAGGTTGTGCGAGAATTTGTGGCACTTCTCGCACTTCATAGCGTACATCTGTGCGTCCTTTTGCATGTACGGCCACCAGTATCCTTGGCTTATAGCCCGGTATGCTAGTGACCTTCCTCCGATGTGACTTCCGCAGATGCCTTCGTGTATTTCGTAAAGGAAGTCTTCAACTCGGCTTGGGTGGACGCACTGGAGAAAAGGGCCCGTGAAGGATTTCCTGTACAGCTTTCCTTCTGGAGAGAGCCAGAACCGGGCTGCCCGGAGCCTGATCTTGTGAGCCTGCGCTCTGTCATCGGGGAGCTGGTCGTCTTTGAGGTACGCGATGATGGGATCCATCCAACTGGGCCCGAGGTCGGCACACAGGACTTGCCGTGGTGGGCTGAGCTCTATACTCGGCGATGTTAGCGAGCCTACTTCTATAGTTCTCTTTTTTCCAGCCTCGACGGCGGAGGCTAAGTTGGCGAGCGCGTCGGCGTGCGAGTTAGAATCTCTGCCGATTTGTTTGATTTCTGCTGCCGGGAATTGGGAGAGGAGTTTCTTGGCGAGGGTTAAATAGGCTGCCATTCTATCGTCGCGAGCCTGGTAATCTCCAGTGAGCTGGCTCGTCACCAACTGCGAGTCACTGTAAATTACCAGCTGTTGAGCTCCGAGAACCTTGGCACTATTCAGCCTCGCCAGCAATGCTTTATACTCCGCCTCGTTGTTTGACGCTCGGAAGTCAAGGGTCAGTGCTTGCTTGATCACTAGCCCTTCTGGAGACTGGAGGACTACGCCGACACCGGCCCTTCTAGAGGTGGAAGACCCGTCAACGAAGACCTTCCAAGCCGAATCTCGGGAGGTATCCCGAGATAGCTCGTAATCAGTCTCCGGGACTAGGCCATCCTGCCCCTTGCCCCCCAGTGCGGGGTCGAGTGGGCTCGGCGCCGAACTCGGAGGAGTGAACTCGACGATGAAGTGTGCTAAAATCTGCGCCTTGATTGCTGTCCGGGGTTGGTAATGGATATCGTACTGCCCTAGCTCCACGGCCCATCTCGAAATTCGCCCAGAGAAGTCGGCCTTCCGGAAGACGGACTTGAGTTGGTGCTCCGTAACCACTACTATCTTGTGGGCCTGAAAATAGTGCGAGAGCTTCCGAGAGGCACTGACGAGGGCCAGTGCGAGTTTCTCCATTGGCAAGTATCTGGTTTCGGCGTCGAGGAAGGTTTTGCTGGTATAGTAGATGGGCTTTTGCTGCCCTTCATCTTCTCTGATCAGGACTGAGCTCACCGCGTGGCTGGAGACCGCCAAATACAGGTACAAGGTCTCGCCTTTCCTCGGGGTTGATAACAGTGGAGGCGAGGCCAAATAGGCTTTGAGTTCCTGGAGGGCCGAGTCGCATTCTGGGGTCCACTCAAATCTCAGGTTCTTTCGCAGCAATTGGAAGAAAGGGCGGCATTTGTCCGAAGACTTGCTGATGAAGCGGTTGAGGGCGGCAGCCATGCCGGTGAGCCTCTGGACCTGCTTTGTCGTTGCCGGGCTCTGAATTCCCAGGATCGCGGAGATCTGGTCCGGGTTTGCTTCGATACCGCGTCGCGTGACGAGGCTTCCTAAAAACTTGCCGGACCCGACCCCGAAGGCGCATTTGGAGGCGTTCAGCTTCAGCCCGAACTTTCGAAGAACTTCAAAAACTTGCCCAAGATCCGTCAGATGGCTGCGAGACTGGGTGGATTTGACGACCATGTCGTCGATGTATACTTCGACTGTCTTGCCGAGGTGCTCCTGGAACATTTTGGTGACCAGTCTCTGATAGGTTGCCCCCGCATTTTTGAGGCCGAACGGCATCACCTTATAGCAGTAGGTTCCCCTAGGAGTGATGAATGCCGTTTTCTCTTGATCAGGCTCGTACATAGGTATCTGATGATAACCGCGGTAGGCGTCAAGAAAGCTCATCCTCTCGTGACCGGCGGTGGCGTCAATCATCTGGTCGATCTTCGGGAGAGGGAAGCAGTCTTTGGGACAAGCTCTGTTGAGGTCAGTGAAGTCGACGCAGACCCTCCATTTTTCGGTCTTCTTCTTCACCACCACGGTGTTTGCCAGCCACTTCGGGTACTGGACCTCTCTGATGGCGCTTGCTTCGAGCAGTTTTTCCACCTCTTCGACCACGGCTGCGGACTGGTCGATTCCGGATCTTCTCGCTTTCTGAACCACTGGCTTGGCCTGAGGGTCTACATTTAGCCTGTGGCTCATAACCTCTGGGTTCACGCCTGGCATTTCCTGCGGGGTCCAGGCGAAGACATCTCTGCTCTGCAATAAGAAACTGAGCAGCTCGGACCGCTCCTGCTCGGCGAGCTGGCTCCCGAGAAGGAAGTACCTCTCTGGATCACTGGGGTCGATCCTGACTTCGGTGAGGTCCTCGATACTTTTTTCTCCTGGGTCACGGCCGACCCTCTCTAGCTCTGCTTCGAGCTCTGCCATGTGCACTTGCTTTGGCTCTTCCTCGCCGGACACCACGGCCATCATGCAACGTTTGGCCATTTGCTGGTCCCCATTGACTGTGACCACCTCGACTCCGCCATCCCTTTCCAAAGGGAACTTGAGCTTTTGATGGTAGGAGGAGGGGACGGCTTCTATCTGGTGCAGCCAGCTCCGCCCTACGATGGCATTGTAGGGAGATGGGGTGTCCACTACGAGGAAGTCGGCTACCACTGACGTGCCCCCTACTCGGACTTCGAGGGAGACTCTCCCTTTGGGGTACACGGGCTTTGCGCTGAACCCTATTAGTGGGGTCCGCGCCTCCTGGAGGTCTTCTTCCGTGAGCCCCATCTTGGTGAAGCAGTCGAAGTAGAGGATCTTAGACGAACTGCCGGAGTCGACGAGGATCCTCTGCACCTTGCAACTCCCCAACTTTAGGGTCATGATCATTGGGTCATTGTGAGGGAGCTGAACCCCTTTCAGGTCCTCGTCCGAGAACCAGATCTTTGGCCTCTCCTTGCGAGCCTTTTTAGAGGCTGGTCCGAGCTCTGCCGACATGACCTGCTTCCCGTGGGAGGCCCTCCTGGCCTCGGCGCGTGCCTGACCGCTGTTCTGCTTGGTAGGGGCAAGGTGAATGACGCTTATCAGTCTCTCCGACCCGTCGCTGTCGTGGTCCTCCCTGGGTCGGTGTCGAGGTCGGTCATTGCCCCCGTTGCCCGCAGCCTTGCAGAATTCCTTCAGATGCCCGTCCTTGACGAGCCTTTCGAGATGGTCCTTGAGACAGTAGCAATCATTGGTGTTATGCCCGTTCTGCTTGTGGAAAGCGCAGAACCTGTCTTGATCTCTCTTGGAGTTATCGCCCTGCAAGGGACGTGGCCACTTGAAGTATGGTTTTCCCTGGATTTTTTCCAGGATCTGGTGAATCGGTTCTGTAAAAACCGTGTTGACCCTCTCACGCGAACGGTAAGATGGTCTGTGTCTCTTGCCACCTCCCGAGGTGCGAGCCCAAGACGAGGCCCGGTCGCCCGAGCGATTTTCTCGGCTCGCTTCTTCTCTACGGGAGGTCTTTCTTTCTTCGTCTGCGGACCGATCCTCATGCCTGGATCGGTCGTCATGCCGTGATCGGCCATCCTCCCGAGATCGGTTTCCCTGCCGAGATCGGCCCTTGGAGACGCCGAAACCTTCGTTGGCGCGCGCTTCGTCCTCCTCTTGCTCGATATACTTATTTACCCTCGTCATGAGGGCTGTGACGGAGGGCACAGGATTCCGAACGAGCTCTCTCCTGAGCTCGCACCCCGGCAGGAGGGCGTGCTGGAAAGATTTGATTGCCACGTCCTCGGAGGAGTTGTCAATCTGGCTGTATACTGTCTAGAACCTTTTTGCGAACTGAGTGACGCTTTCGCTCCACCTCATCCTGAGGGCCATGATGTCGCTGTCGGTCTTGGGAATGTCTCTGTGCGCCTGGAATTTCCCGAGGAAGGAGTCCCGCAACTGGGCCCAGCTCGAGATCGATCCCTCGGGGAGCGCACAGAACCATTTGAGGGGTAGGTCCCCCAGGCTGGAGGAGAAGACTCTGCAGTTGAGATGCCCAACGTCACCCCACACGGACAATTTCTGTGTGAAATGGCGGAGATGCGCTGCTGGATCCGAGGTCCCGTCGTAGAGGGTGAACCTTGGAACACTGAACTTCTTGGGGAGGGGGTACTCGATTATTTCTCTGGTGAAGGGTGACGAGTCGAGGCCAGCGAAGTCGGGGAGGTCCAGCTGGCTTTGGGCGAGCCCTGCCTCCCTCAGGGTGTTCTGGAGGGCCTGCTTGACCAGGCGGTTGATCAGAGCCTGCTGGTCTGCCGCTTCCGATCACGGCACCGACCCCCTGTCTTCATGGTCATGGTAAGAACTCCCGACGTGACTTCGCTCCCGACTCTTATCGTTCAGATGATCTCTCAAGTCTTTGCCGGTGACGGGATCCTTCCTGCCCACGGGATCACCGCCCCCGGGGACTATTCCCTTCTCTCGGAGCTGCTGCCTGAGCTGGCGGATGAGATCATCTTTCTCCTGGAGGGCGAGATTCTGAGCCCTGATTGCGGCTTGGGCGGGGTCGGCTCTGTTGCCATCGCGGTCCGAGTGGCGTCCGGACCGATGCGACCCCTCCGCCGCCGGGGCCTTGCCCTTCGAGAAGCGCTCCTGAAGGGGAGCGTTTAGCCGCGGTGGGCCCCCCCAGCTCCAGCGGGGACGACGCGGACTCGGTGTGGTAGCTTTCTACCTCTGCGGCCCCTCCCGACGCATAGGGCAATGGCCCAGGGAGGACCAGTGGCCCTGGGGGGAGAGACTTCGGGTGTTCTGCGCCTCTCTTGTTTCTCGGAGCCATTGGTGATGGAAAAGAATTTTGGGAAAGGTTTCGAGGTATGGGTTAGTACTTTCCCACAGACGGCGCCAATTGTAAGTGCCTAAAAATTAAGGACTTCAAAGCAGGGATTAGGATCCCTGATTCAAGTAGTTTAGATGAAGATTGCTGCTGAGGCTCCGACTAGACTTGAGGAGTAGGAGAAGAAAACACGTCAGAGGACCCTGGCAGCAGGCAGCGCAAGGCTCTCCGATGCTTAAGTTAGTTCAAGGGAGAAGGAAGGGAAATTGCAGAGTGATAGAGTGTATAATGGGTTGCATACCTTTGGATGGAAGTGGATGCGCTATTTATAGGCGATGGGGTTGACTTTCGTGGGCGAGTTCCAAGACTGGGCCGGCCACTTGAGTGGCTGCGTCCACTCAGCCCATAACGCATTAAATGCTGACCCATGCTTCATTAAATGCTTGGCTTGCCGGGTCAGGCGGCGGTTCTGACTTTTGGGCCAGGTCCCATCAGGCCTGGCCCGGAGCCATGCCCTGGGGGCGCACGTGCCCTGTACGCGCCGTTTTGTCAGTAATGATAATCTGCAGGGCATGCCTTGGCATGCGCCGTTATTCTGTCGCTGGTCCCATCAGTCCCTGTCAAATCCGCGCTGCCGGGGTCGATGCCGCGATCGGGTAGGTCAGTCTTCAGGAGCTCCTGCCTCGGCGAATGCCGCGGTTCTTCAGCCGCGGTCACCCTTGGTTTAGGGGAGGCATAATCGTTCCGTCCGGACGCCTGGGCTAGTGCTGATCTCGGCTTAGTGAGAACACCCCCACACAAACGGAAATGGAAAGATGTCCTCATGAATAACAATCACAATTCCAGGAAAAAAAAATAACAATCACAAAGAGGGGTCTTTATGGGTTTCAAAAGAATATAGGACAGTATTTTTTTTAATTTTCCTAAATTTCAAGTGCCTGTTAAAATCTCTGCCATAGAAATACCAGGTTTCTCTATAGGACCAAAAATTGGACATGTGAAAACGATTCTCCTTTGACAGCCCAAATATGAGGGCATCATCCAAAACCACTCCTGCACAAAGGTGACACCGACGGTGGTGACTCACCCAAGGTCTGTGGTTTGTTAATACATTTCGGTTGTGTCAAGCTATCTGTCTTGAATTTTGAAAAACGATTTGGATCCTTTCTATCTAAAGGTGAATTTGATATAAGTCGGGCTAAACCCAATCCACATGTATTTACACACATCTTGCTCTATACTCAACATAGTTTTAAAAAAAAATAACTTCTGTAAAAAATGAATGAAAAAAAAAAAAAAAAAAAAAACCTACATCAATTCACCCAAGTGGATAACCAATTCGGAAATTCAGCAGACCAATCGACATCCATATTGTTGGACTTGGGCCGTCAAGGGCCCAAATTGCGACCTATAGTGGAGTCCATCTTCATCTTCTAGAGGGACACATGTCGATGACACTTGTCACTGGAAGATTCATCCTTGTCCACATGAATACATGTCCATGATACTTGCCACTCAATGATGAAGAAAGAATTATGAGGCCTGCCACTAAGAGGATGTGGACTTGTAATTACAGCTGGATAAAACAAAACTGAGCTGGGTTTTGCGGGCTGACGGAGCTTGGCTCTTTAGTTTGTCCATCTGAGCTAAAGGCAGTCACTACTTGGTTTAGCTTGGTTAGATTTGAGCTTGAGCTCGGGCAGTCTAATGCATATATTGAGCTTGGCAGTCACTACCGGACTCTTGTCACGTGTTGGGATGGAGACCGTCAACCACTTGCTACTACTTGAACTTCTTCCAGAGATCCATGTTCTGCGGCAAACTGGTCTGGGTGGGTCTCATGCCTGAAACAACATAGAATACAGAAAAGATTTTACAGTTAACCACCTTTCTTGCTTATATTTTGGAAACCATCAAGTTTATATTTCAGTTCATACATACAACTATCAATATATATTCGCTTGATAATGTTGGTTAATCATATCATTGTTAGCAGGGTCGGAACAGAGGGAAGTTTTCCTTTAAAATCTTGGGGGGGCCATGGCCTGGCCGAGTACTCCCAGCCCCCCGGTTCTTCTCCTGACTGTTAGCCTTTCGCATAGCATCAATTTTGATAGGAGATTAATCGCCCGGTACGAACATGAAGATGGACCGCTTGTTAATCAGATAGGATTAATCGTGGTGGAGATCGGAGATCAGCCTTCCATGAGATCAACCTTCCCTATTTCACTCCTCATGATTAGTGGACTAAGATGGACAGTTGGACACCATGATCAAGGGACTTTATGATGGACGCCCTAGATCAATCAAGATCAACTCTTTATTTCTGTTTTTTTTTTGGACATGAAAAGTTGTACAAAAGGGTGAAGGATGATTATTCATTTGGAATCTCCTTTTTTAACCGCTATAGGTGGTTGCAGTGGGCCCCACTAGGTGTTTTTGAGTTGGACCAGACCACTTCTCTCAAATGGTTTATTAAAGGAAAATTTTGGAAAATGACGTAAGGGTATTATTCCATTTCTCAAAACCTTTTAATGGATAGGACTTGATTGAAAGAATTTCAGAAAACTTTTATACTTATCAAATATGTGGATATTGATATTGACTACACTAGGAGGCTAGGAATCCCCATTTGATCCGGTTATTGACTACACAAGCGTGGCGGACGAAGCCCGGTTGGATCCGAACTCTATGATAGAGTTTGAAAAGAACTTCTATTCTGATTGTATTATTCTTAAAAGTCTTATATATGCACGGATTTGGGGCTATACATTCGGTGTATCTATCTCAACTCAAAGGTACTCACCACCCCTCTCATTAATCTGAATAAGAGATATCTAAGAAAGAAAATTATTCTCTAGAGCCATTGAGAGATTGTTCTAAAAGGCTACTTTGGAAGGTTTCAAGCTTATACTTCTTTGAAGAAGATTGTGTATCTTGGTCTTAAGGTATTGAAGGAGGATCAAGCACAAAGAGCGGTGCGCGACGAGTAATCGTGGCAGCGATGAGTTGTGCAAGAACTATTATAGTCCTTAGGTCGACGTACTAACTGTGATAAATGAGCTGTGAGTATATCTTGTAACCGTTTAATAGTAATTGGCTCTTCTGATCATGGTTTTTCTCCTGGAAAGGGTTTTCACGTTAAATTTGCGTCTGCCTTCTTGTGGTGATTACTTGGTAGATTTCACTTTTATTTGGTCCTTACTTTCGCCGTGCATTGGTTATTAAACTAGCTTACTAATCCCATTCTATTAACTTTAATAAAAAAACTACAATCCGGTCACAAATAAAAGGGACAATTTTCGTACGAACGGTCTTCAAGCTGACAATAGCCCCAAAATAGTCGAAAAATATATATTTACCATAGAAATGTTCGATCCGTAGGATATCGCAGGCTGTGATATCCTTGGGATGTAGGATATCTCACAATTACAAGCAGGAAGACTTGAACAATCCATTTTTTTTCTTTTTTTCCCTGATTGTAGGACCACCAAACCACCATCCAAACAGTTGGATAGCTGTATGAGTGTAAGAACTAATATCGCATTAAATTTGAACTGTTGATCTATCACAGTTATCAAGAAACTTGCAAAACAAAACTTGGCTTATAATTTGCAAAACAACGTGACTTTCTTGTCAATTTCTCGATAACCGTGATAGATCAACGACTCAAATTTGGTGCAATATTATTTCTTATACTCATACAGCTATCCAACGGTTTAGATAGTGGTTTGGTCGTCCCACAGTCAAGGAAAATAAATAAATACGTGGACTGTTTAAGTGATTGTGGGATATCATATATCCCTCTGCCATATCCTATGGATCGAACAGTTCTGCGGTAAAATAAATATTTTTGGGCTGTTCTGGGGCTATTGTCAACTTTAAGACTGTCCGTACAGTAATTGTCCCCAAATAAAATAAAATAAAATAGATATTTTGCCCATAACCGGGGCCATCAAATCAACTTATGCAAATAAATCAAGCCTTGAATCCAATCACTTACAGCTGCCTGCGCATAATAATCTCACATCACAAAAATAAAGTAAGAAAAGTCCAGTTTTTATTACAATTAACAGCTCATATACTAATGTGCAATGCTAATTATCATCTACAAATCTCATGGTCACTATGATATAATATCTTGGAAGGTGGTGTGGTGTCTAATATGGATCAAGAAATATAGGATCAACGGCCTCCAGAAAGAAGTGATTCTGCACATGAGGACGAGCATTCAAAAACTGACCTCTCCATCGTGGTTGTAGAAGGATACAAAGATTCCATCTTTCTCGACATTTCATCTTCCACCACGGCGGATACAATTGTAGAACTCCAACTGCTCAATAAAAGTTCTGGCGTCGGACAATCCCCATCGAGGAACTGCATCACTTGCCTCATGCTTGGTCTACCTGCTGCCATGGGGTGAGAGCACAGATGTCCAAGCTTCAACACCAACTCCATCTCTTCCTTCACATACTCACTCCCCAACCTCACATCCCTTGCCTCCAGTATCTCACCTCTCCGCCAAAATTGCAACACCCAATCCACGAATATGATCTCCTCCGACAATCCTCTCGGCCCTATGGGCCTCTTCCCACAAGTGACTTCAAGCATAAATGCGCCAAAGGAGAACACGTCGGTGCTCGTGGTCGCCTTCCCAGTTCAAGTCATTTCTTGTGCAATGTAACCCAGAGTACCCACAACGTGGGTGGTCTGAGGATTGGTTCCATGATCGTATAATCTTGCGAGACCGAAATCTCCTAGCCTTCAATTGAATTCACCGTCCAGGAGGACATTGCTAGCTTTGATGTCTCTATGGAGGACCACCTGCTCCCACCCCTCATGCAAATAGAGAAGCCCATACGCCACTCCTTTGATAATTTGAAAGTGCCAATTGAGGATTTTTGCAGGTTCGTCGAAGAGGAACTTGTCGAGACTTCCATTGAGCATGAAATCATAGACGAGAAGGAGCTCCCCCTTGCGACGACAATAGCCAAGGAGCTGCACCAGGTTCCTGTGTCTTAGTCGCCCGAGGCTCATAATTTCAGCGATGAACTCTCTCATCCCCTGCTTTGATTTATGAGAGACTCTCTTCACTGCCACTTGTATATCAGAAGTTGGCAACACCCCTTTATACACCATGTCGAAACCACCCATCCCCAACAACTCTCAGTCTCTGAAGCCCTTGGTTGCTTTAAAGAGATCTTTATAGGAAAACCTTTGCGTCCCATATTCACGCTCCCAATCTTCTAATACTTTAGCATATCTAATCTTTCTTCTCACTATAAAAGCAATAGTAAATAAGGTTAGAAACATGAAAAATACAGCAATTAAGGGTAGCCTGATTGTTAAAACCCTGGATTTCTTCTTGGGTCCGACCCTAGGAAGCTTTGGAAGGTGAGAGAGATCAAGCTCTTGTGATGGACCGTTCATCTTAAAGCTCCATCCTAGAACGTAGTGAGATGACCCTACAATCAAGCCCGTCGCTGAAGAGAAACCCACGTACATGGAGTCTTGGACAATGGGGGAAAGGTTGTTGGTTACTGACAACAACGAAAGATTAGGTTTGGTCCGCTTGGCTACATTCATAGGCGACAACGTTACATTGATCTTCTTCTCTAAACCACTATATTCTACCCATACCTGGATTGGGCTTCCACTTCCAAGTGTTAAGTTTTTAAACCCACCATTTTCATTGGTAAAATAAGCCGCAGGAGTGGATTCAACAAAGGTCAAACTATTAACATCAATTTCGACGTGGTTGTCATCAATATCTTTGAATTCAGGGTTATTGACAGTGCGAACTCTATGGCAATGATATGAATGGATGAACTCCCGTCGTTAGACATGTTGAAGAGGCCGATATATTGGCTGGCTGTACTACATGCAGCGAGATTGGTGGAAGGGGAGATGACAAAGGCCATACCATGCCCATTGATGTTGGAAAGTTTAGGAACAATGGCGATGACAAAGGTGGTAGAGAAAGAGATTGCGATACCAAATGAAGAGTCTCTGAAGGGGACCGGAACGGAGTATAAGGCATGTCCTTTCTCTAGCTTTGAAGTGTTGGTTAGCATCAAGAGTCCGTTGGGTGTGATCTTGGCTGTGTTGGGAAAAATAATAGAATGGAAATAACAACTCAAACCACAAAAGGATAAATATGCAAGGAAATAGAAGAGTAAGGAAGAGAGAACACCGGATATAATGTGGTTCGGCAAGGTACCTACGTCCACGGGGCAGCAACAACAAGAACTTCCACTATGAAACAATGGGTACAAGAGATACACAACTTCAGGAACACCACTTGAAGGAAAATCTTCTCTCTCACACTTATTTTTCTGCCTAACAACTACACTCTCAACTTGGAGTGGACACACTTCACTCTCTACTTGGATGAAGATGACTGGCTTGAATGAGATGAGATGATGAGAATGGGTAATTGGCCTCTCCTTATATAGGCCAAGGAGGAAGCCTCTAGATGGTTTCATTAATGCCCATCCTCCAACTACTCAAATAAATGCCCTTTCATGAACCTTCTGCATTCATCTTGGTTCATGGGCTTTCACCATCTTTCTAGAACCATTCTAGAAAGCCCTCATAAATTCTACATGGGAGAATATATTTTGTTTTTGTTTTTGGTTTGGATATTCTAACAATCTCCCCCTCCAGACCAACCCGGCCAATACGAAATGGCACTTTTACTTGAAGTCCATCCCAGCGGACTTGCTGCCATACTGCAACTTATGATGTGGAACAACTTTAGTCAACATATCCGAAGTGTTCTTGTTGGTGTGAATCTTCCTCAACTGAAAAAGCTTCTTCGAAACTGCATCTCGGATCCAATGATACCGAAGATCAATGTGCTTAGTGCGAGGGTGATACACCGAGTTTTTGCTCAAGTAAATAGCACTCTGACTATCACAATGCACCACATATCTTTCTTGCTTCACACCCAACTCTTGAATGAACCTTTGCAGCCATATCATTTCTTTGCCAGCTTCGTTTGCTGCAATGTACTCAGATTCTGTGGTGGATAGGGCAACACACTTCTGTAACTTGGACTGCAAAGACACAGCTCCCCCCGAAAATGTAAATAAGTAACCAGAAGTAAACTTTCTTACATCAAGGTCTCCTGCCAAATCTGCATCTGTGAAACCTTCCAAAACTGGTCCTGATCCACCAAAAGACAAGCACAACTTTGAGGTACCCCGTAAATATCTTAGTATCCACTTAACTGCTTCCCAATGCTCTCTGCCAGGATTAGAGAGATATCTACTAACAACACCAACTGCATGTGCAATATCTGGGCAAGTACATACCATGGCATACATAAGACTGCCAACAGTTGATGAGTAAAGGATACCTGCCATCTTGTCTTTCTCCTCTTGTGTAGTTGGGCATAATAATCTGCTTAACTTGAAATGATTGCCTAGAGGTGAGCTCACTGGCTTAGCTTCTTTCATGTAGAACCTTTCAAGCACCCATTCAACATACCTCTCCTGTGACAGCCATAATTTCTTCATCTTCCTATCGCGAGTAATCTCCATGCCCAAAATCTGCTTAGCTGGCCCTAAGTCTTTCATATCAAATGACTTTGATAAATCTGCTTTCAACTTATGAATCATAGAAATGTCTTGCCCTACTATCAACATATCATCAACATAGAGCAATAAGATTATGAAGTTACCTCCAATGAACCATTGGATATACAAGCATGGATCTGCATCAGTTCTCTTGTACCCATGACCCACCATGAATGAGTCAAATTTCTTGTACCATTGCCTTGGCGCTTGCTTCAGCCCGTACAAACTTTTCTTCAGCTTACAAACCATGTGCTCCTTTCCCTCAACCTCGAATCCTTTCGGTTGCTCCATGTATATTTCTTCTTCCAAGTCACCATGAAGAAATGTCGTCTTCACATCTAACTGCTCCACCTCAAGATCCATGCTACCTGCCATGCCCAAAATAACTCTGATAGAAGTAATCTTGACAACTGGTGAGAAGATCTCGTCAAAATCTACTCCTTCCTTTTGCCCAAAACCTTTGACAACCAAACGAGCCTTGAACTTTGTCAACTGTTCATTCTCGTCCCTCTTCAACTTGAACACCCATTTATTTTTGAGTGCTTTTCTGCCTTTAGGAAGCTCCACCAATTCATAGGTGCCATTCTTCAATAAGGACTCCATCTCAGACTTCATTGCCAACATCTACTTGTCATTGTCTGCATGAGTCTTTGCCTCCTCAAAGTTTTTAGGATCTCCATCACCGGTCAATAGAATGTATCTGGAATATGGATGATCTCCATCACAGGTGACCAAAATATACTGTGAGGAATGATACTTGGTACTAGGCTTTGGCACCCTGTTGGATCTTCAAACTGGTACTTGAGCATTCTCTAGCTGCTCTCCTTGATTAGGCTCCCCCTGATTAGGCTCCCTCTGATCATGATCGTCCTGATTATCCTCTTGATCATCATCTTCGACATCTACTACTTCTTCTTCCGCCATATCAGGAACATTTTCATTTGACATATCTTGAGCTTCTTCTCTTGGATCTTGTTGAAGTGGTGATGAATCGTAGGTGAGTTGCTCAACATGTTCTACAACATTTTTGTCAAAATCCGCAATGGTTTGATCTTCATGGAAGACCACATCTCTGCTTCTGAATAACTTCTCGGTCTTTGGATTCCACAACCGGTAGCCCATCTCATCATTTCCATACCCAAGAAAGATGCATGGTATGGCCTTATCATCTAGCTTTGATCTCTGCTCCTTTGGTACATGTGCAAATGCTTTGCACCCAAACACCCTCAAGTGGGAATATGAAGCGCTTCTACCGGTCCATACGCCTTCTGGAGTCTCCAAGCCCAAGGGTACACTTGGTGATCGGTTGATAAGGTAACATGCGGTCATCATAGCTTCGCCCCAGAACACCTTTGCTAGGTTGGTTGTCTTCAGCATGCTTCTGACTTTCTCCAAAATGGTGCGATTCATCCTCTCTGCTACACCATTATGTTGTGGGGTGCCAGGTATTGTCTTCTTGTGTTTGATGCCATGCTTCGAACAATAAGCTTTGAACTCGTTGGAAGTGTACTCTCCGCCATTGTCACTGCGGATACTCTTGAGGGTTCTTCCCGTCTCCCTCTCCACCATGGCATGAAACTCCTTAAAGGTTTGAAACACCTGGTCTTTTGATTTCAACAAATAAACCCAAACCTTTCGTGAAGCATCATCAATATAAGTGACAAAATATTTGTTAAGACCTAGTGATTCAACTTCCATTGGGCCACACACATCCGAGTGTACTAGTTCTAATATATTTTCTTTTCTTGTAAATGTTCTTGAGAAACTACCTTTATGTTGCTTACCAAATAAACAATAATCACAAGAGTCAAGTGATGTACCTTTGGTAAAGGAAATGAGAGACTTCTTTGCCAGAACTTGCAATCCCTTCTCACTCATGTGGCCTAGCCGCTTGTGCCATAAACTTTGAGAGGAATCGTCTACAATATTCAACTCCCCTTTGCATATCTTGCCATGTGTCTTGTAGAGGGTGCATCACATCTTCCCTCTAGCAACCACCAGCGATCCTTTGGTAAGCCTCCACTTTCGATCACCTCCATGATGATGAAATCATTGTCGGTCAAGCACGCCGGTTGACATCAAGTTGAGGCGTAGACCCGGAACATGTCTAACATCTTTCAACATAAGCTTGTAGCCCAAATCGGTCTCAAAGCAAATATCTCCAATTCCTGCAATCTTGGAGTACCCATCGTTGCCCATCTTCACAATCCCAAGGTCACCACCACCTTTGTACGTAGTGAAGAAATCCATGTTTGGAGTGGCATGGAAAGAGGCTCCGGAATCAACAACCCATGAAACACCGGGTGAATTATCAACATGTAAGCATTCACCTTCAATACAAAGAACCTCACATTCCTCATGTGATATAGCAGCGGCAGTGGTATGGTTGTCCCCCCTCTTTTGATTAGTGTAGCCATCTTTCTCTTCCTTCTTCTCATTTTTCAATTTGTTGCAATTTTTCATGTGGCCAAAGATACCACAATGATGGCACTTTCCATTGAATCTTGCCCTCGAATGGCTTGCACTCCTTCCTTGACCTTTAGGTCCTCTACTCTTGCTCCTTCCTCTATGCTCCGCCACAAAGACTTGGCTATTGTCGGAGCTTGATGAAGATTTTCTTCTAGTCTCTTCATTGATCATGTTATCTTTAACATTATCCATAGACAAAACACCATTAGGAGTAGAGTTACTTACAGTTACAACAAAGGTCTCCCAATTGTTCGGCAACGACCCCAATAATAGCAACGCTTGCAACTCATCATCAATCGTCATGCCCATCATGGTCAATTGATTGATTGTACTTTGGAAGTTGTTTAGGTGTTCGGTCACTCTAACACCATCTTTGTACTTCATATTGACAAGCTCTTTGATTAGAAAGGTTTTCTTGGCGGTGGTCTTCAACTCGAACAAGGACTCAAGCTTCATCCAAAGGGCATGAGCGTTGGTTTCATTGGACACGTGGTGGAACACACTATCATCCACCCATTCTCGAATATGACCGATGGCTTTGCGGTTCATCTTCTTCCAAGTTGCATCCGTCACCTCCTCTGCCTTAGCATCGGCTCCTTCGATGGGCTCATGTAAATCCTTGCAATAGAGAATATCCTCCATTCTCGGCTTCCATGTAATCCAATTAGAGTGGTTGAGTCGAGTCATGGTACTCCTTGAACCTTCCATTCTAACTCCACGCCCAGGAACCAAGGGCTCTAATACCACTGTTGGAAAAAATAATAGAATGGAAATAACAACTCAAACCACAAAAGGATAAATATGCAAGGAAATAAAAGAGTAAGGAAGAGAGAATACCGGATATAACGTTGTTCGGCAAGGTGCCTACGTCCACGGGACAGCAACAACAAGAACTTCCACTATGAAACAATGGGTACAAGAGATACACAACTTCAAGAACACCACTTGAAGGAAAACCCTCTCTCTCACACTTGTTTTTCTGCCTAACAACTACACTCTCAACTTGGAGTGGACACACTTCATTTTCTACTTGGATGAAGATGACTGGCTTGAATGAGATGAGATGATGAGAATGGGCAAATGGCCTCTCCTTATATAGGCCAAGGAGGAAGCCTCTAGATGACTTCATTAATGCCCATCCTCCAACTTCTCAAATAAATGCCCTTTCATGAACCTTTTACATTCATCTTGGTTCATGGGCTTTCACCATCTTTATAGAACCATTCTAGAAAGCCCTCATAAATTTTACATGGGAGAATATATTTTTTTTTTATTTTTGGTCTGGATATTCTAACCGGCTGACCCTTCTAGGCTCATGCTCTTTTCGGCAATTAGAAATCCGTTGTGTTTGAAATCAACGATGTGGGATTGGGAAGCTGCTAGATTCATGAAGAGAGACAAAAAAAAAAAAAACCATCTTAGAAAGCATTTTTGAGGAGTTCCTTAATTTGCATCTGTTGTAAAGGTGTATGGGAAGTAATTCATGTGCTGCTTTATAACAGCAGAACCCAAGGAGACAGCCCTTCTGAGTCTAAGTCATGAATGTCCCAATCATACTTACCGTGAATGACGGGAGTGAATATTCACTGTTGGTCCAGCTGTTAAAAGATATAATCTATCACCTTCTCCTTTTACTGGATGTCCCTGATTTTCTTCCAACATATGGTTGGTCCCACTGTAATACCGAGTACATGATTAATATTGTGATTAATAAAATCTTATACAATATTAGTCGCATTATTAATGAGACCAATTTATATTGGAGTAAACTCGAAAATTCTCAAAATATCTCAACGGGTAGGCTTCATTGTGGAGTTTCACTCTCCACTCATCCATGGCATGTTTGTATGCATGAATGGAGTAAATGTGAACTAGACATCATATTATGGAAGTGGTATAGGTAAGGTATAAAAAAGGTTAAAGTGGAGGCCTCTAAAATATTTATTTGGATTCTACAAGGTAAATTAAGAAATGTCATATCATGTGGTAAAAGGCAAGGGCTACACTAATTAAAAAATAGTTTTTCTTTTAAATTTAACTTCACCACACTTCATCTATATATGGAATAAGAAGGGCTCCTAGCAGTTAGAAATATCGATCACACCATAAGCTTACTTCTCTGCTCTATTTTATCACCAAATATGGTAAAGTTTTCAACTTCTCTCTCCTCCACTTATAAGGAAATACAAATGTGTATGTGACAGTAAAGTGCAAAATTGATCGGGGATTCCCTTCCACGAGACCCACGATACAAGGGTGTCCCTTGCCGTAGGGGCGATGCAAGCAATTGGCTCGATCTACCACATTAATATTTGTATTTGGTTTACTTGAGCTAGACGCAGGAGACTTTTGTTTTAAGTCCTTTTCAGTCTCTTGTCTCTTTACTTGAGAAATTCAACTAATATGTTTTGACTGGGAGTGAAGGAGAACTTTTGTGAAGTGACATACAAACGGAAATGAAAAGATGTCCTTATGAATAACAATCACAATCTAGGGAAAAAAATAATAGCAATCGCAAAGAGGGGTCTTTATGGTTTTCAAAAGATATAGGAATGTGTTTTTCGAATTCCCTAAATTTCAAGTGCCGGTTAAAATCTCTGCCACAGAAATACCAGGTTTCTTTATAGGACCAAAAAATGGACATGTGAAAACGATTCTCCTTTGATAACCCAACTATGAGGGCATCATCCAAAATAACTCCTGCACAAAGGAGACACTGACGGTTGTTGACTCACCCAAGATCTGTGGTTTCTTATTACTTTTCGGTTATGTCTATCTGTCTTGAGTTTTGATGAACGATTTGGATCCTTTCTATCCAAACGTGAATTCGATACAAGTGAGACTAGATCCAACCCACATGTATTTACACACATCTTGCTCTACACTCCACATAGTTAGAACAAGGTTATTTTTTTTTAAATTTTATTTAGAAAAACTTCATTAAAAAATGAAAAAAACTTACATCAGTTTGACCCAAGTCGACAACCAATTTGGAAATTCAGCAGATCAATCCACACTCCACATTGATATGATATTGTCCACTTTGGGCCTAAGCCTTCATAGATTTGTTCTTGGGTCGAGGAGAGCAACTCGAGAGCCTTACCACGAATCCACCAATCGTGAGTACTGCGCTTTTTCCGCGCATCACTGGAGACACCACCTTTTGTTTGGCAATCTGAGGATTCTCAGGGCTAAGTCTGGGCCTGGGCTCTGATACCACTTGTTAGGACAGTGGATCACTACAAACTCCACATTGATATGATATTGTCCACTTTGGGCCTAAGCCCTCATGGATTTGTTCTTGGGTTTTACCCAAAAGGCCTCATACCAATGGAGTACTTAGTGCAACTTATATGCCCATGTTCTTTTCTAATTCTAGCCAATGTGGGACTTTGGTTGTACATCTCCAACAATTGGTGGCCCATGCAGGTCACGAACCTGCGCCATCGAGGGCCCAAATTGCGACCTATAGTTGAGCCCATCTTCTAGAGGGACACATGTTGATGACACTTGTCACTTGAAGATTTATCCTTGTTCACATGAATACATGTCTATGACACTCGTCACTCGATAATGATCCATCTCTCTCTCTCTCTCTCTCTCGTCATGGTCTCATGGCAAAGGGGCAGAAAGAATTACGAGGCCTGCCACTAAGAGGATGTGGAATTGTAAATAGCAGCTGGAGAAAACGAAACTGAGCTGGGTTTTGCGGGCTGACGGAAATTGGCTCCTGATCGAGTTTGTCCATTTGAGCTATAGGCAGACACTACTTAGTTTAGCTGGGTTAGATTTGAGCTTGAGCTCGAGGCTCGAATGCATATATTGATGGGATCAACTTAAATGGAGGTAGATTTAGATGTATCTCATTCAAGCATGTATAAAAAAGATTTTATAGTAGAGTGCCAATATAATACTCTTCCAGTGATGAACATGGAGAAGCAAACAAGAAAGAAATATCAATCTTAAGCTGGAGGTATTTGGTTATATTGAGGATTGGGGTTGACCCAAAGGGGAGTACTAAAAAGTATTGATACCACTTCTATGTCTTTATTAAAGTCTCGAGGTTTTGGTATGAATGGTCAGCTAAAGAAATTTAATATTGTATCAAAGCAAATCAGTCGTGAATTCGAATCTAAGAGGTGGCGATTCGACACTAAAAAGACTGTGTATCACCAATAGTACTGCACTGTCTGGGTTCCACCTAAAGGGGAGTATTGAGGAGTGGACTCCACTCAAAGGGGTTAAAAAGTATTCATGCCGCCTCTACTAACGCCTCCAACTTTTGGGAGGAATGGAGACAAGTAAAGAACGAGGCAATTAATGGTTAAAGTAGCTTCTATATCTTTAGGATCTTTGCACCATATTTTTCAATGATCATCTTAACCAATGGTGATCAGAGCCATTCAGCTGTGTGCCATAACATGCCTAATGATACATCAAAACTCACGTTCATAGACAGCTTTATTAACTTAAGCTTTATCAGACTGGAATATTTAATATTCACCATTGTTGATGAAAAGGATACTTCATAGCCATGGCAATTTAGAAAAGCTGGTCCCGGTCACGTGTTAGGATAGAGACAGTCAACCACCTGCTACTACTTGAACATCTTCCAGAGATCCATCTTCTGTGGCAAACTGGTCTGGGTCTCATGTCTGAAACAACATAGAATAAAGAAAAAGATTTTACACTTAACCAACTTTCTTTCTTATATTTTGGAACCATCAAGTTTATATTTCAGTTTATGCATACAACTATCTATATTCGCTTGATAATCACTACACCAAAAATGGGAAATTGGAACGGATTACCATTCTTAATCCGTGTGTTCCTAATCCGTTCATCCGTTCCAATTTCCTATTTTTGGAACGGATTAACGAATTAGGAATGATTTAGGACCGGATGAACGGATTAGGAACGGTAATCCGTTCTAATTTTCCGTTTTTGGTATAGTGAATGTTGGTCAATTAATCATATATATTATTGTTAGTAGGGTCGGAACCGGGAAGTTTTCCTTCAAAATCTTGTGGGGCCATGGCCAGTGCTCCCAGCCCCCTGGTGCTTCCCCTGATTGTTAGCCTTTTGCATATAGCATCAATTTTGATAGGAGATTAATCGCCCGGTACAAATTAACATGAAGATGGACCACTTAATAGATAGGATTAAGCAATCGTTGGGGAAATCAGAGATCAATTACTAGAGATCAACCTTCCCTATTTCACTCCTCATGATTAGTGGACTAGGATGGACACCATGATCATGGGACTTAATGATGGACGCTATAGATCAATCAAGATCAGCGCTTTATTTATGTTTTTTTTGGTGAACATGAAAAGTTGTACAAAAGGGTGAGGGATGATGATTCGGGATTTTGTGGAGTCACCAGAGTATATATAGGGTACTCAATTTGAAAAAAAATGAAAAGAAAGAACAAACACCAAACTCGCAAAGTTGGTTTTTTTAATTATTGAGTTTTGGATAAGGCACACAGCCTAAGAATAGCAGTGATTTTGGGTCGACACACAACACATGGTGAACCTGACAACTGCTGATACCTCTTGTACAAACCCAAGAGATCAACGAGATACGCATGTTTTTTTGGATTTGAAGTCCTTAGTGCGTGTAATAGATCAACCCTGACAGCAAGCTTAACTATAGTTTGAATTATATATACTACCAATAATTTCAAGGGGTACCTAAGTTGGTTTAGGACTACGGTTTGCAGTCGAAGGTTGTAAGTTTGAAACTGCACTACCACAAAATCCAACTTCCCTTTGGGCCGGAGGGATAATTCTAGCCCAAATGGTTGGGAACCCTCCAATAGCCAAAAAAAAAAAAATTCTTATACAAACTACCAATGAAATAATTATTGCAATGCAGTTGCTAGAATAGTCTCATTAATTATTTTTAGGTGCGTGTAAACAGTGACATCAGCATTCCGAATCCTCTGATTGATCCCTGTGAGTGGAAGGATTGAAACTCCACTTTCTTGAATAGTGAATATTCTAACTGGGATACTCTAAAAAATTCTCCCCAATTGGACTTTGTACCTCTCTTTTTTTTTCTTTGTTACCCATCTAAGGGGGCTTGGACCGAAAAGAGAGTCCGCACACACACGGGAAGGAAGCCCGGTCAAATAAAAATGGGCCCCGTACAAGTGGGAAGGGAGTCTGCAAAGCGGATCACGCAACTCGGGGTTCGAACCCCAGGTAGCCATGTAAGAACTAATGCACCTTACCACTTGGGCAAGGAGCAGAGTGGCAATGTGATTGAGCACATGATCAATAATGTGATCAATGCAATCTATACATATTAATTATATTCCTTAATCAGGTTGTTTTCACTGAAATTTTACGGTGGGACCAACTGTTTTTGGGCGAAATCCAATTATCCGGAATCTCCATACATATATGCAACCTCTATACATTTAGAGACGGACGAAATCCAAATATATGGAATTTCGCTTCTCAATTACTGTGAATAAACCATACTAGACCAAGACTCAACACCAAGATGAAAAAAGAAGAACAATCAAAAGATAAAGGGGGAAGGGAATAATTTTGTTAAAAGATAAACAATACAAGTTTAGCTTGAGGCCACCTTGCACAAGATATGGACTTCTTAATGATGGGACTTCACTTCTCTCTACTTGCTCCAATGGGTTTGGTGGACATTGGAATGAAGATGTCACCCACATGCATATTGGTATATGGAGAAGTGATAGAATTAATGAATTATAAGGGAATTTAGTTTGGTATATGGAGCATTGGATGCGAGTAATGAAGCATATGAAAATGTAGCTTGCGGTATGAGAAATGGATTGGAGTAATGAGATGCATGTGTGTGGGGAAATGTATGATGGTAATGGCTTGGTGAGGATAATGGTGTAGCAAAATGGGAAAATGAAAAAGTAGTCAGGGGGAGAAAAGTCAAAAGAGAGAGACATGTACTATCATCCACACATGTGTAAGTGGAACCCTTTTACAAAAGACTCCAATACAAAATTACATAATAGCTTCACTACAATACTCAATCAAAATAAAAACTAAGGAAAGTAAAATTTTAAACTAAGGAAATTCTAGAAATGCACTTTAATATCTAATAATATATGGGGAGGACATTCTTTTCAAGAGGTACGAAAATTCAATAGATAGGCCCCACTTTAGATCTCCATTCCTTCCAATCGGAAATCCTCTTGCTGAGACACTCACGTACAGGGATCCAGATCCCATCAGAAATGCACAATTCGTTTTTCTTCTGTAGAAGAGATCCCAATCGATTAGGAGAAAATTTCTGAAACATAGACAGATCTCATCCGTTGATTTCTAGGGCCAGTTTGGCACTTTACTTTTAAAATCAATTGGAGTGAAGTGAAATAAAAAGTATGAATAAAAAATATAGTGAGTTATGATGGTATTTTATTTTTAGTTGTTGGGGATAGAATATTGTTGACTTTTGGTATGGAAAATTGAATTTTTTTGTCTTTTAGTAAGTAATTGTTGTTGCTTTTTGAGTTTTTGTTAGAAAAGTTGGAGAGAGTATGAATAAAATATAAGTGAATTTTTGACATTATTTTACTTGAATGTACGAGTAGAAATACCAAACTAACCCTAAATGCCAGCAAGTATTAATTTTGGTAGAAGGGTAGTTGGGGGCAGAGAGGACTACACTTAATTGCATGGCTTGCACGACAGCAAGACTTGGGACTCTCCACATGAAAATGGTCTTATGCACATACATGCATTTCATAAATCAATTACACATGAGAGACAGTCCTCTTGAGTCTTCTTGAGCAAATGCTTTCCAAGATCATTGTCTCGTTTCTCTTCATGAATCTTGCAGCTTCAGAATCCTACGTTGATATCAAATACAATGGATTTCTAGCTGCTAAAGAGGAGATGAGCCTAGATGGGTCAGCCCAGATCACATCCAAAGGTCTCCTGAGGCTCACCAACATTACAACGAAAGAAAAAGGTCATGCCTTCTACTCTCATCCCATCTCCTTCAAGGACTCTTCATCTGGTAATTCTCTATCTTTCTCTACCACCTTTGTCATCGCCCTTGTTCCCGAATATCCCGATTTGATTGGGCCTGGTATGGCCTTCGTCCTCTCCGCTTCGAAAAATCTCACCACTTCAGATAAATCCAGCCAAGATATGGGCTTCCTCTTGGGAAATTCATCGAATCATTTCGTTGCCATTGAGTTTGACACGGCCAAGAGCCCTGAATCAAAAGACATCGACTACAACCATGTAGGTATTGATATTAACAGCTTAATCTCTGTTCGATCAGCTCCTGCAGCTTATTTTACCAATGAAAATGGTGGGTTTAGAAACTTCAGCCTCGGAAGTGGAGACCCGATCCAGGTATGGGTAGAATATAGCAGTTTAGAGAAGCATATCAATGTGACCCTATCGCCTACTAATGTAGCCAAGCCCAATCTTCCACTCTTGTCATTGGACATGGATCTTTCTCCAATCATCAAAGACTCCATGTACATGGGCTTCTCTTCATCGACAGGTATAGTGGTAGCATCGTCTAATTACGTTCTTGGATGGAGCTTTAAGGTGAATGGTCGAGCTCGAGAGCTTGATCTCTCTCGCCTTCCCAAGCTTCCTAGGCTTGGACCCAAGAAGAAATCAAAGCTTTTGACAATTGGGGTACCCTCAATTGTTGTGGTTTTCATGTTTCTAACCTTCTTTACTCTTGGTTTTATTATAAGAAGAAAGATACAATTTGCTGAGGTACTTGAAGATTGGGAGCGTGAATATGGGCCTCATAGGTTTTCTTTTAAGGATCTCTTTGAAGCAACTAAAGGCTTCAGAGACAAAGAGCTGCTGGGAATTGGGGGTTTTGGTATCGTGTATAAAGGGGTTTTGCCATCTTCTAATACCCAAGTGGCAGTGAAAAGAGTCTCTCATAAATCAAATCAGGGGATGAGAGAGTTCATAGCTGAAATCGTGAGCCTCGGCCGGTTAAGGCACAAGAACCTAGTTCAGCTCCTTGGTTACTGCCGTCGCAAGGGGGAGCTCCTTCTCGTCTATGACTTCATGCCCAATGGAAGTCTCGACAGGTTCCTCTTCGACCAAGCTGAGAGAACCCTCAGCTGGCACCAAAGATTTCGAATTATCAAAGGAGTGGCATCTGGGCTTCTCTATCTGCATGAGGAATGGGAGCAAGTAGTCCTTCATAGAGACATCAAAGCAAGCAATGTCCTCTTAGATGGTGAATTTGACGGAAGGCTAGGCGATTTCGGTCTGGCAAGATTATACGATCATGGAACCAATCCTCAAACCACCCACATTGTTGGGACTCTAGGTTACATCGCTCCGGAGCTTACAGAAACAGGGAAGGCGACGACGAAGACCGATGTGTTCGCCTTTGGGGCGTTTGTGCTCGAAGTGGCTTGTGGGAAGAGGCCCATATTGCTGAGAGGATCTCCAGAGGATATGATACTGGTGGACAGGGTGTTACAGTGTTGGGAGAAGGGCGAGATTGTGGAGGCAAGGGATGTTAGATTGGGGAACGAGTATGCAAAGGAAGAGATGGAGTTGGTTTTGAAGCTTGGAATTCTGTGCTCCCACCCCATGGCTTCTACTAGGCCTAGCATGAGGCAGGTGATACAGTTCTTGGATGGGGATTGTCCTCTGCCGACACTTTCATTGAGCGAGTGGGATGCTACAATTGAATCAGGAGGAGTGGGGGAGGACCAAATGTTAAAAAAGAGGGAGTCTTTGTATCCTCATAGTAGTAGTAATACGACGGAAAGGTCATTTTTCGAGTCTTCATCAACGGTTGGTGCCGGATCCTTCCTGTCTGGAGGCCGTTGATAGCATGTAGACGTATTCACAGATATAATGTTCTTGTAAGATAAGCATACGATCAAATTAGAGTTACTTGGGAAATGCATGATGTACAAACTAATTCATATTTCTCTCGTGTCATTAGCATCTATTGTCATAAATGTTGGCATCACATTGGGCCAAATTGTAACTAAAGACTCACAACTTAAGATCATCAATTTAAGAGCACCTAGATTCAATACTTTAATCAGTATCATAGTTAACATAATGGTTTCTGTGAACTTTTCCTGAGTCGGGTTCAAGGCAGGTTCAAGCTTTGGGGTTAGCTTGACCCACCCCACCCCCTTTACCTTATTTCATATATTAAATAGTAAATCTTTTAATATCAAGTTATAGTAGAATAGGTTGTAATAAGAAAATGTTTCTATTTTTATGGTCTTGGGTTTAATTCCTATCCACCACATGAGTTTTTTTTTTTTTTTAACTTAAAATGAATAGAAAATCATCCATTAGGAAACTCGATCCGATCTATATCATGGGGCGTGTTGGGCATTACAAATCATAAACCGGTAATAAGATGGGTTGGATACGGGGCATAGAAACTGCCATTCGAGTCGGCGTAAACTCAAACTCGACCTGACCTTTGCATCCATCAAAATTATTGAAGTGTATCGAAGTTGAAATCCTAAATCAGTACATAATAATGAGTGACTTCCATTATTCCAACCTCTCGAAACAAAGCAAGGTATTAATCAAAGCATTCACCACATATAAATCACAAAATAAATTTTGCAAATCAAATAAATAGGAAAAGTCTTAATAAGAAAAAAAATTCTTTGATTTGTTGTAGGCTAGCCACATGAAATCTAGACATCATGCCTCCTCATAATGGCTATCTTCGATCGATGTTGATCTTTATTAACCTTACTTAAAGAAATTAGCAAGATGCTTAAGATTAATTCACTGCACCACCACATATTAAACGAGTAAAGAGCTTATAAAAAGGTCTCAGTGAAAACATGAGAAAGAAAACAATATTTTCTAAGAAAAGAAAGAAAATACTAAAATATTTAGAAGTATATAAGAGGAGAAAGGATAAAAATGATCCATTTTATTTCTCATGTATGCAACCCAGCTTGTGGGGCCCTCCCCTCTTAGGTGCCTACTAATCAATGGGGGTGGGGTACATGTAGGGGACTTCATGGACAGGGCCAAAGAATGTCCAGGCCGGCCCAACTTCTAAAAACAAGTTAAATTTCTACTAACTTCGGTGGTTTATTAAAATTTTAGGGGGCCATGGTCACCCCTACCCCATCCTTGATTAGTGAAGCCACCCCCCTAATCTTCCCTCTCATCAAACCGTTAACCACTGTTGGGTTGAATCTAAAAGAAATCTATCGTTAAAAGACCACTTAAGATTAATTAGGTTCTTAAATCAAGCGCTAGGATGACTTGATGGGACTGATTTCTTGTTGAACCTTATCCATAAGGGGTCATTTGTCTTTTACACATGGGATATGTAAATACAATTTACACATATAAATGATGAATATTCAAATTTTAAGTATGTAACATTTACACATGCATTCTTTTTTACAACGTTTGTCTAATAACACTATTTTCGCATCATTTACATGTGTGACTTATTTTACCATACTTGTTTCAATGATATGTGTAAATGTATTAAAAGATTTTGTAAATGATACTTATTATTCATTAAATTAAATTCTAATATAATGATTTAAAAAAGGAGAAAAAAGGTCCATTTTATATCAAAATCTTCATTTGTATTTTAGATCTTTCAAAAAGAGCATGCCTTTCAACATGAAATATACTTTTCAAAAAAATCATTTCTATCAGTGATCACCTTCACAAAAATACATTCCAACACATTTGGTTAATTAAATATGAATTTATATCTTGATGGTTAAGCAAATAGCATTATTATTAATATTTTTATTAATTGATATTCAATTCAATATTGATCTTAATTCATTATTCAATTTGCATAAAACTTAACCCTCACATCTCATAGGCTTTATGCTAATATTTATTTTTGAAAGATGCCATAATGCTATATAAAATACATTATTTCTTCTCTTTTACATTCATATATACATGTTTAAAGATTTTTAAAGTATTGTAATAATAAATGACTTTAGAAAAGTCATTGAGATATTGGAAGAAAACTAAAATAATAAGGTAATTAACTAGTTAAAAGTTGGTATAGAAAAATCATTAAGATATTTATCTTATAGATTCTCCCTTAAAATTTTTATTATCAATATGTATTTTGTCTTACAGATTTTTTCATTTAAAATCATTGGAGCCACATTAATCTTCTAATATCTTTTTTGTCTTACAAATCTTGTCTCTTAAAATCATCCGTTTTGAGACCTCTTTTATTTTATTTTTATTTTTTTTTCTAATGTGTTGGAGGGGGGTTTCGAACCCAAAACATCTTTCATGGAAATGCCCAGACTTTGATACCTCTTTTATTATTTTTTTTTAATGCATTGGAGTGGGTTTCGAACATGAAACCTATTTCACGGAAATGCCCTAACACCAAACCGTCCGCCTCCAACAACGGGTATTCTTCGAAAGCGCACCTCAACAGGTGTTCAAATCTTGGTGTGAAAATGGGCTCATTTTCACACCATTTACACATCTGATTTACACACAAGATGCGTAAATAATTGTAGACAAACATGATTGATACGTAAATTTTACACATATTCACTATTTACATATGTAAATGGGTGTAGACAAACGATTCCTAAGGATACATTTCCTTGTACACCACCCCATTAATAAGAAGGCATTTAAGTAGGCCCCATGAGCTTGATTGCATATAAGTAAGATGCACTCTACTTGTAGGTGAACATTGTCCACCAATATAAAGAATCTTAGTTTAATAATCACTTTAACAAAACTTTTGTAGTTGATTGTTAAAGTAATAAAACCAAACTCTCCTCCTTTAACAACAACAACAACTACAACCATATTATTATATTACAATTTTTTCATTTAATTTTGACCCTTCCCAATCTCTTCTCTCGCACATCCCCTCTTTGTCTAATGAATACTTGGTTTCCTCCTTCTAATAATAGAGCATTACCTTCCCAAAAATTTTCTCGACTCTTTAAGCACGCCTTCATAAAAGAAAGGGGGCTTTGGCCAGAGGTCCCTCATAACATTAGTTTCTTGCAAACAGTCCATAAAAAAAAAAAAGTCATGCAGCCAAAAGTCCCTCTCACACTTTTTCATACCTGAAAAGACCAATTTGCCCTTTCTTTACATCCCTCTGTCCTCGTACCTCCTCGTTAGGCGGGTTATTATTTGCTTGCACTGTTCTCATTGTTGCATTAGGTGATGGACACGTGGCATGCCTTGCTGGCAATCAGTTATATAATGCCTTGCTTTTAAATAGATAGATGGATGGAGAAGGGCAAAAACCAAGACTGTTGCTTGAATTGAACCTAAGGCACTACATCGTGTACATCTCCTCTCAGCTACGTGGGACCCACATACATATATTTGTCATTTAAACATACCAATAAGGCTTTTAAATGGTATCCTATAATTAAAGCTAAGTAATTAGCTCTCTAATATTATTATGAATCAGTCTATATAGGCCTATACAATAATTTCAGAATACGCAATAACTTTTAAAAAAAGCAGTAAATTTCAAAAGAACGCAGATAAATTAAAAAAGAAAGTTTCAAAAAGATCGAAATAAATTTCACAAAATGTAAATAAATGTCATAAGAATAAAAAAAATCGCAAAAAAAGGAAATAAATTTCAAAAGACGTAAATAAAATTAAAATTAAAAATAAATTAAAAAAATAAAAATACATTTGCCAAAACTAAGATAAACCAATTTTCCAATTTTCAGAAACATTTGCTGAAAACGCAAGTGTTTTTTTCAAAACTCAGTTAAATTTATTTTAAAAAATACAAATAAATTTCAAAAGACACAAATAAAATTCAAAAACACAAATAGATCTAAGAAAATACAAATAAATTTGCCAAAAAAATATATATTTGTTCAAAAACTCAGTTAAAATTTTCAAAATAGAGATAAATTTGTCAAAAACTCAGCTATATTTTTCAAAAACTCACACAAATTTGCCAAAATCTCAGATAAATTTGTTCAGAACTCAGAGACATTTGTGTCCGAACTCAGATAAATAGCGAAAAACTATGATAGATTTGTCCAGAACTCAGATAAATTTAACGAAAACTCAGATAAATTTGTCAAAAATCAGATAAATTTCCCTCACAGTAAAGCCTGCAACTTAGCTTCGTCACCGTCTCCGTATCCTCCGTCACCTACTACTCCTCCCTCGCCACCCCGGCCCTCCCTCCGTCACCTACTCCTCCTGACTTGGGAGACCCTGCAACTGCTGTTGGGCTTCAAAAGCGGACGGGCCGGACCTGACCCGAACTGAACCAACAACTCAGATAAATTTATCAGAAACACAGATAAGTATGGTAGAAGACAGATAAATTTGACAACAACTCAGATAAATCTAACAAAAACTCAGATAAATTTATCCAGAACTCAAATAAATTTGATTAAAACTCATATAAAGTCTATATAAACTCATATACATTTGTCAAAAATGATATAACAGCCATGCTGCCTTCCTTCTCTAGCGGTGTTGCGCGTTGAATACGTTCAACAACAAGTGACAGCTACAACGAGACCAGCAGGCCTTCTTCCTTCAATCGATCAAACCCCCATGGTCTTTCCATCCTCAGTTGCTGGAACCGGACACAAAGAAGATAATAGACGAAGGGCATGGAAGAAACTGGGTGGGGATTGTGTTGGATGCTTTGATTTGGTCAATGGAACTGAAAAAAAGAGGTGGGTCAGGGCCAGAGGGAACTAAAAAAAAGAGGTGGGTTAGGATTTGTTGCAGTCGACAGATCATGGTGGCCCACCACGTTCGACTGCTGCAGAAATATGGGACTCGGGGTGTAAATCAGAGAGGAGTGAGACGGGCAAGGCCCCGCCGTGAAGAACTCCAAGGAGCCGTGGAAGCACGTCTTCCATGTAGTTACCGACTGATTAACCTCGTCGGGATGCAGGTCATGTTCAAGATGAAGGACTAAGGAGGCGCGCATGTGGAGGTGAAGGCGGTGGAGGACTATAAATTTCTCAACTCCTCCTATGTCCCTGTGCTCCGGCAGCTCGAGTCGGCCAACTTGCAAAGGTTCTACTTCGAGAACAAGCTCGAAAATGCGACGGAGGATACCACCAATATGAAGTTCAGAAACCCCAAGTATCTCTCAATGCTGAATCATCTTCGATTTTATTTGCCGGAGATGTATCCGAAGCTGCACTGGATTTTGTTCCTGGACGGCGATGTGGTGGTGCAGAGGGATCTGACTGGGCTTTGGAAGGTTGACATGGATGGGAAGGTGATTGGGGCGGTGGAGACGTGTTTCGGGTCGTTCCATCGGTACGCGCAGTTCTCGATATTCTCCGAGCCTCTGAGATCTTTTCAGCCCGAGAACCCTGTCGATCTTCTCTAAGCCTCTGAGATTTGCTTCAGCACGTGAATCAGAGATTTGACTTTCCAAACCAATCGTGACATGTTGCTAACTAATCGTTACACGTTGAGGGGACCACTTCAATATGTGTTGCGTCAGTTATAGGAGCAATTTTGTCCTGAAAAATCAAAACGTGTGGGCTCAGGGACCTCTCGCTGCAAAGAGTCTAACTGAGTGGACCATATGCCTTAATAAGTTTTTCCTTCGACTGGAGGCCGGATACGATACATTCACTTATGGGGACCTTTCGCTAATTTTGCCTAAAAGAAATGCATTTCCTAAAATCTCATAATTTTGAATTTAATAATTGTCATCTTATCTTTGGGAATTCTTATTAGTTTTCTAATGGAGTTAGCATCCGTACTCTCTTGGATTCCTTCAATCTCTCTCATTAATTTCCTTAATGTAACCGAACTCCTTTAATCCTCAATCCCTCCCACCAATAACTAGATTCCCAATCCCTCTTTTAAAAATGAAACTCTTTAAATTCTATTGTCTCTCTCAGTCTTTCTTCATCTCCCTTTTTTCTCTTTCCAGTTTAAATTTTCTAATACATGGCAACAACTGCATCTTTAACGGCATCATTACTCTAGGTTTCAATTGATGAAAGCCTAGCTCCTCTAGCTCCTCTCAAAGGAGTTTCATATTTTCCGGTGAGAAGAACACCGCAAATAACGAAGCCAAGTATTTTTCTTCTAACTTTAACCGTCTAAAAATTCAACTCTATCATGTTTGGATGAGTTTGGCCTAATAGATGAAGTAATGTTGTGAGCTACATGTACTGCATTTCACTTCAACTCTAAATACTTCAATTTCCTTAAATAAAAGTGAATTCTACTCTAAACCTTAACTTCAAAATAAGCATTCAAATGAAGTGAAGTGAAGTACTCTACTTTAACTTCAACATACTTCTCTTATACTCCACTCCACAGGTGAAATCCACTTCATTTTATTCCACTCCTCATTTATCTAAACAGGCCATGTATATTGTCTGGTATTCTACATTATTCATGGTACTATTTTTCTCAATTCTCAATTGATAAATTGTTTTCAACCCCTAATCATCAGGTTAAGAAAAATTATAATGCTTGGATGGTATAGTTGCTAATGGCGTAGGTCTCACAAGTCCTCGAACCTCTCACCGTATATATTACTAAATCAGGTGGACATTATTTTCAATTTTGAGAGGTCTAATTTATTCTGACCTATTTCTTAGTTCCAATTTCAATTTTGACCAATTCCTTAATTGATTTAGATCGATACAAACTCAACCCAAATAATATACATCTATCCAATTTAAAAGTGCATATGTTGTATTAGATGGGAATCAAACCAATAACCTTAATTTAAAATGAAATAAAAATTCTTTTACCAACTGTACTGTTATGATTTCATATGATTTAAATTACTATAAAATTTATAAAAGTAAGATAGTTGGGGCAGTTTCTAAAATTAAATTAGATTTTATGAATTTAGTCTTCTACTACTCTTTTTTTAGGACGGGCTTGCGGTTATTGGACACTATGTGGTAAAGAAAAAATAAAACCTTTACAATGCGGAGAAACTAGAAAAAATCGAGGGTAAATTAGCGACAGCTCCTTGATAATGTGTTATAAAGTCTCTAGTACACATCATTAATGTTTAAGGCCTAGAGTCCCTTGTGCATGAGATTAATTCAGGCGGTGGTCTCTAAGCATGTCACATCAAATTTTTTATGACTCATTTGCCCTTCTAACCGTTTAAATGGGTGTCATGCAATTTAAACCTAGGTTTTAGCTCCAACTCATTGTCTTTCCCGGATTATTTTTCAATTTAAATGTAGTAGGATGAGTTTTCGATCAAATTTTAAATTTTAAATTGGAGGGAACGACAATTGATGGAATTTTGCCTAGTGTGGCTTTGCTTGGTGCTTCTTTTTTTGAGTCATCTTCCATCCTTTGGGTGCTTTTGGTTGTCCACATACATATATAACTCAGATAAATTGATATCAAACTCACCCTAGTCCAAAACAAAGTCAAATAAAATAATAACAAATTTATTTAAATTCACTTCGAACACAGATAATTTCATATTAGATTCAGATAGATTTTTATCAAAACTAGATAAATTCAAACCAAATCTAGTCAAACCAAACCAAATCTAGTCAGATAATCTCATATCGAAGTGACATAACTTGTTTTCAAAATAGTTATGATTTCAAATATAGATAAATTCATATAAACTCATATAAACTCACGTCAAATTCAGATAAGTTCACATCAAAGTCAGATAAATTCACAGCAAACTCAAATAAATTCACTTCAATCCAGTTTAATTCGTATCACACTCAGATTAATTCAAAGCAACCATAAATAAATTCATATCAAACTTAGATAAATTCATACCAAATATATATAAATTTATGTCAAAGTCAGATGACACATACAAAACTTAGATAAATTCACAGCAAACTCAGAAAAACTCATTTAAAACCAAGTTTAATACATTTTAAAGTCAAATGAAATCATGTAAAATCCAGATAATTTCATACCAAACTCATATTATTTCATAAGAAACTCAAATAAATTCAGTAAAAACTCAGGGAAAATCGTGTCAAAGTCACATAAATTCATTTGAAACCATGTTTAACTGATAACAAACGTAGTTAAATTGAAATCAAACTCAGATAAAATCATGTAATATATAGATAAACTCATTTAAATTCTTGTTTAAATGATCAAAGACTAAGATAACTTCACAATAAGCTTAAATAAATACGTTTCAAAGTCAAATAACTTCATATCAAACTCAGATAAATTCAAACCAAAATCGAGATTAATTTATGTCAAACTCAATTAAGTTCAAGTCAAGATGATTTGGTTGCTCAAGGTCACCGATGAGTTGATTTTGCTTCTTTCTGCAGTTACATTCATCCTCGCTTTTAGAATCTTTATCTTGCTTAGGTTTCGGAATGTATGACGGAATATTTTTAAGCGGAGCGTGTTTGGTGATGTATAGAGTATATAAAGATTGAGCGTTTTTGTCCTTTTGACTCATTTAATGTTAAAAGAGGACTGTTACCTCAATGAGAAGATGTTTTGGACCCCAGGCTATGAAATGTAGTGTATAGGGACCTACAGCCAAATGCCCCAAAAATTAAAACCCAAACCAAATGATGTGATAAATATTGGATTACTACGTACCTTTTAGTTTCGAAAACGGATCCCATGTTTCGTCCTAAGAGGGCCTATTTGGACGAATCGGGGGGCGACACATAAGAGGGCCTATTTGGACGAATTATGTGTCGCCCCGATTCGTCCAAACAAGAAACAGGGGATCCGGATCCTTTAGTTTCACATAATCTAGATACACAGTAAAGAAACAGGCCCGTAACATAGGTTCCGTGATAAAGTCACATGTCCATTGACAACTTAATTTTGTGGTACCATTTTATTGAATAAACAACTTAATATCCACCTTTGCTCAACCACTTTTAGTCCTCGAGCTCTTGGCCTCTTGCCATGGTTAGTGATAGAGACAGTAAACCACCTGCCTGATGCTCTTTAAATAATTAAAACGTACATATTATAGAGTCCCATCCTGTAGGGCAACTTGGACCGGGGCTCATGTCTTGGCCAACATAAGATAATTACCAAACAAGAGGAGTCCAGACTGCAGACCTTCTGAGGTTTATAAATGAGAATTCACAAGGCTTAATAGTTGGGATCATTTGTTAAAAATCTGAATAATTCAGAATAAATACCATATCCTCGATCTTTATGGGTTTTGGTTAATTTTCAGTGTGATAGGAGTTCAACTTTAATCAGATTAATCATGCATAAAACACTTGGGTTTTAATAAATTTTATTCAAATGTAGTATAATTTATCAATTTTACAGCAGGCTTCACTCCCTTGGGAGTGGAGTAAAATCTAGTCATTCCATACATACAAGTGGAGGCATTTATTTTGAGTACTACTATTTTTTTTAATAGGTAGACATATCGTGCAGCCCCCTTCTTAAGTCTCTTGTTTTTAAGCATGTGATGTAATATTGCAAATGTTGAAAGGCAATGGACCAGGCCCCCACCAGCATAGCGACCCTGTTTGTGGGACAAAGATCCCCACTCAATATCTTCATGTTTGGACGCACTTCAATATAAACTCCCTCTATTTGGTAAACTTAATTACTTAAAGTGAATAGTCATTTCAAGAAAGAATAAATAAAAAAGTGCGTTAAATAAAAAAAAACAAAGGAAAAAAAGTCATGCATGACAGGGTAGTTTTTTGATATTTTTAATAAAAAGAAGTTTTTTTGTCATTAAGTGACATGAAAAACTAAGCTTTTGATTTATTTAAAAAAAAATGAGAGGTGATTTTAAAATTTTAGTATTTTTTTTATTTAATCCCTTCTTCTTTTCTTGAATATCGATTTGACCCTTTACTTCAAACCATTATACGAATAATTTTCCCAAACAGGTAAAACACAATCCCATTTAATCAATTATGATGGTAAGCATAACTCTAGATATAGTAGAATTTTATATAAAAATAATTCTAAGGTGTGAATGCTTTTCAGCCATTTAAATTTCAAATATAAGCTGTGCAAATAAATTTATAATGATGTGCTCAAGAATCCAATTATTGCCATCAGAGAATCCAAACTCTAATTGGGAGGTGTTTGGGTAAATACAGAACATAATTAATATTGCTTTTATCAGCCTTGATTTTTGTCTTATTCTCTCAAATTCCTTAACTAATAGAGTTATGTTGTTTTGTTTCGGTGGAGATGTCTCACCACTCTGTGGGCTTAGCACGGGCCTCTGGTGTAACTGTGCAGGTGAATGATTAACTCAATGGCTTGCTTTCGTCATATGGTGAGTAATATATATATTATTTATTTTTTATTGGTTCGTGTTAAACGTTACTTTGGCTTATTAAGAAATGATCTTCCTTATTTGTTTCTCCAATTCTTTTTTTTTTTCATAAGCACGCACTTTTGGGACGACCCAACCTGTTTTTCAAAATATATATATATATATTTATTAATAATATTTTAAATAAAATACTAAATTTAAATATATTTTTATTTTTTGGCCCGGCTTACCACGGGCCCGTGTTTTCAGTCCTTAAATAATCTAATATGAAAATTTCCGTGACATAATGAGACATTGTAGGATGCCTTCTAAGTTTTTTAAATTCGTACTTATGTTTTAGATGCGTAGATTATCAAGGTTTTTTGAAATATGTTGTTTCCAAAGATCCCCTAAGATATCTTATGTAAAGAAGCGTTTATAATGTCTTAGAAGTTCTTTATTGTACTCTAGAAATACCCAATTATTTTTAATGAGATTTACCATAGTGATCTTGTCAAAATGCAGCACCTAAGAGTTTCTTTAATTTCCTTATATTGTGACTCTCAGCTTAGGAGTAGATATGCATATATATATGGAAAAATTTTTGTACGGTAACCTACAATACATGATTTATCTCCCTTGTTATCAAAGTTGGCCATTTTACCCAGACGTTCTTCGTACAGTCCGTACCGCTAGAAGGCTTTTTTTTTTTTTTTTTTTGCGATATCACAATTTAAGTTGCGATATCGCAAGTTTTTTAGTTGCGACATCGCAATTTATGTTGTGATATTGTAAAAAACGATAGGTTAAAAGTCAACGAATACATTTTTATTTATAATTTCTTTCTGTTCCGTTGCTTTCATCTCTGAAATGGGTTCTCTGCATCCATGTTATGCAAGTGTAGCTCCAGCCATATAACAAGTGATCTCCTGCAATATATAACAAGTGATCTCCTGCCACATTCTCTGTATGTCAACCTTAGGCACTATCATATATAGCAATTGAATCTCATGCTATATCTTTGTCTAAAGTATTCATTCCATGTTTCCCACCTTGTATGAATCTCCCTCTTATTTATTGTATTATTTTTTTTCTTTTGTGTCTTTTGAAAAAAAGTTAGAATACAAGGAATCCCACATGTAGGAACATTTGAAATATTTTGTGTAAATATTAATAGTGACCTCAGGTGGGACTTGTGGAGCCTCACTTTTTTATGAACATCATGTTGATATATTAAAAAAATCCCCTTGTTCTCATATCATGAATTACCAACAACTAGATTTAGCTTGGACGTCTAGTATCAAAGAACAATGTGATATGTCTTGTTCATCCCGTCCTATGGTGGGCCCCAACACAAACTTAGAATGTCCACATATTCTTTTAACCTTTTCCTCTTATTGTGACATTACAGACATCATTTTGATCATTATCTTAAACTGCTAATGATTTTTTTTAATGCTATATATAAGTAAACAAACAATTAAATTAATGGTTTAGATTCTTTAATAGTTATGAACGAATGGTGATAGTCATTAGATGAACAGTTAAGATCTTACAACTATATCATGCTTTATTATTCCACAAAATTGGAATGCTCCTTGTTTGTTTGTGTGTGTGTGTGTGTGTGTGTGGAGAGGGGGGGGGGGGGGGGGGGGGGGGGGGGGGGGGGTTGATTTCATAATTGAGGCCTGACTTTGTAGCTTGCCTAGTTAAAGACATTTGTAACCATCTAACATCAAAACCCAAAAGATATGTCACCAACTGACCAACCCCCATGTTGTCACTATTATTTTATTTAAATGAGTGTTTTATGGTATATATATACTTTTGCTAAATGTAGAGAATTAGTACCAATGAGATGTAAAATAAATTTGCTAGAATATTTAGGTGTAGAATTGGTTAAGATAATGCATTTATTTAATTTTTTTTAACAGATAATGCATTGTTATTTGGTTGTTAATGTTATAGAAATATATAGCTTCATGATATCCTAAATGTCAATACTTAGATTTTAACTCTTTTAGTTTTCCATGTACGCATAGAGTAGTTTTTTATTTTATATTTAACAACCTTCAAATCTTAGTAATTCCAAACATTCATCTTATTTACTAAAAAAATACTTATTCCGATATTTATTTTTACATGTTAAATCTTCATGGATTATATGGGTATTTGTGAGTAACTTAAAAAATATTCAAAAGTAAACCGTATTATTCGAAATCTGTGTTCTCCTTGGTAGGATGGAGAATATTGAGATATATATAATATGCCATTTTAATGGTATATTAGACGTAAACAATCCACTTCCAGTCTACAATGGTGGTGAACAAGGTAATATGGGTCGATATCAAAATAACTTTCAATCAATTACTCGGAAAGATAAATGAAGAAACTGGTTGGGAGCTTCACAATGAGCATATAAATATGCAATATCAGTATCATAATGGTCGAAGCTTCACGTTCATAACCATAAGAGGTGATGATGATCTCCATCATATGTTCAGATTATTCCAAAATGGAAGTGAAGCTATATTTATGTATTTGCTTACAAACAGTGAAGCAGGTGCAAGTCGACAACCATCACATCTAAGTTCTACATACGCTCGGGCGCTCGGCCTAGCAGCCAGCGAGGGAATAGACTATCGTTCAATTTGAACAGGTGCCACCACGTACAACCTATCATAACAAATGTAGTAACTGCTGATTTGTTTAATATATTGTTTTAATCATGTTACTGATTGTTTTATAACATGGTGATTCACGCAAGGGGAATTCGATGACGTATACAAATACCACAAACTTTCCCAACGATGAAAAGGATAATGGTGGCCCTTTAAAATGTTTACAGGTTTGGTTCGCTACACATCTGATTTGATAATACTATGTAATTTATATACGATTGACTGTTTGCCATGTAGGTGCGATGTGTCATTTTCTCATGTTTGAAGCCAGTTTAACCAGAACACGCTTGCTATACCTTATTATAACCCATTTGTGTAGGCCATGCTTGAGGGTCTAATAGCTCTCATTAATCTTGCAGAATATGCAAATGGAAAATTTTCTAATAAAAGAGATGAATTTGTCATGGGTTTGGATGGAAACGGATGAGGTACACTAAAATCCTGGTTTCGATGGAGGATGCAATGTAGTAGAGGAGGGGGCTGAAAATGATGAAGATGAATTTGATATTAATGTTGACCCTAGAGAGTATGAATTGCAAACTCCCATTAGACCACGTAGAACATCGCATGCACAAGAAGGATTGGGTCATGCATCAAATGTTGTACGAGTAGAAGATGTTATTGATACTTTAATTCCTGATGATGACCATATTGGCGTGGATCACCAAGAGGCATCTTTTAGTGAAATGTGGAATGGAAGACAGTTTCAAACTCGTGAATCATTTAGGACTGCATTGAGAAAATTTGCAATGTACGTCAATTTTGACCTTCATCGGGTGAAAAGGTCTACGACAGAATTAATTGCAAGGTGTAACGGGTGTAACGTTGTTCAATCTCTTCAGATGCCCCCTCTGGACATATACCAAAATGAAGACGAAACCAAGTGTACTTTGTTTGTGCCCCTATGCAATCCATGGCTTGATTGGGGACTCTCCCTCATAATTCATGACATAATGTTCTCATCTCTTCTACCCTCGAAATTGTACGGCCTGTAACTAGCCTTGCATCGATGGGAAGGCCATAAATATAGGCAACATCCTCCAATGTTATTGTTGCTTCGCCGAAGTTAAAATGGAAGGCATTAGTCTCGGGTCGCCATCGCTCCACCAACGCCCATACAATGCCATAGTGAATTTTCATTCTACTAATGGAGGCCACATTGTGTAGGCCGACCATACGGACAATTTCTTCTTGTCTTTCATTTAATTCCAAAAAATTATTTAAAAGGCCAGCTGGGATGCACTTCAATGGGCCAAGTTCCTGCAATTAACAAATACATAACATCAAAACCAAAGACTCGCGAGGAACCATCTGAAACTAATAGAATTATGTTAAAGTTTAGCAATGACAGTATTGACTCTACCTGCCCTTCCCATATCACTTTGATATATGATTATCTTGATCAGTAAGGATCCGTTTATCCAAAGGACCAGGATCCATCTTTCAACTATCCAGTGACAACAAGAATAAAAGTTAAAAATACAAAATATGGCATCATTAGCAATTGGATACCGATGCATAACAATTAAAAAGGAATTGAAATGCTTTAATGTAATGATGTAGAATGAAAACATATACAGCTACTATTTATTGATAAAACGAATGTAGTACAAACACATAACATTATGAGAGATATATTGCTTGAAAGGTTTGATTAGGTTAGATCTAAACAAGGGAAAATTGTTACATACTGGATTTTTATATGTGGTTGAAAACTTTTTGGAAGGAAACTTGTACAGACGTTCACTTGACTAACTTTTTTGTCACTCACTTGAGATTTGCCATAACTAGGTTATAACTTTATATTCACATGAAATAAGACCTTCTCATAAATCTTAGCCATGCCTGAAATTGCACATAAAACAACAAATACGACAAAGAAAATCAAATAATCCCATAAGATTCGAGAACATTAACAATAAAAGCATTAGTATTCGTCGACAAATGTCAACACAATTCTAGCCCTAACCACCCAACAGAAATCAAACAAACATAACCCTAATGAATGAAATCATAGAAGATAGGAGGGAGAGGGCGAGAAAGAAGTATCATTAAAAAAAAAACTTCTTATGTAAAATTGAAAACCAAGCATAAACTCGCACTAACACTGATATGATAACCATCACAAGCATATTAAAACGTTATATAAAACTCACATAACCAACCATGAAGAACAATTTACACCTTAGAGATTAAACAACCATAAAGAATAACTCCACATTTGACATAAACCAGATTAGACAGCATGAGCGATAATTTTAGTTCCACCAAAACAAATTCAAGCAAAGTCAGATTTAGAAGAGCGTGGGTTTCAATTCTTCACCTGATGCTAGCGGGAAGGTTCATAGAACAATACAAGGAACATGCATGCTTACCGAAGAAGAAGGGGGTGGGGCGGTAGTTTTGATACATATGGGGCATCAGGGGGCCTTTATGATTCTTAAGGGAATTCAGGCTTTGATCTATATATCCTTATGCATTACTCAATTATTTTTCATGATATGCTTTCATGTAAATCCATGTTTTTTAACAATTTCTTTGCTAATTTCCCATTCAGCTACATCTGATAATGCAAGACTGACTCTCTCATTATAAAGGATTTATATTTTAATAAAACTGACAATACAATATCACTTAACACTTCAATAACTTATATCCTCTAAAACATATTTGCTTTTAATCCAATTATAAAAAAGGAATGGTTGGCATGATAAAATTGGGTTCTGCACATAGTTGATAGTCTATGGTGGGCCCAGATGAATGAGATGGTCTGTCCAATTCTACTATTCTCCTTTCCAAAGTGTCGCCCAACCAAAAACTAGAGAACCTCACTCCCCCAGTTCAAAGAACTCTCTCTCTCTCTCTCTCTCTCTCTCTCTCTCTCTCTCTCTCTCTTGGAAAATAGGAAAAAAATGGTCTCTTTCACTTACAGTGGCAGAGTTGGGATTGTGATTTGATTATTCGCTGGCACGTCCCCTCTGTTTCTTCTCTATATTAACAACTATAAAACTGCTCTTCTGTCAACTTACTGAAGGCCTATTCTATTAGCCAGCTATTCTATGTATTCAAACTCTTACACACTTCACTCTCTCTTCCCTTATCATCAGTTCAATATTCAAATTCAAGTCATAAAGATGAAAAACTAAACCTTGATCCATCTCCTTCCAAACCCAATCATGGAAGATCAATTCAGTGAGTCCACCCTGATGCCATACAAGTGAGTCCGCCCCTGACTGATGCCCCAGATGATGTCGGTGCAGACTCCAACAGCAGTTGATCGTCTCAGTTAGAGACCAGAGCATTTAGGGTTTTCTAAACCCACAAACATAGATAAATAAAGAGAGAAGGAGGTGAAGAAAAGAAAATACCAGATCACGCTAAAAGAGAAAGAGAATAAGGATTACCAGGTTCAGCAGGGGTGATTGCAACAACACCAAGCTCGGAACGCCCAGATTGCGAAACAATGGTGACCAAAATCCCTAGTTGATGGAGACAATGGAGAGGATGATGCTTTGTCGACGTTGAACGAACGTTGGGCGCCTTGCATATTTGTAAATAGGTTGGCGAGGGAGGAGAATGGTGAAATTAGACTGGGGGAGAGAGTTACCATATGTGAAAATTGGGAATAGTCGAACAAGGAGGGATAAATGGATGAAAAGGACTTTTTGAGTTGTGTTATCGCAATAAAAATTGCGATATCACAACATAAATTAAGAATATCGAAACTAAAGAACTTGTGGTATTGCAACTTAAATTGTGATATCGCAAAAAAAATATGTCTTCTTGTCTGCGCATCGGTACGGACTGTACTAAGAACTTCCAAATAAAATGGCCAACTTTAATAACAAGGGGCAGGGGCGGACCCACGTGATAACCGCCCCAGATGGAATCAAGAAACCCCTTATACCTTCAATGGGCCCCTGGCCATGCCCCACATATTTCAACAAGTCTGCCCCACCTACTTCAGTCTTGTATTAGTGTTGCATTGCAGTCTTGCCACATACTGGAGTCTTGATTTGAGTAGCCTTATAGTGTAGTCTTGCCATGTATTGGAGTCTTGTAGTATAGTAGTCTTGTAGTGCAGCCTTGCAAGATCAATATAAAGAATACAAGTTGCATAGAGAGGGTCTTGTGCCTGGGTTAGACTTTGTTTTATTGGAGAAGTTGAAAAAGAAATATATAAAAATAGATTAAATGGGAATTGGTGGTGTAAAAGAAGTGATTATTTTATAAAGTGAATGGATAATATAGAAAAAGATGAGAATTGGGGGATTGAAAAAGCAGAGATGAATATTTAAAGGGAGAATGCCTTGTTTGTTTTATAGAAGAATGACTTGTTGATTATTAAAATGCCATTAACATATGAAATTCTCATTTGCTTTATATGCATTAAGTGTGAGAGATCTAGGCTTCCTTGATTTAGTGAGATGGAGTGAGCATTTTGAATGAGTTAGAGTTTTCTTTAATTTCATAATCCATGGTATTGTGTCATGTTATTGTCATTCTCAATCCTTCAAATTCTCTTTGACATAAGAGTTTGCCTCTCTTTTTTTCTTATAAAGGAAAGTAGGTAGTAACAAAATTATAGAAATTAAGTTTTAACTATTTATTTTTTTTTTTTTCATTTTTTTTTGAAAATTCATTGATTAAACCTATGTTTATGATTATCTTAGCAAAAATTTAGCCCCACCCAAATAATAATCGTAAGTCCGCCAACAGTAACAAAATTATAGAAATTAAGTTTTAACTATTTATTTTTTCTTTTTTTTTTCATTTTTTTGAAAATTCATTTATTAAACCTATGTTTATGATTATCTTAGCAAAAATTTAGCCCCACCCAAATAAAAATCCGAAGTCCCCCAAAGGAAAAAAATCATATTATGTAGGTTTCCTTTACAGAAATTTCCCTGTATATATATTCGGCCAGTTGACTTGTACAATAGATATGCAGATGCGGTTGTTTTTAAAAATGAAAAACAAAACTGATCAGATCTCAGCGGATCCGGATCCCTGTTTGGACGAATCATCCCCCATGCCTGGTGGCCCCTGATTCGTCCAAACAGGCTCCCACTGTTTGGACGAAACAGGGATCTGTTCCGGAAACAGCCCTTTGATTGTTGAATGCCAGAAAACATTAAATTTTGGTAGATAGACTGAACGCTCCTCTACTGGACGTCTTGTCACGTCAACATGCCATGAATATGATGATTGATGACCCCATCTCACTTGATCACATACATATCATATCCCATGAATATGATGATCTTTACAACATACATCTCAATGCATTAATAGACGCCACACAAACATACAGAGAGAGAGAGAGAGAGAGAGAGGGAGAGGGAGAGGAGCCTTGAGTCATCATCCTCAGCAATGCTTTCCAAGATCATTCTCCTATTTCTCTTCCTGATTCTTGCAAGTTCACAATCCCATATCGTCGATTTCAAGTTCAATGGATTTCAATCTGCTAAACAGAAGATGACCCTAGATGGGCTAGCCCAGATCACACCTGACGGCCTCTTGAGTCTCACCAACGCTACCAAGGGAGTGGACGGCCATGCCTTGTACTCCATTCCCATCCCATTCAAGGAATCTTCATCTGGTAATGCTCTCTCTTTCTCCACTACATTTGTCATTGCCATTGTTTCCAAATATTCCGATTTGACCGGCCCCGGCATGGCCTTTGTCATCCGTCCTTCCTCCCATTTCATTGGGACAGACCCACCTGGATATCTGGGCCTATTGAACGCATCAAACAATGGAAATTCATCAAACCATATGGTTGCCATCGAATTCGACACGGTTCAAACAAACGAATTGAAAGACATCGACGATAACCATGTTGGGATCGATGTTAACAGCTTAATCTCTGCTAAAGCTGCTCACGCAGCTTACTTCAGCGATGAAAATGGTGGGTTAAAAAACTTTAGCCTCAGAAGCGGAGACCCAATTCAGGTATGGGTTGATTACAGCGGGTTTGAGAAGCAGATCAATGTAACTGTGTCACCTACTAGTGTTGCCAAGCCTAAAATCCCACTGTTGTCATTCAACATGGATCTCTCACCCATCGTCAAGGAGTCTATGTATGTGGGTTTCTCTTCCTCTACAGGTCTACTTGCAATCCCTCATTGTGTTCTTGGATGGAGCTTCAAGATGAATGGTCAGGCTCAAGAGCTTGATCTCTCTCGCCTTCCCAAGCTTCCTAGGATCGGTCCCAAGAAGAACTCAAAGGTTTTGACAATTGGGGTACCCTCAATTATTGTGTTTTTCATGTTTGTAACCTTCTTGGCTATTGGTTTTATAGTGAGAAGGAAGATAAAATACGCTGAAGTACTTGAAGATTGGGAGCAGGAATATGGGCCTCACCGGTTCTCTTTTAAGGATCTTTATGAGGCAACCAAGGGCTTTAGAGATGAAGAGGTGTTGGGGATAGGAGGTTTTGGTACGGTGTATAAAGGGGTGTTGCCATCTTCTAATATACAAGTTGCAGTAAAGAGAGTCTCTCATAAATCAAAACAAGGGTTGAGAGAGTTCATAGCTGAGATTGCAAGTCTTGGCCGGCTCAGGCACAGGAACTTGGTGCAACTCCTTGGCTATTGTCGTCGCAAGGGGGAGCTACTTCTCATTTATGATTTCATGCCCAATGGAAGTCTCGACAGGTTCCTCTTCAATCAACCAGAGAAAATCCTTAATTGGCACCAGAGATTTAGAATTATCAAAGGAGTGGCATCTGGGCTTCTCTATTTACATGAGGAATGGGAGCAGGTAGTCCTCCATAGAGACATCAAAGCTAGCAATGTTTTGTTAGATGGTGAATTTAATGGAAGGCTAGGTGATTTTGGCCTGGCAAGATTATACGATCACGGAACCAATCCTCAAACCACTCATATTGTTGGGACTCTGGGTTACATTGCACCAGAGCTGACTAGAACAGGGAAGGCAACAACGAGCACCGATGTGTTCGCCTTTGGGGCGTTTGTGCTCGAAGTGGCTTGTGGGAAGAGGCCCATAGGGTTGAGAGGATCACAAGAGGAGGTGAAATTGGTGCATTGGGTGTTGCAATGCTGGAAGAGGGGTGAGATTATGGAGGCGAGGGATGCGAGATTAGGGAATGAGTATGTGAAGGAAGAGATGGAGTTGGTGTTGAAGCTTGGGCTTCTGTGCTCTCAACCAAAGGCTGAAGCAAGGCCTACAATGAGGGAGGTGATGAAGTTCTTGGATGGGGATTGTCCTCTGCCAGAACTTTCATTGAGCGGATGGAGCTCTCTAGCTGTATCTACAGTGAAAGCAGAGACGGAGTCTTTTTATCCTTTCAGTAGTGCTAATATGATGGAGAGGTCATTTTTTGACTCTTCATCGACTGTTGTTGCTGAATCACTCCTGTCTGGAGGCCGTTGATGGTATGTAGGTTTTTTTAAGGGAAAATGCTGTCCGTGTAACATAATTAGCATAATGATGACTTGTAATGCATATGAGATGTGAAGAACTACCAATAATTTTTAAATGTTTTGTACTAGCACTAAATCCTTCTTCTTCTTTTTCATAGAATACATAAATATGAATTGAGTTCTTAAACATTCTTCGTCAAATGAGCTTCACCAAAGATTATTAAAGAGATGAAAGTAAATGACATAAGGCGGATGTAAATGAAACTTTGACTTCCCTCTTATTTGAATCTTTGTATTGATGGCTGGGGTAGTCTCTCTTTTCTTTTATTTTTAATCTTCACTTGATTCAATTTTCATTAAAGATAATTCTTTGATGGTTTTTTTTTTAATTATATTCACCTTTGATTCTTCGTATTTAATCATTTAATAAAAAAAATACAAAGATAAAATTCTTATGAATTTAATTACATGCATGAAACAAAGAGCCCCAAGTGCAATTTACACAAGCACCCAAAAATATTCGGAGGCTTAAGAGCTCCTTTACTAACCCACCTTCAAATTCTTTCTTCTACAACTACTCCACAAAGTTATCACCAACCATCACCTAATACCAAAGTTAATTCGCATAACTAACATTGGGTGTAGGAAGATTTTTTATTTAATTTACAAAGACCTTCAATACCAGAACCTGCACTACATGTAACTGAAATAGAGTAGGGACATACCAAACTTGAAGAATATTCGAAGAAAATTTCACAAACTTTTGAAATATCCAAAGTCTATAAATTTTTATTGAAAATATTATTAAGATGGTATATCTGCCGAGTTTTGGGTGACACCAAGGGAGAGTTTTTTTTTTTTTTTTTTTTTTTTTTGGGGGGGGGGGGGGGGGGGGGGGAGCGTTTTCTATCTCATTTCTCTCCACCCTATGCTGTAACACCCACCATCACAGTTATAATTGCCACATGAATTGTAACTAAACTCAGTTTTCACTACAACAAAATGCACTATTGGTGACACCCTTTGGTGACAAAAAATCAATGTTGTCACGGAATGCACACTACGGTGACAAAAATTTTTTTTGCTTGTCACGAAAAGTCTTTAGCTTAGGTGCCAAATAGAGAGGAGATTTGGTGACAAAAAAATTTGTCACCAAAAGATCCAATAGATTTGGTGGCAAATTTTTTTTGTCACCAATGCAATGGCCTAATTTTTACCCTCTCACTACACCAAAATAGGATATTAGTAACGCTCAAGATTTTTGTTAAGTAACGGTTTTTAAGTGTAACTAGTTTCCTAACATTTTATGGGCTTTAACGTTGGTTTTAAAGTGTTACATTAATTTTACTCGATTTAATAACTATTTTGTTACGGTATCTTCATATTTTTCTAACGTTTTATGGGCGTTAATAAACCATTACTTACCAACAAAAGTAGATTTTGACTAACAATTACAATAAAATAATTTCCCACTATAACATTTTGCATTTTTCCCGGTGTTTTTTGCCGGCGCAACGACTAAACGCCGGGGAAAATATGGCCTTTGCCGGGAAAAGTTAGGTTTTTCCCGGCGATAAATTTTTGCCGGCAAAGGTTCCATTTTTCCCGGCTATTTGCCTTTTTCGCCGGCAAAGGTCAATGTTTTCCCGGCATTGTTTTCTTTTCGCCGGAAAACGTCTTTATTTTCCCGTCATTCTGTTTTCTTCGCCGGCAAAGGTCTAAAAACTTCACCCGCCATCTACGCCAAATGATCGCGCCTTTTTTTTTCTCAATATGTTTTTTCCCAAACCCCTTGTTCGGCCAGCTATTTTCCCTTCGTAATTCTCAATCGGCAACCATCTTGCCTCCATCCCTCTCTTACCCTCCCAGCTCGCCTCCATCCCTCATCTCTCTCACCCATCCTTCTCTTGCCACTACAACAAAAATCATTTTTCGTGATAAATATTCTGTGACGTTTTGAAATTTTGTCACTAAATATTGTTTTTAGCGACGAAATATTCATCTTGTCGCCTAAAAAAAACACAAATTATTTAGCGACGATAATTTTTAATTGTCGCCATTTTTTTCACGACGAAACTATTTATTTGGCGACGTTTTAATTTTGTCGGTAAATCATTTATACCATATTTTATTAAAAACTTTTCGCGGCAAAATATATCGTCGCAGAATTTCTTAAAATTAATCCACGACAAAATTATTTTGTCACGGAATGTATCAAATTTGGGGGGCGCGGATCGTCTTCGCGCTAAATTTTTGGGCGACATTGGGCGACGAAATGAAATGGACATAACCACACTCAACTCTCTCTCTTTCATTTCTCTCAACGAAGATTGGATTTCTTCTTCAAATCGTGCCTGCTTCCCCACGCCAAACTCCTCCCTTTTTCTCTCTCTCTTTCATTTCTCTCAACGAATATTGGATTTTTTCTTCTTCTTCTTAAGATCTCAAAATCCGAAAGTCTCTGGTTTTCCCTTATTTCTCTGAAAATCTCTGGTTTTGTTGATGTTCTTCTTGTTAAGGTTCTGAGAAATCTTCATCCTGCAAGAAGAAGAAACTGACGAAAACCCTTCCTTCCCTCAAAGAGGCGACAGCAAGAAGAAGGAAAAAGAAGAAGAGAAGGGAAACCTGTCGTTTGAGGTAAGTGCTTTCACATTTCTTTCTGAAACCTGCTGTTTTTCTATGTTGGTTTCTTTTGATGTTGGTTTCGTTTGAAACAATAACAAGATTTGTCTTTCTCTTTCTCTGTATTAGTGTATTGGTTTCGTTTATTGAGCAATGTCGATATAGATGGTGAGAAATCCCTAAATCTTTCAGGAACATCAAATCCCAGCCACCACCTCCCCAATGCCAGTAACCCAACCATTGAAACCCTACCCATGTGACCCACTAATAGAAACAGAGTCATAAAAATAGGCCTCTCTCTCTCTCTATATATATATATCCTTGAGAACCCTTCTCTATTCGATCTTCCTCTTCCGTTTGGAGGTTGCTTCATTTGATTGACCATCTTGAAGTGCATGTCTGGGTTGTGAATCCTCATGGTGCATTGGATCCAAAGACAAATAGAATAGATCCAAATGCAGAACCATGCAATTGATGATTCATGGCCTAACAAGTGTGAAGCCACTGCAAATCAAAGACGAAGTTAGAAAACTGATCTAAGCCAAAGACTTATTATAAAAAATCCCTGGAAACCTATGACAAGCAGTGGCAATGTCAACCGTGTAAACAGGTTTTGGGGAAACACATATACCCAAATGTACTAAACATGATATTTCAACTTCGAACTGAAATAGAACACTAAAGGGGGGAAAACTGGCATCAATTTTTAAGAACATAACAATACCAAACACAACCCTATATCAGTACCATTTTGTCGTCCGAAAGAAAATTTATACAAAAGAGAAAAAAAAAAAAAAAAACACACCAGCAACAAGTAACCAGTGTTCTAGAAACCAATGAGAACCATCTGGACCTGGTTGGACCCAATTCGACCGGATCCATTTGCCTGGAAACCCTTCTACTAGTAAAAGAAAAAAGAAAAATAAATAAAACAAAACGACCTAAATCGGTAAAAATCATCGCTGCATTACTATGCCAATGGCTTTGACCAGTTATAATCATTTTTTTAACAATGTGATTTATTATTTATTTTACTTTTGTAACTATGATGACACTTTTAGACTCGATTGAACCAGCAGTTGAATTGGCCACCAGTAAACATTTCAAGTAACCACTATCTTAAAATAAAAGGCCAAATTTAACAAACTTACCTATACATAACACCAAACATCTTAGTAACTAACTTCTTCAAATTCTCATCATATGTTACAATGCGCTTGTTTCTCGCTCTCAGTATTGGATCTGGATACTCCACGATTCTCAACGGTGGCTCAAAGTTGAAATCAGAAGCTACAGCCATAACAGAATTAAAATCAATTCAGAAGTTTGCATGTGTCACATATTCAAAACACATATCAGAGGCAGAGCCAAAAAAATCACTTATATGGGCTTTCATATGTATTTGATATCAGTCAAAGGTTAGATATTATGCGGGCTTGTGACATGATAACTATATATAGAGGCGTGCTCTGGTGCAGATATCTCACACAGGAGACCATGCGAGACAACCTATATGGGGCCCACCAATCATGGATGAGGTGGGGTTGGAAAGATCCAAATGGGACCAGCCCAATAGCCCATGCATAAAAGTGGGGTTGCAAATGATGTCCATGCAACAGAAACAAAAACCAATTGGGAATGACATTAGCTTGTAAACCAAGATATCAGAATGTAGATAAACTTGATGAAACTATATGACCATAGCGTCACAGTGATGAAGAAAATGAATTTCTCGGTTTATTGATTTTATGTATTGTGTTTTTTTATATTTTATAGTCTACCCAATGCTTTTGATTCAGTCTGATTAATCAATCTGTCCACATTTAGGACACTTTATATATCATTCTTTCATACTAGTTATTCTCTAATCTTGCTACTTTAAGTAAAAATCATACAATTTTTCCTCTCAAATATAATTAATTGTGTATGGCCAAAAAATTCTTGATGATGATGAAGCACAAATCAAAATGGATGGTCAACACAAACACTAGACTAATCAGTAAGTTTTTTATCATCTAAGCTTGGAAATTGGACTATCTGAAGATGAAGATGAAGATGATTAACATGTACATATCTGCCTAAGATGGTATCATGACTTTACCTTCGTTAATGATCAGAACTACTTCTGAAAATGAAATCACTCCATGTTAAAGCCTAATGTACAGTAAGCCTAATGTCCATCACCCTCAGTGTGCCAATGAAAATTAAAAAACAGATTCAGATTGAAAATAAAAAATAAAAAAAGGTAACCGGGCCCCTGTGATGGAGTCTGTGATGGTGTTTGTTTGTAGGACAAGGCTCGAGGTATGAACCATGCGCACTAATGGAACATACTTCTTTAATTTCAATCTTCACTGCCCATGCTCGATCATGCCTGACAAGAACATCAAAAGAGAACTAGTATCATTCACATACAAATACATGAACTAACAAATTGAATTCCATGGATACAGCTGACGTGAAAAAATGGTGGAAATGGGGCTAGGAATTCCATGGATTCATCAAAGCTGTGTTTGGTAGTGTGCCATTTTGGATGACAAGAAAGTTTATTCTGATATTGGAGATTTTGGGCCTAGGAACCAGATGCAGCCTAATACTTACAAAAAAAAAAATCCTCTAATTCTATATAATGCTCTGTTGCAGGCAGATTCTTTGGTGCGCTTGTTGCCACTTATCTATTTCATGTGATAATTGACTGAGCTGAAGGTGTTTGAATTAATAATGGAATGGTGAAAAAGAAGATGGATCAGAATTTGTACAAGTATAAACCAGGCTATATGATTAGATGCTACTGTATGTTAATTTCTTTAAATTATGTTAACTCTTTATGGTTATATGATTGTTATGTTAGAATTGATTAAATGGACTGTTATGGACTGGGTAGAAAAGAAAGATGAGTAAGAACTATGCAAGTATAAATTAATTGATAAAAGTTTTGAGTTATGGTTGAATCAAAATGCAATCTATCTATTTATTTCATATTGCCAAGTATTCTACTGTTACTTATCATGGTTTTGGTGCTCATTTTCTACAACGTACAGGCAAATGTGTTTTTCCCTTTAAGTTTGAAATTTGAATATTTACTAATGACTACTTATTTGTTCTTGTATTCAGATACTTTGCAACTAGTGTAAAAACACGGCAATATGAACTTCAATATATACTTCAGGTTCCACTCAGTAATCTGTACAAATACTATTAATGTTCACATACTGTCACTCCAATAGAAAATTTTGTTTGTTAGCATCTGATTAATCATTTCACATGCATTTGTGTTTTCTCTACTTCATGTTCTATGATATTAGAACCTCATCAGCTGTCATCTCTGTGTGTTTCTTAGTTATTTAATTAGGATAGGGTCTTCTTGTTTCTAAAATAGGTGACTCTTTTTGTAGGAGAAGGGTGTTCTTCTCACTACGTATGATATTTTATGGACTAGTTCAAAATCCTTACGTGGAATTCAAAATCCACGCAGACCTCCTTATCACTGAAATTCAATTTTACCCTGTATCCATGGGCTTAGTAGAGTCTCGAAGGTTTGCTCTTGCTGAAAAGCGTTCCAAGGCAATGTCCGCAGCCAGAAGAGAGTGTAGGAATCCACACAACACTAGCAATGTATCTTCCTTATCTACTTCTGACCATGTCTTTCAGGTAATTGGTCCATCAAATTCAAAACAGGTTGTAGTTTTCAGATCATGGGTTAATTTGTTTCTAATGTACCATATTCTGAAAAATCTCAACATCGGATGGTGGATGATTTTATTCGTTTCTTCTTATTTTTCTCAATGGAGTGTTTGGTAATTCTAAAAATAAGATCTTATTTTTCTTATTTAGAGCTTACTTATATATTAGAATGTTCGGTAAACCTCTAATTACATGTTCTATTTTAAAGCTTATTTATAAATTGGATTTTTTTCCTCTAAAAAGATAAGGTAATTTGAGGATTTAATGATACACCATTATTGATTACAAGACTGATTACTGCTTTAGAATTATCTTTGTTTCTGAAAAAGGCCAGGACCAACTTCCCCTTTTATTGTTTTGTATCTTGCAATGAGAATGTTGTTTTGGAATAATCACATGGTGTTGGATATAGAAATGAATGAACATAAGTTTTTTTGGTGCATCTTTCTAGTGTGTTGGGGCATTGAAGTGCTATGGTCGGATGGTGTATGAATGATGAAGTAGTGGTGAATGACTTTGTAGTGTGTTGGGGCATTGGGTTGTTTATATGAAGTGTTTTTTTATGTCATGTACAGGTACTAGCAGGTTGTAAAAAAAAAAATTACATTTCACATGTACTGGGGAGACTATGCCGAAATTTCGAGAAAATCTATCCAGGTACATCTCATGGTTTTAGCAAAGCTTCTCTTGCAAAGTAATGATTGATGAAGTGATTTATGCCTTGTAGGTCCATTTTTCATTGGAAAACTAATCAGGGAAGCAGCGGTACACGGAGGCATCATAAGGTACATAGTATATACATGTATACATACTTTTGGTTTTTTTGTTTATATATAGTTTAACTTTTTGTACATCCCATGGAAGACAATGCAGATACTATATATATACAATATTCCATAGAGATTTGTCTAGTAAAGCTTTATATTAATTATTAGTTATGATTGTGGACTAAGCGGGGAAGCGGCTGTTACATGGAGGCATTATGCATGTAGTTCTCAATACATGATTTTGTTGTTCTTGCTTTAGTTTAACTTAGCTTGTTAAGTTGTACAATACATGGAAGTGAAATAACTATCTATATTATGCATGCATGTGTATATATGTACATAGAAATTAATTTGTTTATATATATACAAAGGTTTTTCTTGTTTAGTAGTGATTGAAAATTCTTGTGTTGTTTCTGTTAGAAGTGATGTTTTGTTGCATTTGTTTCTATTTTCATTTATTACTAGTGATTCCCTATAGTTCTTTCCTGCTCATTTTTTTATAGGTAGAATCTGCAGAGTTTATACTGCAGACAAAATTAGATAGTATTTACAAATAATTAGAATTTGGCGTGGTGATGTTATATATATATGCAAGTTTTGGTTTTCGATCAGAATATGTAAAATTATATATATCTTGGAAGGGTTGATATTGATTTTCAGGTTATAACAGGGTTTAGGTTTTTGAATTGTCGAAAATACAAAGGAGACTCTGCCGAATTTTTATTTGATCTTGAGGCGTAGTTACAGTTACATTAGAAACTTTAATTTATACTATACTTGCATGTGTATATATGTACATAGAAATTAAATTGTTTATATATATATACAAAGGTTTTTGCTGTTTAGATGTTAGTATTTTGAGGTATATTGCATGTTTTTTTGTCGTGGTACAGCAGGTTCTTTTGATATTAAAAAATAAATAAATTGTAAAATTATATCGGTTTTTAATGAAACCGATATAATAAACCATATGAAACCGATATAACAAACCAATTACATATTTTTTATATCGGTTATTCTTAATCAATTATATCGGTTATTATGAAACCGATATAAAAAATCATATGAAATCGATATAACATATATTAATTATATCGGTTTGGCTATAAGTAATATCGGTTTGGCGATAAATTATATCGGTTCGGTTATAAGTTATATCGGTTTGGTTATAAGTTATATCGGTTATAAGTAATATCGGTTTGGCATCCAATGTTGTTGTTTTCTTTCTTTGTCATTGTCTTCAATGTATGAAATTCCATTTAAGCATTGCTGTTAGTTTTTGATAAGATGTATGAGACCGACTGTTAGTTTTTTATGGTTTTAAGAGTAATGGGGGGACATCCTATAGAGCTGGGCATGCATCTGTCTCATTGGGTTGTATGTTTCAGCTGCCTGCATTATTGTGCTTTAATCTAGTATACTTTAATCTACTTTATTAGAGTCACAACTTTGTTGCATTATTGTGCTGTTTCATGGATGGATACTTTAGGTTAGCACTATGTTTTGCATAAATTTGCACCTTTATCAAAAAACTTGAATTTTGAGCCACCTGATAATGACCTGTGTGCTTGTTAGTAATTTGGTATGCAGGCTTACTTCTCAAGTTATAATTCTTTGATAACAGGTAGTATGCTTCCCTGGGGGCGGTTTTTGAACATTCTGTTTGGACCTTCCAATGGTGTTTAATGGTAAATAACTTTTGTGGATGTGTATTTGATGGCTTTAGTAAATTTTAGTTGATGTCATGATTGATTACAATGGCCCCTTTGCCCTGCAGGTTCCTCCTTTAAATCCAATCAAACCTCTGCTTGGTCTTTCACATATCAAGACTCTGACTTTGTCGAGTGAATATCTCGAGGTATAGTTTCATTCCTAGTTATAATAAGTAAATGCAATACATTGTCATTCTTCAAAAAACGAAAAAAAAAAAAGTTCTCAATAAGTAAATGCATGCAATATAGTATAGATGTCACATTTATGTACAGGGAAGAAAGCTCCCAATTCTAGTGTTAAATAATTATATTTTTTTGTTGCGATTTTATACAGGTAGGTAACTATCAAGATGGAGTTACTTTTTGGCAGTTAACCAAGATGACGAAGATGGAGTTGAAGACTTTTTGGCAGTTAACCAAGATGATCACCAAGATGCATGGAGTTACTTGTTTTGAATTATTTTTGTAATTAATTTGAACCGACACACCTTGTATGGTTGTTTTGTCGTTATGTTAAAGCTATTAACTTTGAAGTGTTTATTGTTGAATGATGAATATTTTGAAGGGTTATGAACATGGATATTAGAATGTTGACTTGTTGGATATTTGATTTGAATGATAGTTTGCATCTTTTGTGGTATAAGTTTTGTTAATGGGTGTATCTGGATATAAATATTTGAAACTTTGTAAGCAGGTGTGAAATGATAATTTGCGTGGCACAAATATTTTGATTGTATTTTTTTGTGACAAAAAGAGTATGTCACCATTGAGTGTCAACCTGGTAATATTATTGGTGACACTCATTTGGTTGTCAAGAAAAATACTTTTAGTGACAATTTTTGTCACAAAAGATATCTTTTCTATGACACCTGTACTTTTGTCACCATTGCTTTTAGTGACACCCTACTATGTCACGGAAAATCTTTCTTCCGTGACACCATGTTTTTGTCACCGTTGGCATCATTTCGTGACAAGTGCACAAATTTTGTCACCATTGACTTTTAGTGTCATGGATACAATGACACCCCATCCCGTGTCACCAAAGATAATAGGTGACAAAAAATGGGCCTTTGGTGACATTTTTTCATGTCACCAAAGGTGTTTTTTGTTGTAGTGTTTGCGCCCATTTGAACCATGTTGACCATTGGATTAATATTTAACCCTAAAAAGGTTCATTTGTTTACACTCATTTAAATAATGATGCACACATGCATGATTCTAATGCAACATCACGTTTAAATAATGATTCCCATGTTGGAATTCTTAAAATTAAATAGGTGTGAAACTCTCTCACATCTCCCAATCGCAAAGAGTTTTCAATACATTCTTCACCCGATGTTTACTGGTCACGATATCTGATGAGTGTTAAATATTACATATTTTACCCCTCATTAGTCCGGATTTTATCAGCATCTCATATGCATATCATTTGCTTTACACAGAGATTTTATCATTCTATCACATTAAACGGATTATCGGATTATCATGCATAAATTCGATTATTTATAGCGCATTTTGATGTAATTTCTCTTGTGTAGGTGGACCCCGCGACTACCCCAACCTTCCGGCTAGTGTCCCAAGGCATCAAGAAGTGTTGAAGAATTCCAAAATAAGATGAGAAGAAGTCATTTTCCAACACAAAGGAGTGGTTGGTGTATTGGTTAGAGCTTGAGTTGCTATGAAATAGGTTATGGGTTCAAATCCCAACAATTACATATTTTTTTTACATAGAAGATATTTCATCCAACTCTAACCTCTCCACCAATCTCCACCAATCAAAGCTTGCCGTGGCACAAATCCAATCAAATGGAAGCAATCCTTGTGAATGAAAATGAGCCAATCAAATGTCTTCAATGTTTCTATAAATTGGAATGTTTTTGTAAAGAAAGGAAGATCCTTTGGCAAGTTAGTCTTTTAGCAATTTTATTTTACCTTCTCTATACTTTTAGATTGTAATTAGGAGCTTCTTTGTAACTAATCTAGAGAGAGTGTGTGTAATTAAAGTTCATTAATGAAGATTTGGAGCTCTTTCTTGATGTTTAGTGGCTAAAGCTCTTGGATTAGGCTCTCCTTTTGAAGCTAAGTAATGTGATTAGTTCAATTACATGCATGTTTTAGTTTATATTTCCTACTTGTGCCTTGATTGATTAGTAGATTTTAGATCTAGTTGTGCTAATCTCTCTCATTTCTCATGCTCTATCTCTACACTTGATGCTCGGATAATCTCAATTGATGCTTTGTAGTTTGATTAAGTTCTCTCACATAGCATGCTCTAGAGCCCTTATCTTTGATCTTTTGTAGCTTGATTTTGATGATTTATTGTTAGGGTAGCTAGATGATGATCTATGATCTTAGCCTTTGATTTTCTTTTATTTTGATTTTCATTGTTATATCATCCAATCCAATTAGGCAAGAGATTGTTAATTGGATTGTAGATTTGGAAATTGAATTAGAACATGCATTGTTTGAATTAATTACATACTTAGTGGATTTTGGATTGCCTAGTCTATTATTTTTATTGTTGTTAATTTAAATCTTTATTTGATTTGTTATTTTCATTTCTAGATTTTTAGATCTACACTTCACACCACTTGTTTTAAAATCATACACATTTCACACCACATCTTCACCTTAAGTCTTCCATTTCCACCACCATGCATCCACTAGTTTAGTGTAGTTTGTTAGGTTAGCTTAGACCTTGTTAATTTCATATTTTAGATTGTTAATTAATAGTTTACATTGCATAGTTTAGTAGTTTTAATTGTTTGCTTCAATTTTCTTTATTAGCTATATTTTAGTTCAATTCTACTCTAATTGAATTCATTGCTTGTTCCATCCTCTCTTCGTGGGATCGATAATCCGGACTCTTTAGTCCTTTACTACTTGACGACACCGTAGTCTTGCGGTTAAAAGTTGCACATTTTAGTGTCGATCAATATCAAACCCCATCAACTATATATGTGAGTCCCAGTAGTTCAAATCAGTCAATTTGTTTATTCAGGTACTAAACCACAAGAACTTTAAGCCGATAATCTTAAATTTTCATAGATTTTGAATAATAAGTGAAAAAAGCTAGCTCAAAATATTCTAACTTATAAATCTAGTTTCTTGCACAATTGTGGGCCTCCAATTCATGATATGAATCACTTAATATTATCATATTAATGATAAGCGCCAACATGTTTAGTTTCATATCTTAAATTTTTTTGGATTTTGATAAACTTGTGAAAAATTAACATCCAAACACATTTATAGCCTTTGGACATACTGAATTACTTTTGTTAAAATAGTTATTTTGACAAAATTGGTAATGTATTTCACGAGTGTAACACTTGCATATATATATATAGGGGCCGGCTCTCCTCAACTGCAGTTGAGAAGAGCATTAGCTGCAAGCATGCGGCCCGGCGTGTGATGGAATGAAAATCTAAGGGCTTACCGCTCATATGATCAGTTTCCCCCTTTCTTTTTCCCTCTTCCATTTCTTTCCCCTCCTCTCTCTCTCTCTGCGATTTCTCTCTCCCTCCCCAGCATCGCCTGCGATCTCTCTCTCCCTCATCTCGCTACGATTTCTTTTTTCCCATTTCCATCTCTTTTACGACCTCTCCAACTCCATCTCGCTGTAATTTCTCTCTCCCAGGCTCGCCTGCGATCGTCGTCCTCTCCCTTTTGCCTGCGGTCTCTCTCTCGTCCAGAGGCTTTCGGGTGCTCTCATCTCTCCCGATCTCTCGTCGATCTCTGCTGCGAACTGTCCTTATCTTGCTCGATCTCTCGCCGATCCCTGTTGCGAATCGGTGAAAATGGCAAATCGACGAAGCCCGGCCGTCAACAAGAAAACCCCTGGATTTCGCCATTCCTTTTTCTGCCCACAAATTTGAAAATATTTCTCCTCTCGCCCACGACAATCCGTATCGTCATCGCACGGTGTCAAAGTCTGTTCTTTTGTATGATGTAAATGTGCTTAGAATGGTGCTCCATTGAAGTCATTGGGTTCAGACGTTCATGTTTTTTTTTTTTTTCCAATTTCACCATCAGCCATTAAATGGTTATGTGAAAAATATAGTGAAAACTTGATTTGGTTATGAATGTATTGAAAAATGATGAATGTCATTAGCAGGACTGTATTTGGTGACTGGAAAACTTGTAGTTATGTTGAAAATATGCAGTGCTGGAGGTGTCTATTTATCTGAAATTATTCACTGCCTTCAAAGTGCCCAGTGTTTGTTATGTTTGATACCAAACGTTACATTGATTTTTGCCATTCATGTTGATTGCTACAAATTGGTTTAAACTTAATCTACATGCTCTTTAGTTGGCTTGCTTGAATGTTGAACTTCTGATTTTACCCAGATAAACAAAGAAAGAAGATAATGAATAGTTGAATAGTTGCATAGTAACTTTTACTTTATTCTAAAATAAGTCCGTTTTTAAATGTATCAAATTTCACTGGAAATCATTTGAAATGAATTCAATTGAACCCGAGTTAGAAGAGAAAATTGATCACAATTTGACCCGTTTTCTAATGAAACTGAAAACAACAAAAAATTACATCATCGGAAAATTTTCTTAAAATCAAAATTACAAATAAGTCATTTTCCATCAAGAAGTTATGAATAGAATTCTCAGACTTCAGAGCTTGGATTTGAGTTTCCATCAATGAAGAAGATTAAGTAGCTATCCCATATTTTTAGAAGAAACCATGTCAAAGAGTTGCAAAACATAAAGTCCATAAGATATTGTGAACAAGGTAGATTGCACTGTTGATGATTCAGTTGGTTTATGTAAATAATTTGTGGATGATAAAGGGTGTCCCACCTAAAGCAACATCCAATTTTTCGGATGTCAAGTTGCAACAAGTGTAGGACTTGATTTTTCCACTGCCGTTTTAAATAATAAACATTTTTCTTTTATCATGAGGAGTTGTTGTATGATGGATGATTCAAAGTTAAATTCCACCATCTTGGGTTCAGCTCCTTGTCAATACATACAAATATCAGCCATGTTTCGAGCTATAGCTTGTGTAGCTCCACTGGAATATACAAAATGCTCTAAACATCCTCAATGGAGTTTTCAACAAAATAAGTCCACATCCAAAACAACTAAATTCAACACTTGTATCTCCATACACATTTAAATCCAAAACACATGTTAAATCATTCAAAGTACAACAAAATTTTATGCCACGCAATTGAACCAGTAATTGAAGTGCACATGCAAACAACTTTAAACTTGAGAAACATTAAGTTCATAGATTGGACAGATGTAATTCAGAAGCACAAGTTCAGCCCAGCCCAATTCATTGAATAGATACAAAGGCTACTTGTGATACAACTAGGGGCATGTGTCTCATTACATGAAACCTGTACATGAACAGTTTAATGATATTTGGAGCATCCATCTAATTACATGTCCTCACTCCACAGTAAACATGAGAAACCCATATTAAGTAGAAAAACCTGCCCCAACAGGTCCATTCAAAATGCAAACAACTTTAAACATGAGAAATCGAACAACAAAAACCATATTAAGTAGAAGACGTTGTTCTTGACTTTCCAAAAAATCACAGCAAGGACAGAGTCCCACCCTATTTGGACTTTAATGATTTGAACAACAAAAACCAACCCCACAAAGAAGAAAGGAAGATTGAGAAATTGTAATAGAAAATAAACTAGGGTAAATCACGCTCAATCAATTACAAGCACACAAGACAAAAGAGATTTACGTGGTTCGCCAATTGCCTACATCCACGGGACTATGAGCGTTCCGCTCGATTTCACTATGTAGGAAATTAGGCAACTCGTTACAAGGATATACCTCTAACACTTAGGGCCTGTTTCTTTGTAAGAATTCTTGGAATTCATGTCTGTTGGAATTTGCAGAATTTGAGAAGCTGGAATTTTGAAATGCTATAAATTCTAGCATTCCTAAATTCTCCATTTCTTTTATACCTAGAATTCCTGCCTGAGAATTTCATGCAACTTGAATTCCACAAATTTCCAATTTCATGGGTACTCGAATCTCTGCACATTGCAATGATCTTCATCCCATTCTCATCTTCCTCATCCAACATCTCCATCGTCATCATAGCTCGGAGCCGCTTGCCTCAAAGGAAATCGAGATCACAATGATGCCCCTACAAATCCTCTTGAATTGAATGCTGTATCACAGTTCTGTCCAAAGAGGTTGGATATATGAATTTTGGGGTTTATTCGGTCTCGATGTAAGAGGAATTGGTTTTCTTGTACAAGCATTGAGGAAGATGGTAGGGTTTTGAAAGATGTCAGATGAAAATGAAATTGAGATTAGATTAAAAGAAAGGTGTGGATTTGGCGGTTTTGGGTTTCATGGAACCAGATATATGAAAGGAGTGGAAAGAAAGAAGATAACTAGATCTGATTTTTTTTAGAGATGCAGCGAAGAAGATGACCTTCCACTATCAGAGGGAGCCGGAGTTCTAAGGAAGCCTCCCGGAATGCCAGAATTTGTAAATGCTGGAGCAAGGGCTAGCATTTGGGAATTCCACTTTTTTGGAATTCCAAAATACTGCTTGCCTCAAATGCTGCGAATTCTAGTAAATGAACATAGAATTTCTGACTAGAATTCAGGAATTCACAGACAGCCTGAATTCCTGTCAGAAATGCTTGGAAAGAAACAGGCCCTTAGCCTACTCTCTCCCCCAATAGATCTCAATCTTGCTCTCACAGTCTCTCCCCTTACAATGCTCTCTTGTTCTTCCTTGCTTGCTTTATGTTATGTGTACAAAGAATAACCCTAGAGAGTATATATAAAGAACTTGCCCTAGTTTACTTAGGCCCTAAGTAATCTATCCATCAATGCCCAATGGACCTTTTGAGCCAAATCCAACAATCTCCACCTTGGCGAAAAATGTCCGACCTTTTGAAGAATTGTTGTGCTGTGTTTATAACACTTGTACTGTGTGGGAAAGCTCTCCCACCATATCTGCACCTCAACGAAGATGAGGTGCACCTTCAATCTCTAACAAGAGGAGAGATTGAGCAAGTCCAGGCAATGCCTAAACTTCTCTGTAGTGACTGGCTTAGTGAGAATATCACTGCATTTTCATCTGTGTGAATCTTCTCAATGGAGATCTCACCTGTAGCAACCCAATCTCGAATTTTGTGATGCATAACAGCAATGTGCTTTGTCCTGGCATGATATACCTGATTCTTCGCCAAAGATATGGCGCTATGACTATCACAGTGTATTGAGATTGATTCTTGCTTAATCCCGATTTCATTCACCGAACCTCTTAACCAAATTGCTTCCTTAGAAGCCTCTGCAAGTGCCATGTATTCTGCCTCTGTTGTGGATAATGCTGTTGTAGACTGAAGCACCGATCTCCAACTTATCGGTCCGCTCGCTAATGTGAAAATGTAGCCCGTGGTGGATCTTCTTTTGTCCAGATCCCCTGCAAAATCAGAATCTACATATCCCACTACACTTTCTGGTCCCTGTTCTCTTTCAAACAATATTCTCAAGTCTTTGGTGCCTTTCAAGTATCTCAGAATCCACTTTACAGCATTCCATTGCTCTTTCCCGGGATTCGCCATGTACTTACTCACCACACTGACTGCTTGAACAATATATGGTCTTGTGCAAACCATGGCATACATCAAACATCCCACCGCATTAGCATACGGTATCTTGGACATGTCTTCAATTTCATCGTCCGTACTTGGACATTGACTGGCACTTAAATTGAAGTGACCTGCAAGTGGAGTAGACACAGGCTTGGCATTCTGTATGTTAAACTTCTCAAGTACTTTTGAGATGTATTTCTTTTGTGATAACCACAACTTTCCAGCCTTTCTGTCCCTCCTTATTTCCATACCCAACAATTTTGTGGCTGACCCAAGGTCTTTCATGTCAAACTCCTTTTTCAACTGAGATTTCAGTTCTTCTATTTTTGACATGTTCTTACATGCAATAAGCATATCATCCACATAGAGTAGCAACAAATAAATGAATTATCAACATGTACTTTAAAGTAAACACAATGATCATACTCACATCGATAGTAGCCAATCCACAACATGTAGGAGTTGAAGCGCTTGTACCATTGCCTTGGTGATTGTTTCAGCCCGTATAATGATCTCTTCAATTTGCAGACATAGTCTTCTTTTCTGACTTCTCTAAATCCTTCAGGTTGCTCCATGTAAATTGTTTCCTCCAAGTCACCATAAAGGAAAGCTGTCTTTACATCTAACTGTTCAAGCTCCATATTGAACTGTGTTACTAATGCCAGCAACACCCTGATAGATGTGTGCTTCACAACTGGGGAAAAAATCTGATCATAGTCAACCCCTTCTTTCTGTGAGTACCCCTTTGCTACTAAAAGTGCCTTGAACCTTGGTGTTTCGTTTTCATGTGGGACTTCCATCTTCCGAAACACCCATTTACAGCCAACTGATTTTCTATCTTTGGGTTTTGGAACTAACTCCTAGACGGAGTTCTTTTTGAGAGATTCTATCTCATTCATCATAGCACCCATCCAACCCTCCCTATCACTGCTGTTCATAGCTTCTTGGAGTGTGGTTGGATCACCACTACTGGTGATAAGAGCAAAATGGAATTCATCCTTATCCCATCCAAACCTTTGAGGTGGTTTGATGCTTCTCTTTGCTCTTCCCTGTGCTAGACTTATGGGTTCCTGCTGAACCTCAACTTCTTCCTCTCCACCAGATGTACTGGCCTCTGTTTGACTCTGTACTGATTTCTTGCCTTTATTATCTGTAAGAGGAATTATTTCAACAACTACCTTTTCAGCACTGTGTCCTTTGACTTCACCATCTTGTTCCCTGTTCAGCATAGACTTTTCATCAAACACTACATCTCTGCTGATGATCTTTTTCATGTTTACTGGATCCCATAGCTTGTACCCTTTCACTCTCTTCTCGAATCCGAGGAATATGCATTTGAGGGACTTGGAATCTAGCTTGGATCTCTCATCACTGGGAGTGTGTGCGTATGCTGGACATCCGAATAACTTGAGTATGGTATAATCAACTTCTTTACCTGTCCAGACTTCTTTTGCAACTTTGCAATCCAAAGCTGCTGATGGTGACTGATTAATCACATAGCATGCGTGATTAACTGCTTCTGCCCAAAAGCTTTTAGTCAACCCTGCATGTAGTCTCATGCTCCTTGCTCTTTCCAAAAGAGTCCTGTTCATTCTTTCTGAAACTCCATTTTGCTGAGGAGTCTTTGGAACTGTAAAGTGTCTTGTGATGCCTTCATCCTTGCAGAATTGTAGAAACCTTTGACTTTTGTATTCACCCCCATTATCTGATCTCAGATACTTGACTTTTCTTCCTGTTTGATTTTCAACTTCTGCCTTCCACTCTTTGAACTTGTCGAAGACCTCAGACTTGTGTTTTATGAAGTAAACCCAAACTTTCCTTGAAAAGTCGCCAATAAAAGTCACAAAGTATTCAGCTCCACCTTTTGACTTAACTGGGGATGGTCCCCACACATCTGAGTGAATGTAGTCAAGAATGCCATTACTTCTACAATCTTTTCCTGTAATTTTAAATGGCACTTTCGTCTGCTTGCCATAAACACAGAACTTGCAAAAATCCAGCCTGCATGTTTTCACAACCTTCAACAACTGTCTTTTATGAAGTTCTAACATGCCATTCCCACTCATATGCCCTAGCCGCATATGCCATAACTAAGACTCATCAACGCTGTTTTTGTCTTCCGTGGAGACTGCAGCTCAACCTACAACTGTGTTTCCCATCAATTAGTAAAGGTTGTTACCCACTTTGGTACCTTTCATTAATACCAGAATACCTTTATTCACTTTAAGCAAGCCATCCTTTGCACTGAATGAACAACCTTTGGATTCTAGTGTGCCTAAGGATATCAAATTTTTCTTGAGTGAGGGAACATGTCTCACACCATCCAAAGTTCTAACAACTCCATCTGCCATTTTGATTTTTATGGTTCCCATTCCAATGGTTTTACATGCAGCATCATTACCCATTAGAACACTACTACCATCACATGGCTCATAAGTATCAACCCAATCACGATTAGGACATATATGATATGTACAACCGGAATTTAAAATCCATGTTTCAGATAGATTGTTACCTTGCGAGACCGATAAGAGTTCCACTTCCATTTCTGAGGCAATGCTGGCGGAATCACTGCTATCTGATTTGTCCCCAGCTTTATTCTTCCCATCTTTGCTCGCCTTGTAATGCTGACAATCTTTCTTCCAATGCCCTTTCTTCCCGCAATGAAAGCATTCTGAGTCTTTCTTTCTTTTGGACTTTGATCTAGAGTTGTTTCTTTTTGACTTACCCCTGTCCTTGGACCTGCCACGGTTATGCGAGCCTTCCTTTACTAGGAGTCCCTCTGCATATGAATTACCTTTGCTAGGCTTTCTTCTGGCAGCATTAGAGATGATATCTTGAGTAACCTCTTCAAAATTGAGTGTCTCCTTTCCATATAGCAGGGTAGTCACAAAGTGCTCATATGGGTCAGAGAGAGAATTCAACAATAACAGTGACCTGTCTTCATCATCGAATTTCACATCGAGCCTCAACAAATCACTGATCATCCTATTGAAAGTGTTCATGTGCTCCATCAGATCACATCCTTCTTCCATCTTCAACCCATACAACTGTTTCTTCAGGTGTAGCTTGTTTGTCAGATTCTTACCCATGTACAGCTTCTCGAGCTTTTCCCATAGGTCCTTTGCAGATTCCTCTTTCACGTTGAACATAACTTCGTCAAAGAGGTACTGCTCAATAGAGCTCATGGCTCTTTCATCGATATCCGCCCACTCATCATCATCCACTCACCACGGATCAAGCAATCGCGAGTACTGCGCATTCCCTTGCGCATCGCTGGGGCCCACCACCTTTTGTTAGGCAATCTGAGGATCTCCGGGCTAAGTCTGAGCTTGGGCTCTGATACCAAATGATAGGAAATAAACTAGGATAAATCACGCTCAATCAATCACAAGCACACAAGACAAAAGAGATTTACGTGGTTCGGCAATTGCCTACGTCCACGGGACTATGAGCGTTCCGCTCGATTTCACTATGCAGGAAATTGGGCAACTCGTTACAAGGATATACCTCTAACACTTAGCCTACTCTCTCCCCCAATAGATCTCAATCTTGCTCTCACAGTCTCTCCCCTTACAATGTTCTCTTGTTCTCTCTTGCTTGCTTTATGTTATGTGTACAAAGAATAACCCTGGAGAGTATATATAAAGAACTTGCCCTAGTTTACTTAGGCCCTAAGTAAACCATCCATGAAGGCCCAATGGACCTTTTGAGCCAAATCCAACAAATTGTACATTCACATCATTACAAGAGAAACAAACACCACCCAATTAGCCTTCTGATCTGTGTGTATCTATAAAATCTCATATTCACAGACAACTCCATTGTCATTATTCCTTGTAAACAAAAAAAAAAAGAAAAAGAAAAAAAAGAATGTAGCTGTATAATCTTCATTTCAAAGAACAAAATCATAAACACAACAACCCCATTTAACTGAAATGTATGAATTGCTTGCTAATTTTAAAACTTCTGTTGTTGTTACTGCAGCTGCTGGTGGTGGTTGGTGTTGCCTGTTTGCGCACCGCTAATAATTGAAGAAATTGCAGCGGCTAGAGCCGCTGTGAAGTTTGGGTCAGCAGTGATGGCTGCTGTACGTAGCTGCGCTTACTGTGTCGGTGAATGAGGGAGGTGTTGGTGGTAGTTGCGGCTATGAGTGGCCCATGAATTGGGTGGCTTCAGTGTTTGATGAGGTCTGGAGGACAGAGAATTTGGATTGGTTGAAGAGTGCCTGGCCAAAGATCTATGGCAACATCTGAGATGGGTAGCTTCGAAGATAGGCTTATAGTCACCGAATTTGCCAAAGGAGTCGCCTTGGTAAAAGAGTTCATGTACCTTAGAGCAAATGTCAATGACACTGGCTCATTCATCTCTATGATGGTAGATTCCTCTGGCTGTTTTACACAGAACAAAAAAAAAAAACAAAATATATAGATTACTAACCTTTTAATTCTAATGATGTTACTGATCATAATAAAAGAAAGAAAAAATAGCAGATATTAGCTAAAATCTGCTTAGAATATCTAATTCAAGCATGGGCATTAAATATGAGAGAGCATTGAGAGTTGGATTGTTTGACCAGAAGGAAAACATTATTGGGCCATTTCTAGTTTCAAGATTTTTAAAGCCAGCCACCACATCCCAGAAGTCACTAGAACTAACCCATGTTAGATTTTAGCATTACAGAAGTAAAAAAAAAAAAAAACATACAGGTAGAGATTAGTAGCAGGAAGCTTGAAAGAAACCTTGTCTACAGAGGTATTCTGCCTACAAACATATTTGTCGTTCCAATGTCTCCCCCTATGGAGAACTTCACACCTTCCTTTGTCACTGAAATAACAACTGCCATCATTTCCCAACCAAGAGCCCAAGTTGGCATTTTGACAAACACATTACATGCACATGGGCAGATCGCAATAAGATCATCCAATCACATGGTTTATTGTGTTTATTATGATTCGTTGAGTAACATGATTACCAGTATCTCCAATGCTACTGAGATCCTTGCAAATCTTCGCAAACTCAACAAATGGCATCCTTACAATGGCATGATACTCTGCCTTCGGAATTCTAAGATGCTTGCTATCAATGTCCATCAGCTTCATCTCAAAATCTGCCATCTTATCTTGAGCTTTGGTTGGCAACAGAAAAGGAAAATAGAGATTAGGCCCAAATCAGGAAAACAAATTTCTCCAGAAGAACCACCAAAGAGAAGGAAATCTTACTGGGGCTTTCGAACATGAAGGTGACGGTGTCGCTGCCATCATCGGCCTTGATGGTGATGATGTCGTCATTACCGGCGCACTTGAGCATCTTGGACATGTTGTTGAGGTTCATGCCCATGGAGAGATTGCGGTCGCAGCGGTAGTGCTCGAAGCCCTCTGATCGGAGGAGAAGGGTGACGAGTGCGACATGGCTGAAGTCCCTGGCCTAGAGAGACGATTGGCAGGCGAGATGGGAGAGCTCGATCGCAGGCAAGAGGAAGAGAGCTCGATCGCAGGCGACGCAGCAGAGAGCTCGAAACCCTCTGGATGAGATCGCAGCGCATCAGGGAGGTCGAGAAGACGATCAGAAATGGGGGCCGCTCGTGATGCCGCCAGTGTGAGGTCGAGAAGACAATCAGGATTCAGAAAGCAGCAGTGAGATCTCGCTGAGAGAGGGAGAGAACGCAGTGCAGCGAGAGATAGAGGGAGAGAAACGTGATGGCGAGAGATCGCAGTCGACGTCTTCGACGAGAGAGAGACCGCAGGCGAGAGGGAGAGGAGAGGCGAGATGGGAGGGAGGGAGAGAGAAGAGGAATGATTTTCTCTCTGGAAGATGGAAATGGAAAATGAAAGGGGGAAATGAATATGCGCGGGACCAAATTCATTTCGTCAAAACGGCCAACGTGTGAGACGCACGTTTCCAGCTGAGGCTCTCCTCAACTGCAGTTGAGGAGAGCCTCTCCCATATAACTAGCTAGGGTTGTCAAAGGGCCTAGGCCCACAATTTTCTTAGCGCATAGGTAGGTCAGGTCGTGTTCGTACTCCATGCAAACTGCCTAACCTTGCCATGGTTATGATTAATTTAGGTGGGCCTAAAAAAAGTCTAAAACAAGATCCACCCGGATCCCAAATTAGCTAGTTGAGTTCAAGTTGGGTTAGAAATTGCCTTCTACGCGTATGGACCATATCTACAACAAACTTCACATTTCCCAACACTAATTGCCGACATAGTGAAAATTTGCATTGGTAAAAATCTTATTTCCTACGCATATTTGGACTGCATTGGTAAAAGTCACAGAGAATTGCTACTTTTACAGACACAAGTAAGACCACGTTGGCAAAAGCTGTGGAAAACACTTGGCTCCAAGAAAAAATTTTCCCAAAAGAGAGGGAAAGTTTTGCCAATGCGTGTTTTCCTAATGGTGACGCAATAATGCGTTGGCAATTATTTTGTCCATTGACGACGCACAAGTGTGCATTGGAAAAGCTCTGACTTTTTATCCGCACCATTGCCAACACACGATTTGTGTTCACAAAGCCCCATTTAGTCTTTTTTTTTTGCCAACCCAAGCACACCATTTTCAACACTTTGATTTATTCCCAACCCTCTGACTTTTTCATGTTTTTTAAAAAATAAACTTCTTGGGAATAACTGCAATGGCTTCTAGAGGAGTATGCCGGGATCATTCTTGGGTGGGCCCACTCGTGCCCATATATGGATAATCAGAGTTGTTCAAAATGATTAACTTACTTATTTATGGGATATTCTGATTTTTTTGTTTAGAATTGAGTTAGTCCCACCGTAAGATTGACCACACAAAAAAAACATGGCTAAAAAATGTTATTTTATTAACTTTTTTATGTGTGTTTAGTCATACAGTGAGAAAACCTCCATTTAAAATGAGATTTGACGATACATTATTAATGTTTGGAGTGCTCATGTTAAACAACCTATTATTCATGGATCGTCATACCCACATATAAGAAAAGCCCCAATCCAATTTGAAAAAGCACGTAAGGCCTGTATTTTGAGCCCGTAAGCGCCACTTAAAAATCTAATAAAAATCCCAACCATCCCTTTTCTCCAAATCTACCGTAATCCTCAATCGTCTCCTTCTCCCTCGATCTCCCTCTCTGGCATCGACATTGGTGTACGGTGCACGGTGGCCCTTCTCTTAAGGTGTTTTTCTGTCTCTTTTCATCCCTGCCTCTCTTTCCTTCTCTCCTCTCATTGTCTCTCGTGTGCAGAATCGTGTTTGGCTTTGATTTTTAATTTTTAGTTTTCAACTTTTGGTTCGTTGGGAGCAAGTGGGTTCTGTTTGGTCGGGTTGCAGGTATGTGGGTGCAAGATCTCATGGTACCATTTTTACACTTTTTAGGAAGGTGGGCAATATACATGCGATTTATTATAGTAAGCCAATATCTTATTGACAATCACTACATCAAAACCGGCTATATACCACATTAAGATAGCATTGGGCTGTTTGGGGGCTTTACAAATGGAGTTGGGTGAAGTAAAGATTATTTTGAAGAAAGAATAATTAAAATATAAGTGGTTTATAATGGTATTTTATTTTTAGTTGTTTGTTATAAAATGTTTTTGACTTTTTATATAGAAATGTAGAGTTTTCTTGTCTTTTAGTGGAGAAATGAGATTTCTTTTTTAAATATAGCGGGGAATTTAAATTTAAGTGCTTTTGATGTAACTTTTTTTTTTTTTTTTAGAAATGGGAGCTTTACTTTACTTACTCTTGCCAAATAAGCTAAAAGTGTGACTTTTTTCTTATCTTTTGGTCATTTTTACTCCTCTCGCCCTTTGCTTTCTCTCCCGCCCTCTCTCTTCGTGCACCTCATATCTGTCCCTCTCTCTCTCTCCACCCATCTCCACTGCAATCTCCATTGTTCTATGCAATCTCTAAGCGATTCTCATCCTTAATCACCCCTAATCGCCACCATTACCGCCATCTCTCCAATCTCCAGCACCATCCCCATCAAGTGAAGTTCGTAATATCCACCGCCAGCCCCACCAAGTAGTGGCACAGTCTCATTCTCTCGCTCTCTCTGACCGGCCCCTCATCTCACTTTTTTTTTTTTTTGTTGGTTATTAGCAAAATCGGTGCCCAATCTCTTCTCTGGTTTTGGGAAAAATAATGCTAACTTGGAGGTTGGATTGGAGGTTGGGTATAGATGGGTGTTGAAGTGAGTTTGCTAACTTGGAGGTTTCGAAGAATAGAGTTGAGATGATGTTGCCTATAGGTTTGGGACTTGTTTCTTTTTTAGTTCTATTAGTTGTGAAAGAGAGTTTCAAAATGCTTGTTAGTTGTTACAATGTGTTTAAGGTGTTGACAATATGCCCACATGAGAGTTGAATTTCATATATGGGGTATAGCTGAATTCACCTATTACACTAATTGAAACCAACAAATCCAAGAAAAGGAAAAATGGGATTTGATTCTTTCTAGCCTTTTTTCCCATTAACTTTCATTTGTATATTCTTTTCTTTTAATCTGGGTTCATGGATCTAAGGAAACCCATTCTGGGTTGGGTAGTAAGAACCTGATGGCAATGGCTTATTTTTCTTTTATTTCTATTTCACCATTAGCAAACACATTTTATCAATCTGGAGTATTGCAAACACATGGTGCTGCCAGCAGTGTACAAGGCAGAGGCCATGTTTCATGAGTCCTAAATCCATTGAGATGGTGCTGTGGACTTTGTGGGGCCTCAGTAAATGGGGTGGCTGAGGTGTGTAGGGGACCACATCAAGTTCCATCCTTGTACTGTTTACCTAGAACTTTGAGATGGGCATGCAAATATCAATGGCTTAAAAAAGTTGATATGTTACTACCCAAATTAGAGCTCTAGGATGATTGGACGGTGGTCAAACTTGATCTACAAACCTGTCCATGTCTTTATTTTTATTTTTTTGAAAATTAAAAAAACTTACATATACCCCTTATCCACATCATCCTCTACACACCATTTAAGCCCGTGTAGTATCAATTTCATGACTTTATTGGGTTGGGTTTATAGGTTCTAAGGTTGTCACCGGTCTTGGACATAGGCTTAAACTTTAACCTCATGACAATAGTTTGTTTGATCTTGCATATTGATGGGGCAGTTCTTGTTAGTACAGTGGACCACTACAGACTCCACATTGATATGATATTGTCCACTTTGGGCTTAAGCCCTCATGGATTTGTTCTTGGGTTCTACCCAAAAGGCCTCATATCAATGGAGTACTTAGTCCAACTTATATGCCCATGATCTTTCCCAATTCTAGCCGATGTGGGACTTTGGTTGCACATCCCCAACAATCCTCCCCTCAAACAAAGGACCATATCTCTTTGGATATTTTTACCGGGCCTCCCCTCAAACGATCATCCATCCGTCCGCTCCATCGAGGACAGCAACTCGAGAGCCTTACCACAGATCCACCAATCGTGAGTACTGCGCTTTTCCTGCCCATCAATAGGCCCACCACCTTTTGTTTGGCAATCTGAGGATTCTCCGGGCTAAGTCTGGGCCTGGGCTCTGATACCACTTGTTAGTACAATTGGACCACTACAAACTCCACATTGATATGATATTGTCCACTTTGGGCTTAAGCCCTCATGGATTTGTTTTTGGGTTCTACCCAAAAGGCCTCATATCAATGGAGTACTTAGTCCAAATTATATGCCCATGATCTTTCCCAATTCTAGCCGATGTGGGACTTTGGTTGCACATCCCCAACATGAAGCATACTATCACCCAAAAAGAAAATGAAAAACAGAGTATAAGGCACATAAAATGTATGAACACCGTTATAGGAGTCATAACTAGACAAAACTCATACAAATAAGAAATATTGTAAGGTTTTAAATTTACAGGTAGACCAACTGCCTGAGTTACAAGGACAATTCAAGGATCCAAAATCAACAATATACCAACGACCCAAAATGCAGTTCAACCTTCCAATTTGATTAATCTCAAAGCAACACTGTAACCATTAGAAAAGAAAATGAAAAATAGAAATCAAGAAACAATCACAAGTCACCATAATGATAGCTCCACAAAAACCACATTTCTAGAAAAATAAAAAAACGAACCACCTCAACTCATCCAAAACCCTGCAACTTCACCAGAAAACTGCCCAAGAACTGTTGGAGTAAAGGTATTCTGGTATTAATGAAAGGTACCAGAGTGGGTAACAACCTTTACAAACTGATGGGAAACACAGTTGTAGGTGGAGCTGCAGTCTCCACGGAAGACAAAAACAGCATTGATGAGTCTCAGTTATGGCATATGCGGCTAGGGCATATGAGTGAGAAAGGCATGTTAGAACTTCATAAAAGACAGTTGTTGAAGGGTGTGAAAACATGCAAGCTGGATTTTTGCAAATTCTGTGTTTATGGCAAGCAGACGAAAGTGTCATTTAAAATTGCAGGAAAAGATTGTAGAAGTAAAGGCATTCTTGACTACATTCACTCAGATGTGTGGGGACCATCCCGGTTAAGTCAAAAGGTGGAGCTGAATACTTTGTGACTTTTATTGACGACTTTTCAAGGAAAGTTTGGGTTTACTTCATGAAACACAAGTCTGAGGTCTTCGAAAAATTCAAAGAATGGAAGGCAGAAGTTGAAAATCAAACAGGAAGAAAAGTCAAGTATCTGAGATCAGATAATGGGGGTGAATACAAAAGTCAAAGTTTTCTACAATTCTGCAAGGATGAAGGCATCACAAGACACTTTACAGTTCCAAAGACTCCTCAGCAAAATGGAGTTTCGGAAAGAATGAACAGAACTCTTTTGGAAAGAGCTCGGAGCATGAGACTACATGCAGGGTTGACTAAAAGCTTTTGGGCAGAAGCAGTTAATCACGCGTGCTATGTGGTTAATCGGTCACCATCAGCAGCTTTGGATTGCAAAGTTGCAGAAGAAGTCTGGACAGGTAAAGAAGTTGATTATTCCACACTCAAGTTATTCGGATGTCCAGCATACGCACACATTCCCAGTGATGAGAGATCCAAGCTAGATTCCAAGTCACTCAAATGCATATTCCTCGGATTCGAGAAGGGAGTGAAAGGGTACAAGCTATGGGATCCAGTAAACATGAAAAAGATCATCAGCAGAGATGTAGTGTTTGATGAAAAGTCTATGCTACACAGGGAACAAGATGGTGAAGTCAAAAAGCACAGTGCTGAGAAGGTAGTTGTTGAAATAATTCCTCTTACAGATAATAAAGGCAAGAAATCAGTACAAATTCAAACAGAGGCCAGTACATCTGGTGGTGAGGAAGAAGTAGAGGTTCAGCAGGAACCCACAAGTCTAGCACAAGGAAGAGCAAAGAGAAGCATCAAACCACCTCAAAGGTTTGGATGGGATGAGGATGAAGTCCATTTTGCTCTAATCACCAGTAGTGGTGATCCAACCACACTCCAAGAAGCTATGAACAGCAGTGATAGGGAGGGTTGGATGGGTGCTATGATGGATGAGATAGAATCTCTCGAAAAGAACTCCGTCTGGGAGTTAGTTCCAAAACCCAAAGATAGAAAATCAGTTGGCTGCAAATGGGTGTTTCGGAAGAAGGAAGTCCCACATGAAAACGAAACACCAAGGTTCAAGGCACGTTTAGTAGCAAAGGGGTACTCACAGAAAGAAGGGGTTGACTATGATGAGATCTTTTCCCCAGTTGTGAAGCACACATCTATCAGGGTGTTGCTGGCATTAGTAGCACAGTTCAATATGGAGCTTGAACAGTTAGATGTAAAGACTGCTTTCCTTCATGGTGACTTGGAGGAAACAATTTACATGGAGCAACCTGAAGGATTTAGAGAAGTCGGAAAAGAAGACTATGTCTGCAAATTGAAGAGATCATTGTACGGGCTGAAACAATCACCAAGGCAATGGTACAAGCGCTTCGACTCCTACATGTTGCGGATTGGCTACTATCGATGTGAGTATGATCATTGTGTTTACTTTAAAGTGCATGATGATAATTCATTTATTATGTTGCTACTCTATGTGGATGATATGCTTATTGCATGTAAGAACATGTCAAAAATAGAAGAACTGAAATCTCAGTTGAAAAGGGAGTTTGACATGAAAGACCTTGGGTCGGCCACAAAAATGTTGGGTATGGAAATAAAGAGGGACAGAAAGGCTGGAAAGCTGTGGTTATCACAAAAGAAATACATCTCAAAAGTACTTGAGAAGTTTAACATACAGAATGCCAAGCCCGTGTCTACTCCACTTGCAAGTCACTTCAATTTAAGTGCCAGTCAATCTCCAAGTACGGACGATGAAATTGAAGATATGTCCAAGATACCGTATGCTAATGCGGTGGGATGTTTGATGTATGCCATGGTTTGCACAAGACCAGATATTGCTTAAGCAGTCAGTGTGGTGAGTAAGTACATGGCGAATCCAGGGAAAGAGCATTGGAATGCAGTAAAGTGGATTCTGAGATACTTAAAAGGCACCAAAGACTTGGGAATATTGTTTGAAAGAAAACAGGGACCAGAAAGTGTAGTGGGATATGTAGATTCTGATTTTGCAGGGGATCTGGACAAAAGAAGATCCACCACAGGCTATGTTTACACATTAGCAAGCGGACCGATAAGCTGGAGATCGGTGCTTCAGTCTACAACAGCATTATCCACTACAGAGGCAGAATACATGGCACTTGCAGAGGCTTCTAAGGAAGCAATTTGGCTGAGAGGTTTGGTGAATGAAATCGGGATTAAGCAAGAATCAATCTCAATACACTGTGATAGTCAAAGCGCCATATGTTTGGCGAAGAATCAGGTATATCATGCCAGAACAAAGCACATTGCTGTTATGCATCACAGAATTCGAGATTGGGTTGCTACAGGCGAGATCTCCGTTGAGAAGATTCACACAGATGAAAATGCAGCCGATATCTTCACTAAGCCAGTCACTACAGAGAAGTTCAGGCATTGCTTGGACTTGCTCAATCTCTCTTCTTGTTAGAGATTGAAGGTGCATCTCATCTTCGGTGAGGTGCAGATATGGTGGGAGAGCTTTCCCACACAGTACAGGTGTTATAAACACAGCATAACAATTCTTCAAAAGGTCGGACATTTTTCGCCAAGGTGGAGATTGTTGGATTTGGCTCAAAAGGTCCATTGGGCCTTGATGGATAGTTTACTTAGGACTTAAGTAAACTAGGGCAAAGTTCCTTATATATACTCTCTAGGGTTATTCTTTGTAAGACACATCACATAAAGCAAGGGAGAACAAGAGAGCATTGAAGGGGAGACTAGCCGGACATTGGACCACCACAAACTCCACATTGATATGATATTGTCCACTTTGGGCCTAAGCCCTCATGGATTTGTTCTTGGGTTCTACCCAAAAGGCCTCATACCAATGGAGTACTTAGTCCAACTTATATGCCCATGATCTTTCCCAATTCTAGCCGATGTGGGACTTTGGTTGCACATCCCCAACAATCCTCCCCTCAAACAAAGGACCATATCTCTTTGGATATTTTTACCGGGCCTCCCCTCAAACGATCATCCATCCGTCATCTCCATCGAGAAGAGCCAACTCGAGAGCTTCACCACGGATCCACCAATCGTGAGTACTGCGCTTTTCCTGCGCATCACTGGGCCCACCACCTTTTGTTTAACAATCTGAGGATTCTCCGGGCTAAGTCTGGGCCTGGGCTCTGATACCACTAGCCGGACATTGGACCACCACAAACTCCACATTGATATGATATTGTCCACTTTGGGCCTAAGCCCTCATGGATTTGTTCTTGGGTTCTACCCAAAAGGCCTCATACCAATGGAGTACTTAGTCCAACTTATATGCCCATGATCTTTCCCAATTCTAGCCGATGTGGGACTTTGTTTGAGGGGAGGATTGTTGGGGATGTGCAACCAAAGTCCCACATCGGGTAGAATTGGGAAAGATCATGGGCATATAAGTTGGACTAAGTACTCCATTGATATGAGGCCTTTTGGGTAGAACCCAAGAACAAATCCATGAGGGCTTAGGCCCAAAGTGGACAATATCATATCAATGTGGAGTTTGTGTTGGTCCACTGTCTAACAAGTGGTATCAGAGCCCAGGCCCAGACTTAGCCCGGAGAATCCTCAGATTGCCAAACAAAAGGTGGTGGGCCCAGTGATGCGCAGGAAAAGCGCAGTACTCACGATTGGTGGATCCGTGGTGAAGCTCTCGAGTTGGCTCTTCTCGATGGAGATGACGGATGGATGATCGTTTGAGGGGAGGCCCGGTAAAAATATCCAAAGAGATATGGTCCTTTGTTTGAGGGGAGGATTGTTGGGGATGTGCAACCAAAGTCCCACATCGGCTAGAATTGGGAAAGATCATGGGCATATAAGTTGGACTAAGTACTCCATTGGTATGAGGCCTTTTGGGTAGAACCCAAGAACAAATCCATGAGGGCTTAGGCCCAAAGTGGACAATATCATATCAATGTGGAGTTTGTGGTGGTCCAATGTCCGGCTAGTCTCCCCTTCAATGCTCTCTTGTTCTCCCTTGCTTTATGTGATGTGTCTTACAAAGAATAACCCTAGAGAGTATATATAAGGAACTTTGCCCTAGTTTACTTAAGTCCTAAGTAAACTATCCATCAAGGCCCAATGGACCTTTTGAGCCAAATCCAACACTTCATTTATTTCATTTCTATCCATCATTTTAATAAACTTGTTTGTAACCAAGATATGTTGCGTGTGACTCTTATTCTAAGCATTTAATATAATGATTTGAACCTGCACATGAACTGATATGGACAAGACTTGGACAACACTGGGTAGTAAAAATCTGGTGGTAAGATTTGGTTAGGAATATCAGAGAGGGGTGAAGTCATTTATTGATTTTGCAAAGGCGAATGTGGGAGATGCTATTCAAATTTATTGCCCGTGTAGGGTTTGCTTGGATTGTCGTAGGTATGACTTCGATACTGTGAAATTTCATATCCTCCATAAGGGTATGCAATTATTCTACATGACCTGGATCTACCACGGAGAAACAACACCTCCTGTGAATGAAGTAGTCGAACCGGGACATGGGGAAATTGATAATGACTATAGGATCGGGATGAATATCCATTAACCTCCCAAGAGGAATTATATCGGCAGCAACACTGGAGCAAGAAGAACAAGTGGATCACTCCTCATGCTAAAGCGACATATGTGAGTTATTGAAAATTTATCAGCATGTCATACTTTATATAGTGTTTCTTATATATATATATATTATAAGTTGATATAAATGCTTTGAGAATGCAGCAGGGATTGTCGCAGTTTGAGGTGAGCAGCTCCCCAGTGGCCCAACAACAATTGATAGAGGAGGTGCTAGGGAAGAGGGTCGTGAGGAGGCAAGGATACCGCTCGAGGGGCCCAATATTAGTATCCAGCAGTACCGCAATGGCGATTGAGATGAGCAGCTTAAGGCAGCAGCTAGCCGAGTTACAGAGAGCACACGAGGAGTTGCGACGACAGCATGAAGAGGCACAAGAGGAGTTGCGGCGACAACAAGAAGAATCGATGAAGCAGCTGCAAGATCAGGCGAGTCAGATTCAGATGCTGCTCCAGGGAGCCGGCCTAGGCGGTTTGGGCTCCACAGGTAACTAGAGATTTGTTGAGGTGAGTGCAGTTGTACGGTTATACTTCCTATTTCACTTTTACTATAACTCGTAACATTCAAAGAGCTCTGCCTGGTGTGCTAATTGTATGCTTTTTAGGTTTCCCATATAAGTATGAATTTAAATGCCTTTATTGGAGAGTAAGCCTTAGTTATATATTATGTGTTAGTTTGATTGTTGGGTTTTGGGCAGGTTTGCCATCTTCCCCTTTTGTTTCTCTTATAATTATTATATTTTGAAATGGTTGTTTGTCCCTTCTTTTCCCGAGTCCAGAAACACCTGGTGCTAAATAGTGGAGATATGAATTACATTAAATTCATTCAATATCATGCCAAAGTGAGTTCCCCCAAATTGAATAACATGAAGAAACTTGTGTTGATGTGTTCCTTGTTTCTCTTATCATTCTATTATTCTAATTATGGAATTTTGCAGTCTTAAATATGTTTAGCATTTTACGTACTTATATGCTCATATTCTTTCATTAAAAGATCATACTTTAATTACATTGTACAAATTTTAATATGTTTTGAATGATTGTACATATTATATTATAATCAGTAAAATATGATTGCTCCTGCTCATGTACTTTGAGATGATCTGCATACTACATGGTAGTTTGAGAGTGGGTGGATTGAGTGGAGGACCTGGACTACCTTGTTGGAATAGATCTTGCTTAAAGTTTTAGAACTTGATGTCTCATTATCACATGTTTCTTGTTATGTGAAGGTGGGAGCTTTTTGATAGGATACTCTCTAGGTGATTTTTTGTTATTGTCATACGTATTGCAAAGTGATTATATAAGATTATTTTGCTAATTTAATATTGTCCCATTATCCCATTATCTTTTTTGGAGCGAATGCTTGGCCTATCAAGAATTTATTGCTACTTGTATTCTGATGGTATTCTTTTTTGGTTTTGCAGATTGGTTTTGGGTTTTATTGTGCTGGCCCGGTGGACTCTTAGGATTACCTTGTTTAGTTTGATCACAACATTTGTGGATGTTAGAGATTTTTGGAAATGATAAAGTAGTGGTATTTGTGTATGTTAAAGACTTGTGGGGTTTATTTTGGTTTATGGATGTAGGATATTTGGTTGTGGATGTTATTTTGGAATTGTTGATGAACCTACACTACAAAAAAAATGTCTTAATGAGTCACTTTTAAAGTGTCTTAAAAAGTGGTTTGTGTCGCTTTTCTGATTACTATGCAAACGTCTTATCTGCTGGCGTCACTAAAAGTTCGTAAAAGCGTCTCAAGAAAAACATTTGTTGTATCAGTTTCTGTTATCAAAGTGACACAAAAAAATGGTTACTTGTGTCACTTTAAACCCAAAGTGACACTGAAATAACTTAAAAGCGTCACAAGAAAGATAACTTTGTTGTCTCGCTTTTCAAAAGCAGTGATCAAGATGTTGTTTTCGGACCAAAAGTGACACAAGTGGTCATTAGTTGTGACAGTTTCCATAGAAGCGAGATACCATCCATTTTTTTTTTAAATAAAAATGCAACATATACATTACTAATAACCTACTGCAGTATGGATACACTTTCAAATCACTAAACCTGCCTTACAAACGATGCAAAAAAAATATAGATAGCAACATTCAATAAGAACCATTTCATTAATTGGAAATTAATCACCATTCACATTAAGGAACGTACTTGCTCGTCCACGCACTAAATCAAACAAACTATTCAAAACATAGCCAATTTGAATCCATCCATAATCCAAACCATTTACATTAACCTTCAAATTCGTAACCAAAGCGTCACGACATAATCCAAAGCCTTCCCAAAAGCATCCAAAAAAAGGCAAGCTACATTGTAAACAATTTCTGGAAATCCCTAACTAACCAGAATTAACTTAACAGTAGATCCACTAAGCAAAAGGCATTCCATCTCCGTTTAATTAAGTTCTTCATTCACCTACAAAATAATAACAATTTGACTATGTATCAATAATATAATCAAGTAAGATGGAGAGTTTAACCAACAATATCAAGGATTCATGTTAAAGAGAAATTAAACATTTTGTCACTAGAGAAAGAGCAATTGAAACACTAGCAGTTCACATGTCATAAGATCATGGTAGCAAGCAAAGTAGGCGCAATCAATAATTCACTAATATGATGACCTAGTATTCCTATCACCATCTACAACTAACACTCAATAAGCATTAACGTACCGAAAACTATGCAAGTTAATCATAGACAGTCCCCCCCCCCCCCCCTCCTAATGATATGTGATGAAGTGTGAAATGCATCATGAACTAAAAAACTCCACCTACCCAAGTGCATGATGCAAACAAAAATGTATGAATCAATTCACATTGATGATAGTCCGATGAAGAAACAGGTAGTCACTAAGCCTAAAAACTGAAATGCACATTAAATTAAGTGTATCGTCACTAAGCCTTACTATGAAATCTTCTCAACTGTACAAATTGAACTCCTAGGTATATACCTTTATAAAGGAAGTAATCCTTGGACGAAGTCGATAAACTCGAGTCGGATCTTATCTATTTCTTTGGTGGTGTATGTCTTTATGCTGGCCAACTCCATAACCTGTTTCGAGGAAAAACAAGTTAGTGTAGTCATTAGTGTAAGAAAACTAGCTAAGGAACTTTTACTCATTTGTGTAAGAAAACTAGCTAGTGTAATTAAACTTCCATCCCATTCTTTTGTTTTTCTCTTTCTTTTTAATAGAACTTTTAATTATTGAGCAAAAACAATATATTTATTTATTTGTGTATAACTATTTTTTTCACCTTGCGTTTGAGCGATTGACCGGCATCAGCAAAAAAGTGTCACATAAAACTCATCGCATAATAACCACATACAATTCTGTCTCCTTGTTGTGGGCACTGTGGACAAATGTCATATAGACAAATGGTAAGAGTAATAAACCTTGCATCTTCATTGCATAAATAGGCATGCTTAACGTCACATACTCCCAATCTGGGTTCGGATTTAACCTTCTCGGCTTTCTAGAAGACAAGTTTGATATTTGAATTGCTCTAAAAATCACAAGAAATTATCGTCAAGGAAAATAAAATATATACACAAAGGGGAAAAAAAAATAAGAGATAGAGATACTTTACGTGTTCAACTCAAGTTTAAAAGTTGGATCTGGCTGCTTTCCTAACGAATCCAACCAATAGACTTGCATTTCTATTAAGACAATGATGATCAAAACCCAATGCCCTCTCAGCCAATCAAGTGAAAAAACAAATTAGGTTAATATATTTTATTATTGTACTAAAGTAAAATGATGTCTAACAAATAAATATGTAGAGCACTTACCCTGGGTTGTAAGGAATTACAAGAGCTCTGTCACCATGTTCCTGTGCCAAGGACTGGATGTATCGACTCTTATCATCTTTCTTTATATGACGATTAAAACCTGCTGGATTTCCGAACGCATACTTTGCTCGACCAATGCAATCGGTTGTATACAAGTATCTCATGTATGTGATGATGCAACTGGCATTTAATTCTCGCCTGTAACAAACAACTAACAACTCATCCCTTGAGACTCTTATAGCATCAGTCTCGTCCGCAAATAGAGTTCCAATCATTGGAACAGTTATAACTTCGTTCTTTCCCATCCGTCTTTTCACAGATTTAGCAAAACTAGAACACCGACTATTATTACCAACATAATCAAGTGAATCATCCTCTTCCTATAAAGATGAAGTTAATAAAATAAAGTAAAAGAATGCTCATTATATTGCAAGACTATATGAATGTAAAACTATTAATGTTTCTACAAGGTACCTCATCATACTCAAGTATAACAAATTCCTTAGGCCAAGCTACAAATGAATTGATAGCATCTTTAACATGAATCAGCCCAGCGTTGTCATTTGGAATGGGGAGAGGAGCATCATGACATATAGCTGTATTGATAGAGACACACACATTTGACTCCCCTAAAGGCACGTTGTGAAGAGATTCTTATGTCTCATTCCTCGGACGAAGATTACCTTCAGCAACAATGTTATCTATAGACTGCAACGCTAACTTACAATGTTGGGTCTATAACACACAAGAAAATGAAAGCTTATAAGGGATTTGTTAGTTTCATAGGTTATTTACCACTTAAGTTGGATTATTGACAAACATATACCTTTCCATCTTTAGATTTAAGTGTTGAAGATTTGAGAATGCCTTTCCCTTTATCAACTATCTTTGCCTTTTGGTTTCGAGCTGCCACAATCCGTTTCTTTGCCTTTGGCTTTGAAGATACCACAATCTATTATAAAGTCAATGACATAAGAGTGTTCTCAAAGAACGTATAAAATTGGGAACACAAAATAGAAAATTGTTACCTGTTTTCCACATGATCTATGTGCTTTAGAAGTCATTATTACATGCTCTCTGTTATCACTCTTAGCACTCTTAGCACTATTAGATGCCACATTTTCCGATTGTCGTGGCATGTCCATTCCTTGTTGCCTAAGAAGCTGAATTATGGTTTCATTTAGTGGTGATGAGCCACTTGATGCTGCTTGTTTAAGCAACTCTATTACTGCTACTTTCAGTGTTTGATTCTCTGCTTCCAACTTCTCAGTATGTTTTCTTGATCCACGTCTAGGGAGATTGAAGTATGTAGTTGGAGTGTAGTACATACTAGCCCCCCTAACGCGTCCACTTTGCTATGGAGTTCCCAAGGCCATTGTAAGTATATCATTGCTTCCTTCTGTAATCAAAGTTCCTTCTTCTTTCTTTTTTTTTCAGCTCATTGTGTGAGACAATTGAACAATTAAAAGTTAAGAAAAAACATTACTCCAAGAGAGGTAGCCCCTACTGTTGGGTGGTTATTTTTTGTGATTCTTACTCGATCATGTTAATCACTACTTACAATATAAGCAAAGAAAATGAAATAGAACCTTGATATATGCTGGTATGAAGAACTATGGACTTAAACGTTAAACCCAAACTTACTATCTTTCCAGACATCTCCCTCAAAGAATCATCTGCATATTCTCCGTTTTTATCTTGTCGAGCTAACAGCCAAAACTGAGATCTGTCAATTTCTTAAATGGGCATCCCTGCTTCTTTCTATGTTCAATCAAAACCAAATAATCAAATAATAATAAACTAGTTAATGTATACGTATATTTTAATAAAAATGATATAAGAAACTTATAAAAATTTACTACCAGCTTATCTTTAAGGCCAGCATAACCTGACTTTCCTAGTCGATGGTTGTATACGTTCACCATCCTTCTTGCTAGTTGAACCTTACTAAATTCCTAATAGTTCCATAAGAAAAAGTACTAGTTAGTCATATATTATTATATTGGCCAACAAATCCTAATGAAAGCAGGTACAACAGATGATGCCTTTTCTCATCCTAAGACCAACGGTCCCGGTTGGGAAAACAAAGAAAGCATGTAGAACACATATACCTGGAATTCTACTTATAACCTCATCTGGACAAACTTTTCCCAATCTGGATGCTTGATATCAGGATACATTTCTGGAACTTTTACTAGCGCTTCAGGTTCGTCTATGAAAGGTCTAATAACTCCCTTGTCAGATAATTCTTAAACTTCATCCATATTTTATCACATTGTTTTAGAGCTGCCTTCCTAAATCTCGGATCTATAATGAACCTTCCCTACAAATAAAATGTCGTCGAACTTTGACTTCCAAGTAAGAGAACACAAAGCATTTTAAACTATAAAGAGAGGAAAGTTTAAGGATTAATTACCAGTAAGCCCTCCTATACATCATCTTTTATTCTATTATCCACTTTTGGCCAAGTTGGCCATTCAGCAAGCGGAACATTAGCTTTCACTTGAGTGCCTGCCCAACTAGCAAAGTCTTTTCGCACCTTTTTATTTATTGGCACACCGTGTTCATCTAACCCAACTTCAACTTTCACACCATTCTAGCCCTTATTTAAATCATGTTTAACTGTTTGGCCTCTAACGTTAGGCTCAACGTCATTGGCAGATTTCTTCATTTTATGTCTCCTCTTTCTTTTCTTAGGTGCTTGAATATCCCTTTCTGGATCCATAGAAAACTGTTACAAAGGCAGACACATTAGTACATAAGGTTAGAAAGAATGATATTTCCAACAGATATATGAAAATTATAACATAAGTAATTAATTAGTCAAGTGAAAGTCATAACTTTTGTTATAATGGAGTACTAGTAAACAATGAAACTCATGTGTTATTGTTGTCAACCCAAATCCCCTCCTCACAATCTACTCGCATGTAAGCTGACTGAGATTCATCAGTTCCATCAAAAGATTCGATATTTGGCAAGTCTTCGACACAAGTGTTTTCTTCTATGTTGCCCTCAATAAGGTCGTCGTCGTTATGATACATCTTTACAGGAGATCCTTCAACAATTGACCAATCGGGATCTAGTTGATCAGCTACATAGAAAACTGGCTTTGCTTGAGATGCTAAAATAAAGGAATCAGACTTATGGCCAACTCTATTAAGATCAACCAAGGTGAAGCCCTTATCATCTGTCTTGATGCCATTCTTACTGTCAACCCAATCACACTTGAACACTGAAACCTTGAAATTAGTATAGTCTAGCAGCCATATTTCATCAATTACACCGTAAAACCCCATGCTGGAAAATACAGGGTTTTGATCCTTTGAACTTGAAACTTGGGGGGTTGTCGCCATCAAACTGACTCCACTGTTTTGATTAACTCGCGAAGCATCACATTCTCTTGTGCAAAAATGATGACCTTTAATTACATACGTAGAGTATTTCAAAACACGTGGCAATGGTCCCTTTGAAATCCACTTCAAAACTTCTGACACATTGTTGTTAGCCATGCCCCGCTCGTGTAAAACCTATATTGTTTAAGAAGCTTAATCAAATTTGTTTGAGGCATACAATACATAAAAGACATTCAGGTAATCATATACCCTTCTTTTGAGCCAATCATTAAAAGAACGGTTATGCTCTTCCTGTAACCATGTCAGTTTTTTGGCCTTGCGGGGATTGTGTTCCTTTAGGTTGCTCATGTGCTCCCTATCATATATCAGTATGAAATCACATTGTTAGCTATAAAAACCCATCAATATATTATTTAATTTTTTTAATTAAAGAACTAAAAATCCTTACTCAATATAAGGCTGAACAACTCCTGTGTTTTGCAAGACATAATGATGTGCCTGCTCCAAGGCTTTGCTATCAGGTGCGATGAGTTCACCACCTGACGGATGCTTCCCATTTTCTACTAGATCAGTGGTAATAATTTCCAAGGAGGTAGGAACTCCTACTGTAGCTAACCCAGGTAAGAATTCACTCATAAATTCAATTGCTTTTTCAGCGATATAGTTTTCAGCTATACAAGCTTCCGATCGAGTTGGGTTTCGGACATAACTCTTTAACACCCTCATGTACCTAAACAGTTACTAAAGAACTAAGTGATAAATTGTGCGCAAGTTTCATGTATAATAGAAATGACCAGATAAGGAATCAATGTACCTCTCAAATGCGTACATCCATCGGAAGAAAACAGGACCACCAACTTCAACCTCTCTAACAAGATGAACTGGTAAGTGAACCATGATATCGAAAAAAGATGGCGGGAAATACTTTTCCAGCAAACATAATATGATCACGATATCTTTCTGAATTTCAGGCAGTCTTTTCACATCTACTACTATCGCGCAAAGATCTTTGAAGAATCGACACAACCTAATAATTGCATTTCTCACATGACTTGGCAAGACAGATCGTATTGCCATAGGAAGTAGTTGCTGCATCAACATGTGACAGTCATGTGACTTCAACCCATGCAATTTCAGATCTTGCATTGAAACAAGGGGCTTGAAATTTGAAGAGTATCCTTCGGGGACTTTCAACTCGTGCAAGGTTTTGCATACTCTAGTTTTTTCAGCTTTAGATAATGTGTAACAAGCTGAGGGTAAGTATGTTCGCTTCTCACCAACCTATGGGGCCAACTCCATCCTTAAACCCATCTCCTGCAGGTCAAGACGACTCTTTAGGTGGTCCTTTGTCTTAGTTGGAATGTTGAGTAGAGTACCAATCACACCATCACATACATTCTTCTCGATGTGCATGACGTCGAAGTTATGTGGGAGAGGTGAGTACTCCCAATACGGAAGATCAAAGAAGATGGATTTCTTGTTCCAGCATTTCATAACACCATTATCTCCTTTATCGACTTCTTGTGTTGACTTCTTTTTCCCCCACGAGACTTTGATCCCTTCAACTTTGCTTCGTACTTGTTGCCCATTCAATCGTTCAGGTGCCTCCCTCAACTCCTTCTCACCGTTAAAGGCCTTTTGTTGCTTCCGATATGGATGATGCCGAGATAGAAATCTTCTAGTGGATGTGTAGACATTTTTTCCACATTGTTTCAACCTATACGAAGATGTGTCTTCAGCACAAACTGGACAAGCAAAGTAGCCTTTAATAGTACACCCAGAAAGATTACCATAGGCTAGAAGATCGTTGATCGTCCATAGCAATACGGCTCTCAGTAGAAATGACTCTTGCTTGTAGGCATCAAAAATCTCTACCCCTGAATTCCATAAAGTAATTAAATCATCAATTAAGGGAGCTAAATAAACGTCAATGTCTTTTCCAGGTTGTTTTGGACCTGATATCAGCATTGTCAACATCATGAACTTTCTCTTCATGCAGAGCCAAGGTGGGAGGTTGTAAGTTACCAACATCACAGGCCATAAACTGTACTTACTGCTAAGATTATTATATGGGTTGACTCCGTCCGCTGAAAGTGCAAGGCGGAGATTTCTCAATTCAACACAAAACTCAGGCCACCTCTTGTCTACCAACTTCCAAGCTTGAGCGTCTGCTGGATGACGCAATTTTTCATACACCAATTGCTCATTGGCATGCCATGTCAATGACTTCGTCGTTTCCGCAGACTGAAACATCTTTTTAAATCTTGCAATAGGTGGAAAGTACCACAAAACTTTAGCCGGAACACCTTTAGTTTGGTCGGTCCCATTTTTATTTTCCTTGTATCTTGATACTCCACAAGTTGGGCAAGTAGGTCTATTCTTATTTTCATCGAACCTGTAAAGTATACAGTCATTGGGACAAGCATGGATTTTTTCATATTTCATCCCATAAATTGACAACGTCTTTCTAACTGCGTGCATGCTAGAAGGCATCAAATTACCTTCTGGAAGCATCTCTCCTAAGGCTTTCAACAAATTTGTAAAACTTGTGTCAGTCCAACCACCTTTTGCTTTCAAATTAAACAACGTTACAATAGCTGATAACTTCGTAATCTTTGTACAACCTTCATACAAAGGAGTCTCAGCATCTTCAAGAAGTTCTTGAAATTTCTCAGGATTAGCCTTATATTGTTTATCTACAGCCTCTACCATTTCCTTCATGTTTGCATCATCGAAGGGGGTTTCATCGAGGGGGCTCTCCATATTGTAGGGCTGATGGGTGTTCTCATGTGTAGGAACACTTAAAAAATCAGAAGCAAGATGCCTTTCCCCATGATATCTCCACAGAACATAAGTTTTGTCGATACCATGTCTAAAAAGATGATTTCTAACTTCCTTCTTAGTTAACTCATGGAGATTCCCACAGTCTTTGCATGGGCAGCGTATATAACTTTCTTCATCCTTTGCAAAACTAAGAAGATTGTTAACCCCTTCAATGTATTCATTCGAATTTCTCAGCTTAGACATCGAAGACTTGTCCATTCCAAATCAGCAAAAATCTTGAAATTCTAAAACAGGAAAATCTTCAAGAAAATCATAGACATATAATTCTTCGTAGCCATGACATGTAAGCACCCACCTAACATCTTTATCTAACATATGACAAATAGAAAACAACAAAAGGGACAAAAAGATATACTCATGGAATCCCAACCCTTTTAAAATGAAACCAGGTATATGGCCTATGCGGCTATACATTGTTTTTCAATTAGTTAGTAATTTAGTACACATATTGGAGTCGACACCATCAAGAAAGGGTGTCGACACTTTTTCCCATAAGATAAGATTACTGGATATTTTGTCTTAAGGGGTCGACACTATCTGAAATGGGGTCGACACGACAGTTTGAAATTTATTTTATTTTTATGTATTGAAGTCTCGCTCGACCCAGCCACAGGTTGGGTCGAGCGAGTGATCATTCTGTCCAGAGGTTGAAAATGCGTAAGCCCCATGGAGTCGACACCATCGAGTAAGGGTGTCGACACTTCTTCCCATAAGATAAAAATTGCTGAAAATTTTGTCTTTTATTGCTTGATTTCACGAGTTAGTGAAGTTGTGACTGCACATCCTTCTATACCAGAGGATATTGAAATGCTTGTTCTTGACTTTCTTGTTAGTAATGACAGGAGGGCATTAACTTTCTTGAGCTTGAATTTTGAGAAGCAGATCAAATGGCTGGAGACAAATTTCCATCCCGAGTCATCAGGCCACACTCCATGAATGAGAAGTCTTTCATCATTTGGATGACTGTAGTAAACATATTTTAGATTTTTATGCACTTTCTGTTTAAGACCTTTGGTGTCTATAGATGACTGCATTTGATCTATATTATGTTTGGCATGTTTGATGTGGATCTATACTATTTTTGGCCGGTTTGATGTGGTTTGAATGTACAACTCATTCAACTATTTTAGTTATTTGCTGAATTTCATACACTGGATTCAGTGTTTGGTTGTTGGCAATTTCTGATGAGACCCACTCTTTGGCTCATGGGTACTTGTGATTAGTTTTTGCATGGATGTTGTTTTTTATTTTTTATTTTTGCTGCTTGAATTGTAAAATTGGTATATACAATGTATATAGAAGTAAAATTCCAGTCAGAAATCCTTATAGTTATGAAACAGAGAATTCAGAAAATCCAGGAATTCATGAATTCTCAGGCAGGAATTCAGACATAAAAGAAACAAGGAATTCAGAAATGACAGAATTCAGTAGCATTTCAGAATTCCGGCATTTGAAAATCCCAGATAGCCACCAAACATGAATTCCAGGAGTTCTAGGAAAGAAATTGGCCCTTAGTGTTGAAAATTTTCCAAGTGTAGCATCTCTGTGGAAGACGAAAACTTATGACCGTCTGAGACTTCACCTCCCTAAGAAATTATGTGAACTTCCTCATATGAAGATGCCAGCAGAAACTCCAGCATACCCAACAAAGAACTAGTTCATACACTACTTAAATACTTATGCTAAGCATTTTTGCATTTAGCCTATTTTGGGGATGGAAGTACGATCAGCTGAGTATGATTCAACCCTAGGTTTTTGGCATGTCCTGTCCAACGATTTCGAGTTTGTATGTAATTCGACAAGAAATTTAAGCAGCTAACGTTATAAAGCATCAAACCACAATACTGAAGTTACAGACGTACAATTTTCACTATACCACAACTGATTATATATTATATTAATGATTAATAAAGCTTCAAACTTTCTAGAGAGTGAATTAAAGTAAATAAGACAAAAAATCAGCCCAGTATATGTAATCAAAAAAGGGAACAATAAAATTAAAGTAATAAAAGTCTTTACCTTTTGATGGGTTAAATACTGTTGATAAAAGAAAGAACCAGAAAACCCTCAAACTGCAGCATAAACATCGATGGGTGAAAACCTTAATGAGGAAAGAAGAAGTTTTGTTTTCAACAAATTAAAGCCTAAAAAAATAACAAAATTTATGGATACCTTGCCGCTGGTAGTTGGTGGGTGAGAGATAGATAAAGGGAAGAAATTGAGTATGTGAGAGATAGAGGGAAGAGATTGAGAGGTGAGGGAGGAAAGAGATTGAGAGCGTGAGGTATAGAGGGAAGAGATTGAGAGTGTGAGGTATAGAGGGAAGAAATTTGTTAATTGTCTGTGCCCAATAGAATTTTTAAGAAAATACAGAAAAACATGCAAAACAGAAATTAGCATTGTATCATCAGTAGAAGCTTCAAGCCTTCAACTACCAATACTTTTTTTTTTGCTTAATGGTAAATGAATATTGAGAAGAAGAAAGAGGGCAACACACCCTCACAACAGAGAACCTAAAAGGGGAGGGAGGCTTACAAAAATGCCAACCAACCCAGCCTGCCAGCAGAACATAACAAGGCATAAAGTAGCAGAAGAGAGGAAAAACAGAGAGGAAGAGGGAGGGAGGAAGAGGAGCATCGCTGGAACCAACTCCCACAATCCAGCAGAAACCCAAAATCTCCATCTCCCCCATCGTCTACATCCCCCTACCAAGGAACCCACTCCCACAATCCACCCCCAAAATCTCCCAGCACAATGGAACCCACTCCCACAATCCAGCAAAAATCCAAAATCTCCATCGTTTGAAACCCAGACAGTAGAAAGATATATGGCTGAAAGAAGAAGAAGTAGAGAGAAGAAGAAACCTGCACCAGTCGATCGTCTCAGACACTCCTCAAGGGATCGGTTGGATTCGTTGGGGTATTTGGGCGCCAAGGGAATGAGGTATGGAGGGAACGAAGGGAAGGGATATGGCACGAAAGGAATATAAGATGGAGGGAACACCCGCCCAAATTTTCGCCAGCCCCCGCCCAAATTCATGTGTCGCTTTTGTTTTCTATCACCCGAAAGAAAAGAACAACCAAACTTCTTGTGTCACTTTTGTTTGGTGGGGAAAACCATCCTCATTATTTAGTTTGGATTATTTGAAAAATTTGCTCCGCTAGTGTCACTTTAAGAATAAAACGAGACATAGATTTATTTTGTGTGTGTCGCGTTATAGAAAAGTGACACACAAACCTCCTCCTCGTTTACTCCTCCTCTAAAGTGACACATCAGACCATACTGTGTCACTTTATTGTAAAAGCGACACAAAAGCTCAAATTAAAAGCGAGACTAAAAGTCCTTTTTTTTGTAGTGCTATTTTAAACTGGTTTGTACATCAAGTTTGTTGGTTTGAACATGTATTCAGATTTTTATTTTTAGATAAATGAAAATTTAATTTAAAAATAATAATAATCTTTCCCGATGCGCCAACGTGCGTTGCAAAAAAGAAAAAGTATTACAACCTTTCCCGATGTGATATATGTCTCAGCAAAGTTGCATTTCCCAACACGGCCCAAAGATATAGCGCATTCCAAATACATTAGTAGCGTCGGCTATTTCATGAATTCCTAATGCATTAGTAGCGTCAGTTATTTCATAAATTCCCAATGCTTAATCATCGTCGGCCACTAAGAATTCCCAACACACTGCCAGCGTCGATCATTGTCGAGAATTTTCAACGCACTACTAGTGTCGGCTATTAATATGAATTCCCAACGCACTAGTGCACTACTAGCGTTTGCCATCACTAGGAATCAAGGATGAAAATAGCGGTAGCGGCCTGTTGCCAAAATGCTACGTAGCGGGCGCTTCGTAGCGTAGTTGTGCGACTTGTAAAAATCGTCAAAAAAATTGTAGAAAATCTAGAATATTGAAAAATGAGAGAAAAAGATTTTTTTTTTCTTTTTTCATAAAAGTAACTAAGATAAGGGGCATAGCGGTTCTCTCATTGTATGAGGTCCTTTATTTTTCTATCAAATAGAAAATAACATTAATGTTCATTTCTTTTACTTATATTAATGTGACTTAGTTATGTTAACTTAGAAACTAATGAAAGGCTCATTAAAAAAAAATGCTAACTTAGAAACTAATGAAAGGCTCATTAAAAAAAAAAACCGTCACTTAAGAGTACCTAGAGAAAAGAATACCTCTACCAAAGGGGGTATCTAATAGGATGTATTTAGAGATGAATCCTTACGAAAAATTCTCTATATCGACTGTAATTCGGCGAGATCATGTGCTTTTTTAAATATAAAAGGGTAGAAGAGATGCGTAGAAATGTTATTTGGAAAGAAAAAGAAAAGAAATAAGTCTTATTATGCATTTTAAATTTTTTTGGAAAGTTGGAATCTATCTCACCTCGTAGCGGCCGCTACGGATGTGAACAGTGCTAAATGCTATTTAACGTAGCAGTGAAGACCGTTACGGTCGATATAGCAGCCGCTACGCTATGTAGTGGTTGCTAGTTTGATCCATGCCAAGAATTCCCAATGCACTACCAGTGTTGGCCTTTATTTTGCCAACGTTGGTAGTGCGTTGGAAAATATGATTTTCGAATAAGGAAAATTGAACTTTATACTGAAGCACATCTCTTCGTTGACGCTCTAGTGCGTTGGGAATTGTATTGGGTTCTATCGACGTTGTTAAAGTAACGTTTGCTATAGATTTGAGCACGGCTTGTTGCCGACGTGTGGCCGACGCACTGGAATGCGCTGGGAAATCCTTCGTCGACGCGATTCTGGTTTTTCCAGACACGGTGACTGCGTTGACAAAATCATTTTTTGCTGTAGTGCGCATCTACAAAAAATTCACCCAACTCCATCCAACGGTCATGATCCTGTTCAACTAGGCCTCCTGAGGAATTGACGAGGTTCCTCAATGAGAACCAGTTACTAATCTAAATTTCTGGTATAAATGCCACCTTCTCGTATGGCCCCAAAATTTACTCCTGAAGGATTTAAAATCCTAATAAGGTTTATGGTCCCCGATCAAATCTATGATATGCAGTTCAATAAGAACCAGTCAAATACATAAGAAGTTTATGAACACCCACCAAAAGAGACACAATGTACGTAGAACACCTTGTACGGAAAAAAATCACGGATCTTGGAACTGTATCCAGGGAAAAGCCAAGCACTATAAACAGAAAGATTACAATAATCACTTACAACCCTTCCCCATTTGCTACTCAACTTAAGGGATTACAGATCTTCTCGCTAGCCACTCACCGTTCACCTTAAACCGCGCTTGAATCAACCACCTACCGCTTCGAAGCCTTTTCGAGACGAGTTTGCGAATGGAAAGAGGATGATTGAATCTCTAGAGCATAGATCATCAGTTCTTCAATGGCGGCGGCTCTAGATCTGATGAAAAGTCTCTCTTTTGGATTTCTAGTGTTTATTCCTTGGAGATATCACCTTTAGGGTTGAGAAAAACAGGAACATATATGCCTTATTTCATGTAACACAAAAAAGGAGTGTTTTCCCGTGTTTTCACACCAGTCGGGTTGAAAATCACGCTTCTCGTTCGAACGCCTTGCAGATTTTTCAGCTTTCTCAGCCTTCGCTCAAACGAATGGCATTTTTGTAATTTTTCTAAAACTTTAATAGGCCATAACTTTGTCGTTTTAGGTCCGATTGATGCGATTTTGGATTCTACGGATATCTACTCAAAAAGAGAATTTCAATGGTACGTAGCTTGCCCCGATCTAAAGGTCACTTTGAGAGATATGGCCGTTTTGATTTAAGCACCTTCATTCATGTGACCCGATGAAGTAGGCAAAAAGTATCATAGAAATTTACATGTCTTATGACTGGGAGTACAACAGCAGGTGTGCATTGGCAGAGCACATATGGAGGTCTTGTGGCGAAGCACTGAAGTGGAGCACCCTATTGGGAAATGTGGAGCAATGAGAAATACATGCGATCGACGGTCAATCATGATGCACAAACACGCAATCAAATCTAGCAACCACACACATGAACACAGTAAGATTTACAACAATCAAGCAATAACACATAAGAATACAAGAAGATTTACATTATTCGGCTTGATTGCCTATATCTATGGGAAAGAGAAAGTCTCTACTCTCTCCATCTCTTTCAGAGTTCAGAGTTACGAATTACATCATATTACATCATATACGTACATAATCCTCACTTTCTTGGCGTCTAAGAAAGTCTTTCATAGCCCCCCAAAAAACAACGGTACAATTATCAAAATGCCGTTGAACTCAGAACAATCCCGGATAGCCCAGTCGAACCAACTTGGGTAAATCAAAATACAAAACATAAATCCAACACATCCTACCGATGATCCCTAGTACTTGGACTAAGATAGTTTACCATCCCTCCTCCCATGTACGAGTCAAAAGGGGAAAAATGACCGCACTTAGTAAACACATGAATTTCTCGTGAGTCCGAGTCTGAGGATCCGGAGGTCTTCATAACTTCGAGGTCATTCTCTTACCTTGTGGCAACTAAATATTCATGAATGCAGACATAATAAAATTCAACTTCACGGGCACATTAATCTTCCAACAATGGTGCATTATATCATCCTCAATACAACAGGGTCCCAACAGCAATAGTCAATGGTCCAACCAGCTCCCCCAGGTGGCACATCCTAAAACATTGGCATAGGACAGGAACCATGTTCGATCCTAGGTGGGGCTCATCATATCAAACGCTCGGATCAGGCCTCCACACATGTAGAGTATTCAAATTTCAAAGGCCTCAGAAAGTATCTATGATGTCCTTCAACCATCTAATCTACAGACACTTGTGATTTCCCAGATTATGGTGCAACTTGCAGAGACACTTGGAAAGATCGTTCTTCTTTCTCATCTCAGCAGTCCAAAATGTCTGCTATTGGAGACCCAACATCTTCTATCTACATTCTCATAACCAAAACGTTTAAATTCATGTGTCATGTGACCAAAAATGGACGAGGGCCAAGGAGAAGACTTTCATACATCCAATAAAAGCCAAGGCCTTTTTTGCCATTGTTCAGAGAAATCAATCTTTCAACCATGTTTACCATGATTACACTGTTGTTTCTCTGTCTCCTACCTATGCCCTGCGCCGCCGGCGATGAGGCTGCAGACTTCGCCTACACTGGATTTCATGGTTCCAATGTGAGCCTGAATGGCATAGCCGCGATCACACCTGACGGCCTCTTGGTGCTGACCGACACAAGCGAGCAAAAGATTGGTCGAGCCTTCTACCCAGCTCCTTTGCGATTGAAGAACTTGTCGGCTGGTAATACCATCTCTTTTTCTACCACTTTCATATTCGCCATAGCCCCTGATGTTCCAGACTTGGGTGGCCATGGAATTGCTTTTGTCATATCGCCATCAAAAGAGTTTCAAGGGGCTCTGCCTAGCCAGTATCTTGGTCTCTTCAATTGGTCGTGCAACGGCAATTCATCAAATCATGTTGTTGCCGTTGAGCTTGACACAATTGTTAGCTCTGAATTCGGGGACATCAATGACAATCATGTTGGAATTGACATCAACAGCTTAAGGTCTGTCAAGTCCTCCCCTGCTTCTTATTTTACTAGTAATGGGATTAAAAACATAAGACTTATTAGCGGCAAACCCATACAAGTTTGGATAGAATTTGATGGTGAAGAAATGCAACTTAGTGTCACATTGGCACCTATTGGTGTTCCTAAACCAGATATTCCACTCTTAACAGAGTCCATGAATCTTTCAGAATTCATCTCAGATTCCAGTTATGTTGGTTTCTCTTCATCCACTGGATCTTTCCTCACTAGTCATTATTTATTGGGATGGAGCTTTAAGACCAATGGGCAGGCCCAGGCGCTTGATCTCTTGCGTCTTCCTAGGCTTCCACAGAGAGGTTCTAAGGAAAAATCCAAGGCATTGACAATTGGGTTACCAGTAATTGTTACATTTGTCATGCTGTTGATCATATTGAGCATCATTTTTATAGTGAGAAGGAAGATCAAATTTGCAGAAGTACTTGAGGATTGGGAGCGTGAATATGGGCCACATAGGTTCTCATTCAGGGACCTTTTTGTCGCAACTAATGGCTTTAAAGAGAGAGAACTTTTGGGGTTTGGAGGTTTTGGTCAGGTGTTTAGAGGCATGTTAAAGGCTTCCAAAACACAAGTTGCAGTGAAGAGGATATCACATGAATCAAGACAAGGAATGAGAGAGTTTATTGCGGAGATTGTAACCCTTGGTAGGCTCCGGCACCGGAATCTGGTGGAGCTCCTGGGGTATTGCCGGCGAAAGGGAGAGCTCCTTTTGGTCTATGATTTCATGCCCAATGGAAGCCTAGACAACTTCCTTTTCGACCATCCAAAATCAAAGCTCAATTGGAGCCAAAGGTTTCACATAATCAAAGGAGTTGCATCAGGGCTTCTCTATTTGCATGAAGAATGGGAACAGATTGTAGTGCATAGAGATATCAAGGCCAGCAATGTCTTGTTAGACAGTGAATTAAATGGAAAACTAGGCGACTTTGGCCTTGCAAGATTATATGATCATGGTTCCAATCCGAAAACTACTCATGTTGTGGGGACTATGGGTTACATTGCACCAGAGCTAACTAGAACCGGCAAGGCAAGTACAAGCTCCGATGTGTTTGCTTTTGGGGCATTCATGCTTGAAGTTGCATGTGGGCGGAGACCGATAGATACTCGGGCCTTGCCAAAAAGGATGGTTTTAGTCGATTTGGTATCAGATTGTTGGAGGAGAGGAGCAATTTTGGAGGCAGTCGATCCAAAATTAGGAAGTGAATATGTGGTAGAGGAAGTGGAGTTGGTATTGAAGCTTGGGCTGCTTTGCTCACAGCATATAGCATTGGCTAGGCCCAACATGAGGCAAGTTATGCAGTTCTTGGAGGGTGAGTCTTCTTTACCTGAAATATCATTGGATGGTATTGGTGAAAGTGTTCTAGCAGTGAGAGGTGATGAAGCTCTAGATGATCTCAGTTCTCAGCTGTGTCCTCCTTCAGCTGCAGGGTCACTATCTGAAGGCTGATGATTTGGTCAAATTTTGTGCAGCAAATTTGTATTTATATGATTAATATGAAATTGATAGAATTTGCATTTTATTTGTAAGATTTAACCTAAATGTGATCAGCATAAATTTGGATTTTTATGAATAACATAAATGTTAATGCAGTTTTCTTCTAAAGGTTTATTAGTACGCTCATCCAACTCTTTCTTTCATTGACATAACAATTTCCAATGGGCTAAGGATGCGTGCGCGCGTGAGAGGGAGAAAGAGAGCCCAGTCAACTCAGGACTTGCCCATCTTGAGTTGGATTTGGATTGTGTTAATATGACCTTGGTCCGTGGGCTGAGAACTGGCCAGCTTTCTCGGTCAATAGCTAAATGGGTGGGGGAGGTGTGACTATAGGCCTGGCTTGACCCAACGTATGTCATGCCAATGGTTCATATTTTTTGTTAATGAGCTTCTACTAACCAAACATTCAGTCCCATAGTATGTAACTGCGATTCTAGGCTCATAACTTTCAGCCCCAGTGGGTTGGAGAAGCTTTTGCCCAGCCCCCACTAGACCAATGAATCTGCATCCAATGGGTTGGTGAAGAGGATGACGATTCTGCATCCAATGTGAGATCGATCTCATTTAACCCTATCCGATCAGACCCTACCCAACCCAACCTAACCTGTAAAGGCTTGTACCAATCCCAATCCATTCCAAGTATTAAGGCTCTCTGAGTTTGGTTGTATACTTTCCCGGCTCCGTTGCTACCGCGGGCCTTATGCAATCGATCGGATCATATAGATATCGCTTCAACACAACATAGGTCATCGAAAGGATCTCGGACGACCCGCCAAAGCACGAAAGCCAGGATCTTTAAGAAAATGGATTCCTATTCAGAGAGTGCATAACCGCATGGATAAGCTCACACCAACCCGTTAATTTGGGATCCAATTTGGAATTTTCCTTGTGAGGTATCGGGAAGGAATTGGAATGTAATAATATATAGATGTAGGTCAAGAAAGCTTATCACAAGCTATGCTCCATCCAAGTTAGCCCATAGATACCCGTACCGTTTCGTGGGACCATAGTTTGACACTTAGACTGACCATATTTCTAAAACAGTTCACCAAATGAAACAAAGTCTAAAAAATGTGAGTCATGTAGGTATGTGTTATATACCTGAGTCGACCTGATCCGATCCTTTTAGATTCATGACCGTTTTCCCTAGGGCAGGTTTAGTTGGTCCAATGTGGGTCGAGTTAGTCGGTCGGGTCGGATTTTGCCACCCATCACTAGACACCGTACAAAGTAATTGAATAGCTAATGAGCCGTCTATGTCATTCGTCTGATAACCTTAAATGGGATAGCCCACCAATAAAATCATAACTTTTTTTTGGATACCCAAGCCGAGGGGGTTGAGACCCAAGAGGGAGACCGCCCTCACACGGGAAGACAGCCCACTCATATGAAAAAGTGCTCATTCACGTAGGAAGAAAGCCCACACAAATTGTAACCTTAGTTAAGGTTCAAACCCATGACATCCAAGTGAGAAATGTTGCCTCTTACAACTCAGGTAAGGAGCCATTCTCATCAAATCATTACTTAAAATGTTCATTTCCGTGTTCAATGACGATGATCAATCTATATTACTACTTCAGATTGGATACGAAAGTGCCTATCATTCAGATGGCTCAAATTCATGATTCCTTGGCTGGTCCGAACAATGTCTCTTGTAGCGAGGGGCTATATACAAAAAGGATCCACACGATTGATGTTTCAGATTCATTAGCTGTACAGCTGAAAGGTTTTCACAAAAGGAACCATAAATTTTTCTCAAAACAAATTGTTGCAGGCATCCTGTGCAATCTAGAGGTCTCGTACCCCTGTTTCTGTAATATATATAATCGATATCTCATTTAAAAATGACATTGCATGTTGCCGAAAATACATAGGGAGAAAATTAGCAATATTGAGGAGGTAAGGACTTTTTGACTTTTGAGGCGACAGATTCATGTAGATTGCAAAATGGGTTGGGCTCCAAATGGAACCAGGTTCTATTCGGATCTGGATTCTTTTGAGAGATCCGGATCTGGCTTCACTCTTGGGCTTGGTTCCTGCCTATTTTGAAGAGAGAGGAGAGAGGGGTGAATGGATGGAATAATGTCAGAGAAAGAAGATTTTAAGGGAAAAGTGACTGCTTATATTTTTCTTTCAAAAATGGCCACAAGTCCCAAATCCCAATAGTTTTGAACTTTTTCAGTTTTTGAAGGGAGAATTTATTTAAAATAATAGCTAAATTTTTCCATATTCCTTTCCATCAAGTATTCACCATAAAATAAATCTTTGAAAAATAACAAAAACAACCTTATGTCATTTTTAAATTTCTCTTTAAACAGAATTTTAAGAGAAATGATCAACAAGTCTAACCCGAATGACATAGTAGGACCCACTTTATCTATTTTATGTATAGATGGTTAAAAGGAAGGGTTTATATCTACTTCAAATGACTGATAAACTAGCTTCATTAAATGGTACTTAATTCGTCAAAATTAAGTTGAAGTTTGGGTCACGTGAGAATCTAGGGAAAAAAAAAAACCCAAGGAGTTATAACGAGCAACACATCTCACCCCTGGATATACCGCCTCTTCCGGCATTTGGGCCACTTAGAGGAGCTACTTCTCCAATATAAGTCTCACGTGTGGGTGGTGCGACTTCGCCAACTATCTATTTTTCACAACCAAATGGCCTTCTGGCACCAAACAAAACTACACATTTGAAGGTCACCGTAAACTTTTGACAGGTCAAATTCCAAAAATAGTTTGTTTCTAAGATTGACATAAACTAGCCTCACCACCGGTACTCAAAGGGTGGACATTTATATTTATAATAAAATAAAATAAAAAATAAGATTCTCATTCATTGAAATCCTTATATATTATTTTTCTTTTTAAAAAAAAGGTAATTGTATTAAGAAAAGAGAAGAAAGAATACAAAGGCACTAGAAGCCTCCAGAGAAGGGAAAAAATACAGAAGAGGCAAAAGCAAAAAGGAGCCAGAGGAACAACTACTGATCAATGATGGAAGAATTCATAGGGATTATCAAAAAACTAAAGAGGGAGCTGAGCTGGTGACTGCTGAAAGGTTTGGAAATCTTTTTCAGTGAGAAAGAAATGTTGTCTTGCAGTTGAGCTGTGATCTGATTGAGGGGAAGGTGTCGATCTTCAAAAATAGCAGCATTCCTGGCCATCCGGAGAGCATATAAAACGGTCAGAAAGACCGACGCCATGAATTTTCTCCCAGTTGTGTCGTTTCCTCTATAAAGAGATTGCCAATTTGAGGAGGCAGAGCAGGAGGAAGGTTGTTGGGCGTATGAAGATTGGAGCAGCCAATGCCAGATGGATTGAGCTATAGTGCAGGAGGAGAAGAGGTGGCCGATAGAGTCTTCACCATTGTAGCAGAGGCTGCATCTCGAAGTTAGGGAGAAGCCAAGGTGCTGAAGACGAGATTCAGTGGGAGTTTTATTGAGCATCAGGCGCCACCCAAAGCAACTGACTTTGGGGAGGGAGATACCGTTCCAAATCAGGGGTGGCCGCTGGAGGATATGGCCCCTAGATCTGACTGCGTTCCAAACGCCTCGCAGGGAGAGCTAACGATCAGGTGCCTCGTTCCAGAAGAGGTAGTCTCTTGCAGATGAATCGGGAGAGAGGTAAGAGGTTGCAGAAGTGAGCAGGTCTTGGGCTGTAGTTGGCAGATTAAGAGGGATATGCCAGGAGCCTGAGTGGAAGAGGGAGGCAAGCCGTTGGTCCTAGGGGTGCACAAAAATCCGTCGATCCGGAAATCCGATCCGATCCGATTCGCGGATTTTTATCCGATCCGAAGGTAAACAAATTGGTGACGGATTGAAAATTTTGTAATCAGTTAGCAACGGATCGGCGGCGGCGGATTTCACCCTCAATCTGTGGATTCAATCCGATCCGATCCGTAAGAGGTTTAAATATAAATGGGGAATGTTCATATGCACCATTCCCTCACCATAGAGTGAGGGACACTCCCCTTTTTGCACATGAAAAGTGCATTTTGTACCTTACCCTATGTACTTGAAAATTTCCAAAAAGGGAAGTGTTCCTCACCCTATGGTGAGGGAAAGATGCATATGAATGTTCTCCAATATAAATTAAGATGGCTAAATTTAAAATAAGAAAAAAAATTTTAAGTGGTCAAAATGTAATTTTTTTATAACATATTTGATAATTTTCTTTTAAAATTAGATTAAACGGACATGGATCGGATCGGATCAGATTTTAACAGCAACGGATTGGTGACAGATTTGGCCCAATCCGCACCAATCCGATCCGTATACATCAGATTTTAACAGCAACGGATTGGTGACAGATTTGGCCCAATCCGCACCAATCCGATCCGTATACACCCCTAGTTGGTCCAGAGGAAATTGCAAATTGGGAAAAACAGCAGAGAGGGGCTTGTCTCCACACCGAGAATCATGCCAAATGTTAATGTCCTTACCATTTCCAAAGGCCCAGCCACTACCCTGGTGAAGGAGGTGAGCGAGACGGCGGATTCTCTTCCAGATACAGGATCCATAGATAGTGTTTATAGGGTTCCAGATGTTGCTGTTCTTGAAGTAACGATTCTTGAACCATGTAGACCAGATGGTGCTCATAGTGGTAGCCTACCAGCCCAGCTTGATGAGAGATGCATCGTTTACATCAATGATCCTTCTAATGCCAAGGCCTCCTTCCATCTTTGGGAGGGTAACTTGAGACCAATTAACATAGTTGGTCTTAGAGGAAGGAGCGTTGCCTGACTAGAGAAACTGTCTCATCAGTCTCTCAATACATACTTAAATAAAAGTGATTTTAAATATATATATATATATATTAATATGGTCCCATATATGAAAATATGCACTGTTATTAGATCCTTCATTACCCATGAATTGCATTCATGAGACTATTTTTTTTGTAATATAAAATCTTTACAATGTTTATATTTTAGCTTTTTTATTAGTGCAGGTTCGAGTTTGGCCCGACCATGCTAGATACCCACTTGGCCACTGTTACCCTTGGTTGACATCAAGTTATCTCCCGGTGTTCTTGTTGTTGTTTAGAATCCCGCGTTCCAGGCTCTAATACCATTTGTAGGATCTTACATCCCATTGAGCTACCATTTATCCCAAAATCAATTGGTGATGGGAAACAATACAACAATGGTTTTATCATGAGGGCGACGGCTCGACTATAATTATGACCGCTCAAAAACGAAAGTGGACGTTGACCTCAATAGAAACGATTCACAAGCACCAACATGTCTAATTTTTCGTTGTTTGGCTTATCCATCATCAACAATAGATTCACAACTATCTAGCGATCATTGATATCCTGTTAAAAAAAAAAAATTCATGCTCAGGAATTTTACGATCCTTGTTTGCTCCTCTATTGCTTTGATGATGAAACAGAGTGATGGTTTGTGTCATATTTATGATCAAGTGGATATCATAAACGTAGCGGTAGATATTGGAGGGCATTTAGATCTCCATGTATTGTCATGTCCCCAGTTGTGGTGAATCCATTCCCTCACTAGATTGCTTGCATTGTACCATTTCTGTTTATTAATTTATAATTTCCAGTTTGTTGCTTCTGATCTAAATTAAATAAATGGATTCCTCCTTTGTTATGCCACAAATTGGACTAGTCATTTATATATTGCTGGTCAGTGGTTTTTCATCACTTTGATGGTCTAGTCTTGAAAGAGTATTTAACTGCACATGTTGCCTTGTATTTCTTTTATCCTATTTTAGGCTAAATAATTGGTTAAGGCAATACCAAACCCATAAAGTAGAATTTGACCCTTGCAGAACAGTGCTTTGATCATCAGATTATAGTCATATAGTTGATAACTATACACATCTCCCTACCTGCAATTAAAATGATCCACCATTCCACCCTATTCCAGGATGCCCAGCTCACATCCTACCCACACCCATGTAATGGCAGTTTGACAGTCATCTAGATAGGCACCACAAAAGAAGCCTTCAAAATTTGAAAATTTAGATCAACTTTCCATTGAAAATTTGGGCTGTCCTCCTCTCTTTGCTTTCTGCATTTGTTTACTATAACTTCCATTATGAAAGATTCCCAAAATGCTGCCACCCATTCAAAATCTATACATCGGAAGATCCTAGCCATCAGTTTTTTATAAGTTTTAGAAGATGTGAACATCATATCTCATACCAAATTTCTATCTTATGTATGTAATTTCCTCCATCTGTTTTCTCTCTTTTAGATTATTGTAATCCCTTTCGTGCAAAATTTTCATTGTCAATGATTTCTTGTCCCTGCATTTTCAATCACCCACTCTAAATTTTCAACATCATTTTATCTTTGAAAATGACTTGATTTAAACGTGGTTGACTATAAATAGGTTTCTTTGGTAGACAATTCAGGTTAGTTGGAGGGATACTGTGGCAACACTGTAGCATATGCATGGTGGGACCCTCCAACCGTTGACCATCTGGGTATATCTTTGTCTGATAGCCTTCTCTTCGTCATTATTCTTAATTTCTAGATAGAAACTTATGGTACTAGTCTCATTTCATACGACTTTGTACACTTCTTGCAGCTGCGGTCAAAATGGTTTGTTGCTGGTGCCAGTGTCTTGGACTCTCTGGCCCTCCCTCCCTCCCTCTCTCTGTCAGAGCTGTCCGTCGAATTCATGGGAACAAATAAGCTCATTAGAATAAAAAGTGGCCAATGCAAAGTATGATCCTAAAACTTGGTAAAAACCAAGTTAAAATTGTGTAAAATGTTAGGTTACATGTACCATTTTTTATGGATAACGTCCAAAATGAAATATGTTTTGCAACTCAATTGATACAATTTTTGTACTCTTTATATTCTATTTTATTTTTCCATACTTGAAACATTCTAAGTGACTGCTTATTTGCATGGAATTGAATTGCTGGGAATTCTAAAAATATATCACGGAAAAAAGGATTAAAAAAAAAGGAATTCTAAGAACAATATTCCTAAATGACTTAAATTGAAGAAAAGAAATAGAAGATCCATAATAGTCTTATCCTTAATGAAGAAGAAAGTGAATTAAAGTTATCATCCTAGTAAATCAAATTCTAAAAAGTTAGGTCTCTTTGTTTGTACACCCTATATCATTCATCTCTCTTCCATTTACCATTCCTTCCGTGCCACCCATCTAGCCAAGAATTCCTAGAGATCCAATTCCATGCAAACGAAGGGCACTAAGAAAATTTAAAATAAGATATAGAAAAAAAGAAAAAAATTCTTCTAAAAGAAAGATGCTGATCACAAAAACCCAAAGTCCCAAACTCTATAATTAGAAGAGTATCCAAGACTCTGTCTGAAATCATGATTTAGAACCCAAGCGTCAAAAGCCTTGATTAAATAATAACAACTATCTACTAATATTAATTTCATTTAATATGAATTATACTGAAAAGATCAACAGTGGTTACAATCAACAACTCATCTGCCTATGTGACGATGCTAATTATCTTCCTCAGATTTACAATCAACAACTCATCTGCCTATGTAACGATGCTAATTATCTTCCTCAGATTTCATTGTCACTACGAGAGAATTATCTTGCATGGTGATGTGGTGGCTGATAAAGATCAATAAATTCACAAATAAAACTCTTGTTTTGTTTCAAATATCAGCAGTTGGATTTATTTTTGAAGAATCTTGATCTTTAGCAATGGTGCAGTGAAATATGGCATCAACGGCCTCCAGATAGGTTTGATTCAGCGTAAGACGACGAGGAACCAAAAAATGACTTCCCCATAGTGATACTAAAAGGATACAGAGGCCCCATCTCTTTCAACATTTCTTCTTCCGCTGCTGATAGTGCAATATTCCACTCGCTCGATGAAAATTCTGGCATTGGACAATCCCCATCAAGAAACTGCATCACCTGCCTCATGCTAGGCCGACCTGCAGCCATGGGGTGCGAGCACAGAAGACCAAGCTTCAACACCAACTCCATCTCTTCTTTCACATACTCATTCCCCAATCTCACATCCCTTGCCTCCAGTATTTCACCCCTCTTCCAACAGTCCAACACCCAATCCACCAATATCATCTCCTCCGGTGACTCTCTCAATCCTATTGGTCTCTTCCCACACGTTACTTCAAGCATAAATGCCCCGAAGGAAAACATGTCTGTGCTCGTCGTCGCCTTCCCTGTTCGAGTCAGCTCTGGTGCAATGTAACCGAGAGTACCCACAACGTGGGTGGTGTGAGGATTAGTGCCATGATCATATAATCTTGCCAGACCGAAATCGCCTAGCCTTCCGTTAAATTCACCATCTAGGATGACATTGCTAGCTTTGATGTCTCTATGGAGCACTACCTGCTCCCATCCCTCATGCAGATAGAGAATCCCAGCTGCCACTCCTTTGATAATTCGAAATCTTTGGTGCCAGTTGAGGATTCTCTTGGGCTGATCGAAGAGGCACTTGTCAAGACTTCCATTTGGCATGAAGTCATAGACAAGAAGTAGCTCCCCCTTGCGACGGCAGTAGCCAAGGAGCTGAACCAAGTTCCTGTGCCTTAGCCGGCCGAGGCTCACAATTTCAGCTATGAACTCTCTCATCCCCTGTTTTGATTTATGAGAGACTCTTTTCACTGCTACTTGAATCTTTGAAGAGGGCAACACCCCTTTATACACCATACCAAAACCCCCAGTTCCTAAGAGCTCTTTGTCTCTAAAGCCCTTGGTTGCTTTAAAGAGGTCCTTGTAAGAAAACCTATGAGGCCCATATTCACGCTCCCAATCCTCAAGCACTTCAGCATATTTAATCTTCCTCCTCACTATAAAACCAACAGTAAAGAGAGTTAGAAGAATGAAAAACAGAGCAATTGAGGGTACCCCAGTTGTTAAAACCTTGGATTTCTTCTTGGGTCCGACCCTAGGAAGCTTGGGAAGGCGAGAGAGATCAAGCTCTTGAGCTGGACCGTTCATCTTAAAGCTCCATCCAAGAATGTAATGGGATGATGTTACAACCTTGCCCGTTGCTGCAGAGAAACCCACATACATGGAGTCCTCGATGATGGGGGAGAGATCCATGGCTAATGACAACAGAGGAATATTGGGCTTGGCTACATTTGTAGGCGACAATGTTACATTGATCTGCTTCTCTAAATTGCTATATGCTATCCATACCTGGATCGGGCTTCCACTTCCAAGGCTAAAGTTTCTGAACCCACCATTTTCATTGGTAGAATAAGCCACAGATGCAGATTTAACAGAGGTTAAACTGTTAACATCAATTCCTACATGGTTGTCGTCTATGTCTTGGAATTCAAGGGTCTTCAACGTGTCGAACTCGATGGCAACGACATGATTGGATGAATTCCCATCGTTTGAGGAGTTGAAGAGACCGAGATATTGGCTGGGTAAAGCTGCAGTGAGATCTTTGGAAGCAGAGAGGACGAAGGCCATCCCATGCCCATTCAAAATGGGATATTCGGGAACAATGGCCATGACAAAGCTAGTGGAGAAAGAGAAGGCGTTACCAGATGAGGAGTTCTTGAAGGGGATGGGAAGGGAGTAGAAGGCATGACCATTCTCTTCCCTTGAAGTGTTGGTTAGCCTCAAGAGACCGTTGGGTGTGATCTGTGCTAACCCGTCCAGGCTCATGTTCTTCTCAGCAGTTGGAAATCCATTGTATTTGAAATCAACGACGTCTGATTGAGAAGCTGCAAAATTCATGAAGAGAAACAGAACAATGACCTTAGATAGCATTTTTCTTGCAGGCTTCTTTGCATCTGGTGCAAAGAAGAAATGGAAGAAACGTGTTGCTTTATAAAAGAGAATATAAAGACAGAGACCACCAGTCCACGGAGTCCGGACTAGTTTCCCACTATAACATGAGCAACCAAGATCTGATACACAAATTGGAGTCTTCGACTCAATACTCGGTCTACCACATTCTGTTTTTTTAGTTGTACTGGAAATGTATGTGGGAACTACTACTGGTTTTTAAGGTCCTCTTTTCTTTCTTGAGAAATTCAATGAATGTGTCATATGAAGGAAAACTGTTTTGAAATGTCATACAAACAGGAAGATATTCTTGTAAATGATTCTCACAAAGAGGGGCATTTGCCGATTTCCCTGGGGATGTTTTTGTAAAGGCTTTTCCAGAGAAAAGGCGTTTAACACTGCTATCAAGACCAAAAATAGGACCCCTGATAACGAATCTCCTTGATAACCCTACTACGAGGGCATCATGATCCATAACGAGTCCTGCACAAAGGTGACACCAGGGTTGACTTGGCCAATTTGCATTTGGTTGTGGATTTCCTGAGTTCAGACAGAGAATCTGGATCCTTTCTATTGGGGGCTGTTTGTTTCTTTGGATGTATAGTAGAGATAGGAGAGAAGTTTTAACCAACATTTAGATATTTTTTTTCCAACTTGTTTGGAGAGAAAGGGTAGAATGGAAATAAAATCCAAACAAACTGTAAATTCTTTTACCACATAACTCTAATCCATGAGTCTATTTCCTAAAAAGAGGAAGATACTACTGTTCCATTTGAATTCATTGTGGTTGGGGATGAAACCGTATCCCCCTATTTCTATGAAACGGAGGATCCACTCCTAATCCATGGGATATGAGCAGCATAGATTTGGGAATGGCTCCAAAGCGTTTCCTCTACTCCAATTGATGGGGCAAGGTATTTCTTTTCTTTTCTTATTTTTTTTTTTTGTTAATTTTTGCTTGGAATTAGGTACTAAATAAGAGAACCACCCCATTACAAAAGCTGGATCAGCTACTGTAATGATGCCGTATCTGTTTCTAGAAGTTAATTGGAAAATGTCAAAAGTTTTAATCGAACTCTACTCTTCACCATTCAAAAAGACACATATTGGGGAAAGTCAAATTTTCAACTTTATCCCAACTTTATCTTATTTGATAGTTTACATTATTCTACTCTACTCCTCGCAAACAAACAATCATATATTAGTAAAATTTTCTACGTTAACCTAAACCTAACCCCCTGACCCACCTGTATTCACACTCATCTTGCTCCATGCTCGACTTGTCTTGGATTTAAGAGCAGCCATACCTGCTTCGAGACAAGTACGAATGAGGTCAGGTTTTTAAATTATTTATCCAATAATCCATTTTAACTTATAAAAACAATTAAAATATGCATTTTTAATATTTAATATGTGATTTTAATTAATAAATATGTAAATAAGTTATCAATTGGACGCAGTGATTAGGTCAGTCAAATCCGAAACTCGCTCAGATTTTAATTAATAAATATATAAATAAGTTATCAATTGGACGCAGTGATTAGGACAGCCAAATCCGAAACTCGCTCAAAGCTTAACTAGGTGCTCCTAAGAGTCCGGATCCATAGAAACATGAAATCCGGACTCCACCTGTTTCTACTAAAAAAGAAGATACTATTTCATCCAATCAAAATTAGCAAACTGTATAAAATCTAATAACAGCTAATGCACTCTCTCAATCGCTTTTATAGAATGGAAAAATCAAGGAAGATGTTTTACACAATTACCTAACTTTGATTGGATGAAACAAAACAGGGGATTCAGACTCCAGTCCTAAAATTCCAAAAGTGTCATTAACCCACCAAAACCATTACACCACCCTAATATGAGGGGTCGTTCATTTTAAGGGAAAACTGCAGAAAAGGGCTTAAGTTCTTCTCAATTTTATACAAAGGACACAAAAAACTTAAGTTCTCAATTGAGGATTTCAGTTTTCCATTCCTCTTTCAATCAAAGACATCCGGCTAAATCAAGTTGATGCTAGAAAGAAAATGGGAGAAAAGTGGTCAGATGTCCATGATTAAAAGATGAATGGAAAATTTAGGCCATATATTGAAAACTTAGTTTCTTATGTCCTTTTTTAAAAACTGAGAAAAACTTAAGCACTTCTTCATTTAACCCTAGAGATGAAAATTGGGCTGGGCCACCGAGGCCCAGCATCCCATTGACCGTTCCAGCCGTGCCGGGCATGGGCTGTGCTGGGCCAGGGAGCCGTGGCCCTTCACTCGGCCCGACACTGCCCGATGCTAGGCACGGCTCACCTAGGCCCAGGTTGGCCTTTTTTTCTTTTAAGCAATGCATATGAGGGTGGGCTCAGGGCATATTGGAGTTAAAAATTGCTATAGCCCACCCATTCCTTCATCTCTCAGTCTAACATTATTATAGTCTACAGTGAAACACACAGAGTATTGTACTACCATCTGAGACATCTTGATCTGACTGCTAATCGGTATGTGAACCACCATCTTTGGTGCTGGTTGATCCATGAAGAGCTGCCAGTATTTAGGCGACACCCAATCCGGTTAAGAATAGATAGACATTAAAAATAATACCAAATTGTAACACAATGAACCATCACTTGGTCATTTTGTGGCCTATTGGACCATCAAAATGGGTAGCCAAACTTATGGCATATGCGTCTCCAGACCCTTATATATGGGCATTGGAATCATTCATCTGGTGGGCCGTTGTTACACCACACCCCGAGCTAAACGAGATTAATCTTAATTAATCATAATTATCGTTGATTATGGTGTGATTAATTAATTTATATGAGATTAATGGTCACTGTGACTGAAATTAGTCTTAGATAACTGAATGAAGCCTAATGAAAGGATTTGGAAGACATGAACTTAGTTTTAAACCCCAATTAGTGAATTGAAGGACTTTTTCGTAATTATAGATTTATGTGTATATCGTCGAATTGGGTGGATTTTGATATCATCGTGTGCATCTCGATGAATACAGCAAATGTCATAATACACTTAACTTCATTTGACTTAAGATAAAAGAAAGAGGTCTTCATTGACTTTAAATGTAATTTTAATAAATGAATGGGGTTAAGTTACAATCTGGAAGCCAAATGCCAATCTCAGAATACATGCAATTCAAGTACTGCCCAAGTGTATTTGCTACAGCTACATCCCAGTTGTCCTGTGTTGTTGTGTCTCAGCCCATTGCATGTGAAAATGGCTGTAGCTGGTTTCTTCCTCCTTTTTTCATGGTTCTTTCTTCTTCTTCGATGGGTTAAATGGGTTTGAAGCTTTGGAGCTCTTGACAAAGAGGAAAATGGATCTTCTCCCTCTCTTGTTTGATTTTCTTTGAAGAAAGATTTTATAAAGAACCAGAGAATTCCTCTTCTACAAGCCTAGAAGCAATCTGTGCTAAGGAGATTCAAAAGAAAGAAAATTAGGAATTCATCTTCTCCATCAATTGCTTGTTGGGTTTATTGGGAACAAGATTAAGGGAGACTATCAACTCAAACCATAAGTATAGGCAAGTATAAACTAATATAAATGAATATATGCTCTTGCATGTTAGTTCTTTTAGTTTCTTCATGATTCTCAGTAATGGTTATGTTGAATTGAATAGAGAACTTAATGAATTGGGTTCTTTGAATGATTACATTGGATGTTAATTTACCTTTTGGAATAGAATAGAAGTGAAACTTGTGTGAATGATGAATAGAGGAGGGAACAGAAGGTTCCATAGGTTCTGTGTAGGGTATATTGAAGAAAGAACGGAACAGAATTCGATTCTGAATTCTGTCGTTCTGTGCCCCTTCGGTCAACCGATGCCGTCGGTTAACCGACGGCGAACCGACGAGTTGACCGATAGTGTTAAATGTGTAGAAAATGCATCTCTGGTTTTCGAACCGAAACCTGACCGATCACATCGGTTAACCGACAAACATCTTCGGTCAACCGAAGGATGAACCGACATAGCGACTTGGACCAGAGGATTCGCCTCTGGTTTTCGAGCCGTCAGCTTGACCGATACATATCGGTTGGCCGAAAACCACATCTCGGTCGACCGACAGGTCAACCGATGAGTGAACCGACAGCGCATCAAAATGATGTATTTTCAGACTTTGGGTCTGCAATTCACCATGTAAAGCCTATTGATTTATACAAGGCTGTTTGTACCTTCATACCGCCAATAAGGGTTAATGTTAATTAAGGGTCTTTAATGTGCAACTTTCGATAAGAACTGTAATGTCTATCGATTAACACATGTACATTAAAGCACTTGGAAGTACACCCATTTGGTTGGTAATCACTTGAATTGAATTAATTGATACTGATTAGCTCGTAAACGTTCATTATATGTAATCAACTTTAAAGACTTACATTGTACATGAATTATATTTGAATTGGCACGGCACGACATAATGATTTCTACATGCTCATTGAACTGATATTGATACTGTCTACAGCAGTTATTTGTGGAGTGTTCCGGAACTCTGTGGTGATGTCAGTAGTTCCTGGCCCGGACACTGATAATCCTACATATTATTCTTTCATAGAGAAGATGGTAATGTCTCCTTGTTTATGGAAACGGTACTCCTTCCTTTTAAGGAAGATGGCACTTGACGTGATTTGTTCTGGAAATATTATGTTAGTTGCCAAGTTATCAATGTCAAGGATGAATAAGATCCTTACTGTCTTGTTTACAAAACTATGTACTGATTATTGTGTACTGTATTACAAGTAGCATGTATGATCATAAAACACTGTTTGTACTTTGCTGAATTGTTGAATTCACCAGTGTTAGGATGACATTACAGGCTTAGCTGCCCCTACCACTAATGCGACCGCGCAGACAGCGAAGGAGACCAATTCGGTTCCTCCAGGAGGATTAGTGGAGTGGAAATGATAACACATATATGTATTGTGTTTTGAGAATTTTGTTGTAAATTCTGTAGTTGGTTTTGAAAACTTTTGTGTATGTATATACTAAGATCCTTGCATTGTTTTTGGTATGCAAGAGATAGTCATGATCATGATGTAAATACATTTGAAATCAATGTCAATTAATGGTTCTATATTCCGCATAATGTGTAATCTGTATCCCTTGTGAGTTTTATGTGTTAAAATTCATGGGAGTAAATATGGTTTCGAGTCCGGTTAACTCGAGGTAATTAAATTTCGGGTTCGGGTCGTGACATATTTATTATATGGTATCAGAGCATAAGCGACCTAGACAATGATGAATCGTAACAATCGGAAAACGATAAAATAGATAAAGGATTAAATCCTGTAGTGGATTAAGATATGTACTGTTTTCATTGTATGTGATTTCATTTCACTGTCAATGTGAATACTGTTTACATATGGGTTATGTCATGGAAGTTATAGATATTAATATCTTATCTTCCTATATCTGCTTTTCAGAATGGCATCTGGTTCTGGAAGCGGTGGTAATGTGAACGATAACCCCGATCAGAGTGTTGGTGGAGATGGAGGACCTATTCCTACGCCTCCTACCTCTAATGATAGTGATTCGAGATTCACTGCACTTGTGGAGCTGCTAGCTAGAAATAGTGAGCAGATGGCTAAAAGCCATGAAGCGCAGTTGAATATGCAAGCCCAAGTCACTGCTTTGTTACAAGGACAAGCACAACTGCAAGCTCAAATACAAGCTCCACCTGTACCCCCAGTTAACCCGCAACCTCAAGTGGCTACTCAAGTGGTAGTACAAGCGAAAGAGAAAGATCCTAATGTTCTTTACGAACAGTTCTGGAAAAGAGGAGCTACAGAATTTCAAGGCAAGGAAGATGCCTTAGTAGCTGATGAGTGGATTGAACACATTGAAGTTGTGTTCGAGAATATAGTCTGTACCCCAAAATAAAAAGTGTTGCTTGCTTCTTCCATGCTACGGGATGTAGCGCAAGAATGGTGGAAGGGTGTCAAGGGTGCGATTATTGCAACACCTACAACCACACTTTGGGAGACTTTTCGGAAGCAATTTGAGAGGAATTTTGTTCCTGACCATGTTAGGCAAAGAAAAGAATCGGATTTCCTGCACTTGAAGCAAGGACAGATGACTGTGACAGCCTATGTCCATCTGTTTACTAAGTTGTCCAAATATGCCAAGGACCTGATCGATACCGAGGAGAAAAAGGTCAAGAGATTTCTGAATGGGTTGAATCCCACTTACAAGAAGATGGTCTTGGTAGATTCTATGCCTGAGAAGTTTGATGATGCTGTAGATAAGGCATACGTTGCAGAAGAAGTGCATAGAGAAGAAATGGAATCCAATTATGGCCCAAAGAGAAGTGCTAGTCCTTGGTTTAAGAAGGGAGATAAATCCAAGGGTAAGAAGCATAAATATGTTGCTAAGAATTCTGAATAGAAACCAGTCTGTGAGACATGTGGGAAAACTCACAAGACTGAAGCTTGTTGGAGAAACACTGGAGCGTGTTTGGTTTGTGGATCGATGGAGCATAAAATGGCTCAGTGTCCTAATGGCAGAAGGAACAATTGAGCTCCACAGCAACAACGTCAAGGACAACAACAACAGAGGCAGCAATAGCAGCAAAATAGGCCTCGTGCTACCGGATAAGTGTATGCTGCAAATAGAGAACAAGCTGAAGCTGCAACCAATGTTGTGGAAGGTATTATTTATGTTGATAATAGACCAGCATGTGCATTATTTGTCCCTGGTTCTACTCATTCATTTGTTGCACCTTCCTTTGTTTGTAATATGCAAAACCAAATTAAACAGTTGTCCTATGATTTTACTGTAACTACACCACTAGGAAGAAAAGTAGTGTGTGAGTTATACATACCCCAGTGTAGTGTGAAGATTGGTGATGTGTTAATGCCAGCAGATTTAGTCATATTGGCCATGAATGACTTTGATGTCATATTTGGCATGGATTGGCTTGCGAAGTACAGAGCCTATTTGGACTGTTTCCGCAAAATTATTACTTTTAAAGTAGATGAAGCCAATACCAGTGTTCTATTTGAAGGAATATAGAAGAAGTTCGATACAAGACTTATATCTGCATTAAAGGCCGAACGAATGATGCGAAGTGGTTGTGAAGGCTACATCGCATTTATCACTGAAAAGAAATCAGAGAAGGAATTGAAGGATATTCCTGTCGTATGTGAATTTCCAGACGTATTTCCAAAAGAAGTGCCAGGTCTGCCTCCAGCAAGGGAAGTAGACTTTACGATCGAGCTTGTGCCGGGTACTGCACCAATTTCTCGGGCACCTTATAGAATGGCACCATCCAAACTACATGAACTGAAGAAACAAATACAGGATTTGCTTGACAAGGGCTTCATTAAACCGAGTGTCTCGCCTTGGGGAGCGCCTGTATTATTTGTCAAGAAGAAGGATGGTACAATGCGCATGTGTATCGATTATAGGCAACTGAATCAAGTGACAATTAAAAATAAATATCCATTGCCTAGAATCGATGAGTTGTTTGATCAACTCCAAGGTGCAGCTTATTTTTCAAAGATTGATCTCCGATCTGGGTATCATCAGATCCGTGTTAGAGATCAAGATATACAGAAGACTGCGTTCAGGACCCGATATGGGCATTATGAATTTCTTGTCATGCCATTTGGATTAACGAATGCACCTGCGGTGTTTATGGCTCTGATGAATAGAATATTTGCTTCTTATTTAGATCAGTTTGTTGTTATCTTTATTGATGACATCCTGGTATGTTCCAAGTCAGAGCAAGAACACGTTCATCATTTGAGAACAACATTGCAACTGTTGAGAGATAATCAGTTGTTTGCCAAGTTAGAGAAGTGTGACTTTTGGTTACAGCAGGTAGCATTTCTGGGTCATATCATTACAAGAGATGGATTAGCTATCGATCCTGCAAAGATTGAAGCTATTACTAATTGGCAGAGTCCAAGGACTGTACCAGAAGTTTGGAGTTTCTTGGGGTTAGCAGGATATTATAGAAGATTTGTTAAAGACTTCTCCAAGATCGCAGCCCCGTTAACCAAACTGACTCGGAAAGATGTTCCATTTATATGGAATGATGAATGTGAGTCAAGTTTTCAAAAATTGAAGCAGAGATTGATATCAGCCCCAATCTTATCATTACCCGCAGGAAGCGAAGGATTTGTGATCTATTCGGATGCCTCTGGTGTAGGATTGGGATGTGTGCTGATGCAGAACGGCAAAGTGATTGCTTATGGATCACGCCAGTTAAAGGAACATGAAAAGAATTATGCCACTCATGATTTGGAACTCGCTGCGGTTGCCTTTGGTTTGAAGCAATGGAGGCATTATCTCTATGGAGAGATATTTGAAGTTCATTGTGATCACAGGAACCTCCAGTATTTGTTCACACAAAAAGACATTAATTTGAGGCAATGCCATTGGCTAGAGTTAATCAAAGATTATGATTTTCCATTCACATATGTGCCGGGGAAAGGAAATGTAGTAGCTGACGCTTTGAGTCGGAAATCAGCTACCTTGGCAGCCATGGCGGGTGAATCGAAATTGCTTGATGAATTTAGAGATCTGGATGTAGAAATGGAGATATTAGATGACCGAAAGCTGATTGCACAGATGTCTGTTTTTTAACCTCTGCTGATTACACAAATTAAGAACAGACAGTTTGATTATCCTGAATTCATTCGAATAAGAGATAATATTGCAGCTAGACCAGATTTTGTGCTGGTTGATGGTACTCTCTATTTTCGAAACAGATTGTGTGTGCCAGCACAAGAAGATCTGAAGCAAGCATTGATGTTTGAAGCACATCACACTCAGTATTCTATGCATCCAGGAAGCACTAAAATGTACAGGAATCTCAAGGACAGGTTTTGGTGGCATAACATGAAACGAGAAATAGCTGGATATGTATCTTCGTGTTTGACCTGACAGCGTGTCAAGTTTGAGCATAAGAAACCTCCTGGTTTACTTCATCCTTTACATATTCCTAGATGGAAGTGGGAACACTTAACTATGGACTTTATATCTGGTTTACCAATGACCAGAAGACATCATGACACCGTCTGGGTGATTGTGGATCGTCTTACGAAGTCTGCACATTTCCTTCCATTTAGAAAGGATATGGGATTTAATGAAATGTCAAAGTTGTTTGTCAAAGAGATAACCAGACTGCATGGAACACCAGTGTCGATTTTATCAGATAGAGACAGTCGTTTTGTTTCTACATTTTGGTAAGCATTTCAGAATTCTATGGGCACTAAACCGCGGTTTAGTACCGCATATCATCCTCAAACTGATGGACAATCCGAACGAACAATTCAAACTTTAGAGGATTTGCTTCGTGCCAGTGTTATGGACTTTGGAAGTGATTGGGATAAACATTTGGCGTTTTGCGAATTTGCGTACAACAACAGTTATCATTCCAGTATTGATATAGCACCATTTGAAGCTTTATATGGCAGAAGATGTAGGACCCCAGTTAGCTGGGAAGAAGTTGGTACTCGAAATTTTCATGGTCCTACAGTGATTGCAGAAACAACAGAAAAGATACAGAAAGTACAAGAAAGATTGAGGATAGCCCGATCAAGGCAGAAGAGCTACGCTGACAATCGTCGGCGTCACCTTGAATTTGCTATTGGTGATCAAGTGTTCTTGAAAACTTCGCCTATGAAGGGGACAATTCGGTTTGGTCAGAAAGGAAAACTTTTACCAAGATTTATCGGACCCTTTCAGATTAAGAGCAGAATTGGAAATGTGGCTTACCGCCTAGACCTTCCAGCAGCACTTACAGGCATCCATAATGTGTTTCATGTATCAATGCTTCGAAAATACGTGGCAGATCCTTCACACATCATAAATTATGATGAATTCAAGTTCGTCTGGATACCACATATGTTGAGAAGCCAGTAGAGATTATAAATACCAAGGAGCAAGTGCTTCGTACGAGAACAATTAAATGGGTCAAGGTTTGTTGGGCACATCATGGAACCAGCGAAGCCACATGGGAATTAAAAGAGCAAATGGCTCGAAAATATCCAGAGCTCTTCGTTCAGGTGAATTTTGCATTTGTCTTCGCATTTTATTTTTATCTTGATTCTAACTAATTTTGCATTCAGAGAACCGAATGATTCTAAAAGTTTAGGGGAATGTTACACCACACCCCGAGCTAAATGAGATTAATCTTAATTAATCGTGATTATCGTTGATTATGATGTTTAATTAATTTACATGAGATTAATGATCACTGTGACTGAAATTAGTCTTAGATAACTGAATAAAGCCTAATGAAAGGATTTGGAAGACATGAACTTAGTTTTAAACCCCAATTAGTGAATTGAAGGACTTTTTCGTAATTATAGATTTATGTGTATATCGTCGAATTGGGTGGATTTTGATATCATCGGGTGTATCTCGATGAGTACAGCAAATGTCATAATACACTTAACTTCATTTGACTTAAGATAAAAGAAAAAGGTCTTCATTGACTTTAAATGTAATTTCAATAAATGAATGGGGTTAAGTTACAATTTGGAAGCCAAATGTCAATCTCAGAATACATGCAATTCAAGTACTGCCCAAGTGTATTTGCTACAGCTACATCCCAGTTGTCCTGTGTTGTTGTGTCTCAGCCCATTGCATGTGAAAATGGCTGTAACTGGTTTCTTCCTCCTTTTTTCATGGTTTTTTCTTCTTCTTCGATGGGTTAAATTGGTTTGAAGCTTTGGAGCTCTTGACAAAGAGGAAAATGGATCTCCTCCCTCTCTTGTTTGATTTTCTTTGAAGAAAGATTTTATAAAGAACCAGAGATTTCCTCTTCTACAAGCCTGGAAGCAATCTGTGCTAAGGAGATTCAAAAGAAAGAAAATTAGGAATTCATCTTCTCCATCAATTGCTTGTTGGGTTTATTGGGAACAAGATTAAGGGAGACGATTAACTCAAACCACAAGTATAGGGAAGTATAAACTAGTATAAATGATTATATGCTCTTGCATGTTAGTTCTTTTAGTTTCTTCATGATTCTCAGTAATGGTTATGTTGAATTGAATAGAGAACTTAATGAATTGGGTTCTTTGAATGATTACATTGGATGTTAATTTACCTTTTGGAATAGAATAGAAGTGAAACTTGTGTGTGAATGATGAATAGAGGAGGGAACAGAAGGTTCCATAGGTTCTGTGTAGGGTATATTGAAGAAAGAACAGAACATAATTCGATTCTGAATTCTGTCGTTCTGTGCCCCCTCGGTCAACCGACGCCGTAGGTTAGCCGACGAGCTGACCGATAGTGTTAAATGTGTCGAAAACGCGTCTCTGGTTTTCGAACCGAGACCTGACCGATCACATCGGTTTACCGACAAACATCTTCGGTCAACCGAAGGATGAACCGACACAACGACTTGGATAAGAGGATTTGCCTCTAGTTTTCGAACCGTCAGCTTGACCGATACATATCGGTCGGCCAAAAACCACATCTCGGTCGACGGACAGGTCAACTGATGAGTGAACTGACAGCGCATCAAAATGATGTATTTTCAGACTTTGGGTCTGCAATTCACCATGTAAAGCCTATTGATTTATACAAGGCTGTTTGTACCTTCATACCGCCAATAAGGGTTAATGTTATTAAGGGTCTTTAATGTGCAACTTTCGATGAGAACTGTAATGTCTATCGATTAACACATGTACATTAAAGCACTTGGTAGTACACCCATTTGGTTGGTAATCACCTGAATTGAATTAACTGAAACTGATTAGCTCGTAAACGTTCATTATATATAATCAACTTTAAAAACTTACATTGTATATGAATTACATGTGAATTGGCACGACACGACATAATGATTTCTACATGCTCATTGAGCTGATATTGATACTGTCTGCAGCAGTTATTTGTGGAGTGTTCCGGAACTCTGTGGTGATGTCAGTAGTTCCTGGCCCGGACACTGATAATCCCACATATTATTCTTCCATAGAGAAGATGGTAATGTCTCCTTGTTTATGGAGACGGTACTCCTTCCTTTTAAGGAAGATGGCACTTGACGTAATTTGTTCTGGAAATATTATATTAGTTGCCAAGTTATCAATGTCAAGGATGAATAAGATCCTTGCTGTCTTGTTTACAAAACTATGCACTGATTATTGTGTACTGTTTTACAAGTAGCATGTATGATCATAAAACACTGTTTATACTTTGCTGAATTGTTGAATTCACCAGTGTTATGATGACATTACAGGCTCAGCTGCCCCTACCATTAATACGATCGCGCAGACAGCGGAGGGGACCAATCCGGTTCCTCCAGGAGAATTAGTGGAGTGGAAATGATAACACATATATGTATTGTGTTTTGAGAATTTTATTGTAAATTATGTAGTTGGTTTTGAAAACTTTTGTGTATGTATATACTAAGATCCTTGCATTGTTTTTGGTATGCAAGAGATAGTCATGATCATGATGTAAATACATTTGAAATCAATGTCAATTAATGGTTCTATATTCCGCATAATGTGTAATATGTATCCCTTGTGAGTTTTATGTGTTAAAATTCACGGGAGTAAATATGGTTTTGAGTCCGGTTAACTCGAGGTAATTAAATTTCGGGTTCGGATCGTGACAGCCGTGGGTGCCACCTTACTGGATGATCTATGGCCTTAAATTGCACGTACTAAAGAATGCTAGCAATTCAAATATTAGCCTCCAAATGATCATCATCTTCTGCTGATGGAAATCCTACTATTGCCCAGTTCATATGGCAATGCATTGTTGCCTTTGCAAGTTCTCCCTTTTCATTCTACCCATTAATGGTCAGTCCTTAGTTCTTGCTAGGTAATAATTACACTTAGAGATTGATCTATGGAACACATAAATTTAGGGAAAACCTGCTTAAAAAAGAGGAAGGCTCGTGGGCCAACTTGATAGGGTTGTGCCTCAAGGCCAAGCTCAGCAGACCCCAGCCAACTGCGCCCGGCACTGCAAGGCCTAGCCTAAAAACTGCCGGCATGGACAGTTTTCATCTCTAATTTAACCCTACTTCTAACAATAATTTCACTCCAAACAGAATCACACATACCTTAAAAAGTGAACCTGTCTAAAGCATAAATAAAAATGTCTTAGAAAAAGAAAAATGGGTTTTTCATTTTGCGGGAACCCAAAAAGGAAAATGGGTTTTTCAGGAGGGAAGGAGGAGGGAGAAGAGTGGTCGATATCGACCATAAAACCGTCCTCTTTAATTGTCGATATCGACAACATAACTGAAACACAAAAAATACAATCATTGTCAGTATCGACCACTTTTATTGTCGATATCGACAACATAACTAAAACACAAAAAATACAGTCATTGTCAGTATCGACCACTTTTATTGTCGATATCGACCACTTTAAAACAAAAGCAAACAAAAGGATGATGGCACAGATCAGTGCTCTGTTTGGAGATATAAAACCTGTAAATTACAGAAGCTGGCCATTACAGAAACCTCCTTTCTTTATGCTTGGGACTGGTGAAGAGTGTCACATGGCAGAAGCCAAATATTATACTACACTTTCTCATTAAATCAATAGACCGATGTTAAAATATAAATAACAAAACAAGAAACCAGCTCACAAGAAATTAAGCTCCTTGTTTTTATATAAAGTTAACTGCAAAATTATTAGAATTAAATGAAATGGTTAAGAGTATGTCTAATGTGAAGCCATTACACAATTATTTACAATAAGCGGTCCACTTTCATATGCAGCTATAACTGGCATCATCCTTTCTCTTCTCTTGTTGGCAAATCAAACCAATGCACCTCTCTCCATCCCCTCACTCTGCCCCAACGGCCAATAATAGACTTCCATTTCAATTCTACTTGCAAAAAATTCAGCTTAAATTGGTGCCCAGAAAGGCTTGACGTTAAAGGACCTTCACCATTGTGATTGCATCAGGGATCATCCCATCAGACAACATTGTACGAAATGCCCCCATTGACTCATTGGCAAAACCATTATGAGCACAACCACTTATCAAAGCAGCCCAATAGACAACATCTTTCTTGGGCATTCGGCGGAAGAGATCCATTGCATCCTCAAAACAAGAACACTTCATGTACATGTCAACCAGAGCAGTAGACACAGCCATATCTAATTCAAATCCTTTTCTAGTAGCCAACTTATGTATCCTCTTGCATTCATTTAAATCACAAGCTACTGCACATGCTTGCAGAGCACTAACAACAGTGATTGAATTCGAGGCAATTCCCTTCTCAATCATCTCACTAAAAAGACCAACAGCTTCAACTGCATTCCCATTTTGCAAATATCCAGCAATCAAAGATCTCCAAGAAACCACATCTTTCTTAGACATTCTATCAAACAAATTCCTCGCGTTATCCATGTGATCCACTTTCGCATAAAAATTCAAGAGAGAATTAGCAAGAGATGGGTCATGTTCAAATCCTCTCCTAACCACAAACCCATGACAACACCTTCCAGACCCAAGATCCCCACATTGTGCGCTGGCCGAAACTGCACTAACAAGCATCACGGGATCAGGATCCAAACCACCCATCATCAGCATCCAGGAAAAGAACAACAGCGCCGAATCCCCATCCCCATTCTGCTGGTACCCAGTAACCACCGAAGTCCACAGAATAACATCCGGTTGAGGAAATTCATCAAACACTTTACGTGCATCACCCATTTCCTCGCATTTTCCATATAATTCAACAAGAGCTGCACCCACAAACACGTCCAAATCAATCCTCTCCAACTTCTTCACGAACCCATGAATCGCCTTACCCGACACAAGCGCCGATAACCCAGAGCAGGCCTTGAGCGCGATGGGCACGGTGAAGTTGTCGGTCATTTCGACCGTTGCAGAAGTCATGTAGCCGAAGAGTCGAAGCGTCTCATGCCATTGATGCTCTCTGCAGCAGAAGCACTCAAATCCCCAGGGCCAGAGCTAGGTGCTCTGGTCCTTGCAAAAGGACCCATTTTGCAAGAACACCAACTAAATCATTTTCCTTCTTGCCTTAATCTCCCGGAGCCGGGCAGTGGCAATCTCCGTCGTAATTCATATCCCTGCTGAACCGGATTTTCCTCCTCGGATCCTCACACGACATGTGATCCGCGGCGTCCGTCATGCACGCCTCCACCTCCGCCGCCGGATGCCCAGCCGAATCAACGACCGGCAGTAGCCTCTCCCTCTGGCGCGGATCGGCGGCGTTGGAGAGAGCCAAGGACTTGCGACCGGATGCCGCCAGCGAGTCGCCAAGTGGGGTGAAAACAAGAAAGAGGAATACAAAGACGGTGAGAAAGAGCGCCGTCGATACGAGATCAAGGAGCCGCCGTTGCCATTACAAAGACGGTGAGAAATCCCCCTTCCTCCTCCCCTCTTCTCTATCCTGAAAAACCCATTTTTTTTTAGTTCCCGCAGAATGGTCGATATCGACCATAAAAGTGGTCGATATCGATCATTCGCTAAACGACAAAAAAAAAAAAAAAAAAAACCGGACCTTGAGGGCCTTATCCATACATACGGTGTTTTCAACTCCTCCAAAGTGGTATGAGGTCCTAGGGGGTCCTTTGGGGTAAATTCCTCATATATATACATAAATGTAGCAAAATTAGAAAGTGTTCAGTGGAAAATTCTTGTGAATTGCTTGTGATTGTTTGATTGTGCGTGTTTGCCCTAATTATTTCCAATACCAGCGGGTTCTTAATTTTAGTTGGTACAAGGGGTTGTTGCTTTGTTTCTCCCTACCTTCAATAGAGTGGTCATCGACAGAGATTAACCATGCATGAATTAAAAGCCTCCAGTAGAAGGAAAAAAAAAACCCCACCCTTGGTAATTATCAGCTACACTTGTAAAGGGGTACTAAAATTTAATAATTCATATTTAGAGTTCATATTGGTTGAGTAAGATCATTATGAGCTTCAAAGGCGAGTGCGCAATAGGGCCCACCTATAACGAGGATGTGAATGATGGAAAGAGCTATGCTTAAAAGGGGCCACAAAATATCAAAACCAAAGGATGTAAGATTCGATGGCTAGCTGAGATATGTGAGCCCTCAAATCAACAGCCAAAAAGAATTTAGAGTTAAATCCAATGGTCAACATTATTCAAATTGGTGTGAAATTGCGTTTGGTGACAATTCATGAGGCAATTTTAATTAGAAAGGTGGGTGTCACAAATCAGGGTGGAGGGGAATTAGATCAAAGATTGGCTCATCACCAACACAGTCATGGTTGAGTAGTATTGGCACCTTAATATCAAACACATGCCTAGGCGGGGATCGATCCCTAGTTCTACAACCCTGACCACTAGTCTAAGTTAGCAAAAAAAAAAGAAAAAAAAGTTGTTCCACGGGACTCTCACCTTTGTCTGTCACCTAAAAGTACTCCAAGCTTAGAAGAAAACTTAAATCTCCCATCACATTCAACAAGAGAAGACCAAAGAAAAGAACAGATGACTAAAGATTTGATAGCTATGATATTTTGATTCTTAAGTGGGCCTCTCAATTTATCCCGTTGAAATGGGTACCTGACCCGGCCCGGCCCGGCCCGTCCCAAGCCCAAAAGTACAGGACTTTTAAAATTTTTGAGCCCAACGGGCTGGGCTTGGTCAATAATTTTAAAGCCGGGCCAAAATGGGAATGGGACCGGGCAGAGGAAGCCCAACCCAGCCCGCTCCAAGCTAATTTTACTATTTTTTTAATATTTCTTTTGATATTTCAGGGAATATGAATTGTATTTTTCACTTCAGTTAATTTCTGATTGAGGCCCTTAAAACAGTATCTTTGCCATGATTATCTTTATCATACCATTTTGATCTTTTAGTCATTACATTATTTGTTAAGGTAGAATGAAATCAATAAATCCTGGCTCAACGTTCCCTTAGTCATTACATTATTGGTTACGGTAAGAATGAAATAGTAAAGTCCTCCGTACCTCAGTTCCAAAACCTGCACCACCCACTCACCTTTCCAATTCTGAATAAAATGCAAATCCAAAAGATTCTTCTTCTTTTTTTCACAGTTAGCTTTAGTCCTTTCCACTAAATCTTGAGCAACCCATAGCTACTTAGGTATTTACACAAACATCAAATTTTTTTCTGGTTTCTAGCTTCAATTTTTTCAATATACCAAGATGCAACCCAATTTCACAAATTATGCTCTTCCATGCTCCAGCAGCAAGTGGTGTGACTCAGTAAAACTATGACATGTGTTTGCCTCCTCTATACTAAAACCACTTGCTGAGATGACATTTTCTACACAAAATCTCAAGGGAACAACTTTGTAGATCTTCAATGGTGAGCTCTGTCATGTTTCAAACCCAAAGGTTAAGTCAACACATCTACAAAACCTTGAGCCCAGCATGTGGTTGTATATAATTATATCCTTATGATAAAGATCGTGCCAAACCCCAGACCCAGCCCGAGCCCGAGCCCGCACGGGATGGGATTTGACATAGGCTCACTCGATTAAGGGTCGGGATTGGACAACCCCCGGCAGGCCCATCCAATATTCGGGACAGGATTAGACAATCCATGCCCAGGGCCGGTCTGTCCCATTGACAAGCCTATTCTTAAGCCATCTATAATATATAGGGTAATAGCACTCACAATATCAGTTGCTTTATTAATCTTTGATCTATATGTCCCAATATAACATGTCAATAATTTATTGAAATAATGATAGTCTTCAAATATTTTCAATTTCGTGATTTTTTTTCTTAGAACAGTAATTTGCAAATTCGGGATGTTCTACTATTTTCTATTACATGCAGTACAGGTTTCTGGAACTGATGGTCTCACTCCATAAATTAAATGTTCCAAAGTCTTCCTTTAGGGGGTGTTTGGATAAGTGCATAATATAATATCAACAAGTTTAAATATTGTAAGATTTCATTATCATAGAATAAATAGTGCCATATTATTATATTGTGTCACTTATGGTGTTTGGCAATCTTCACAGATTTTAATATACCTTTAAAGCGTTTGACAATTTATAAAAAAACTCACAAGATGATATACCAAATAGGAAATGAAGAGAATATAATCAATTAACTCAATATAGGACCCACTAATTAGTAATCACATGCGTTAATAATCATGGTAGGACCCATCTATTGGAAAAAGAAATATAAGACTAAATTAAATCATGAGATAAATCATGAGATCCAAGCAATGTTGTTTAATTAAGGTGGGTCCACCTAACGTTGATAGCTATACTATATACATCTAATGGTGATTATCACAAATGGCCATATCTAGTTTTTTTATGAGAAATCATTGTGGGACTCATTTGATGTTGGTCATATTAACGGTAGGAGAGCTATCAAATAGTGGGATCCATTTAATGATGGCAAACTGATAATTACAATCACACAATTCAATCTTGGTAATCATGGGATCCGGCTGATTTTGATAGTATGGGACCCACCTAATTGTTGGTAATCACAATGAAAGCCCCGAGCTTGACATTTGTAGGACCCACCTAATATTGATAATTAACAAGGATTATGTAGTCGTGATATGGCTATAGGACCGACATTAAATTTGTAAGCACTGTGGGGGCCAATCTAATAGTGGGACCCATAAATGTTAAAACTTATAGTGGGTCATTATAATTAATGGTTGCTCATGACTTATCATATGGTTTTTACTCAAACTCTCCATTTGTAGTTAAAAAAGATTTTTTAAAGATTATTTTATACAGCATATCCTTGAATAATATAATATGAAGGTTTTTGGAGGAAAGTGGGATATTGTAAGATACTTTCTAAGTTATCCAAACACCTCCTTTTTAGGTTAGTAGAATATAACAAAATATCTTAAAATATCTTGTTTCCAAACACCCCCTTAATCTTGAGTGAGTGGTTATGTGTTGGTATTATGTCACGAATGGCTGGTGCTAACTTCGTGCAGTTGTGGTGGAGAGTGGAGACAACTACAAAAATAATAATAATAATAATAATAAAGGTGGCCAGTAAAGGAGCTACTAATTAAGCCTTCAAAATTTTCATTGTGATTGTGTAAATTGCATTGAAGAAAGTCTCACAGAATGTATGAAGAGTGATTTTGTGCTAGTAGAAAAATGATTTAAAATTACTGAGAGTTCTTCACACATCATATGTTTATGGTAATCATATTACACAGTGTTTATGCTAATTATATTACATATAACAGAATAATTCAGATCTCGTCTTACTAGTAAGCATTGTTTATGCTAATTATATTACACAAACATCACTATCTTTAGAAATCTACATACCATCAATGGCCTCCAGATAGGAGCGATTCGGCAACAACCGTCGACGAAGAGCATGAAAATGGACACTCCATCATATTAGAACTATTAGGATAAAAAAGACTCCATTTTTTCTTCTACTGCTGATACAACTATATCATTCCATCCGCTTGATGGAAGTTCTGGAATAGGACAGTCTCCATCAAGGAACTGCATCACCTGCCTGATGCTAGGCCTAGCTGCAGCCATGGGGTGAGAGCATAGAAGCCCAAGCTTTAACACCAATTCCATCTCTTCCTTCATATAATTATTCCCTAATCTTGCATCTCTCGCCTCCACTATCTCACCACTCTTCAAGTACTGCAGCACCCAATCCACCAATATCATCTCCTACGGCGATCCGCTCAAACTTGCCGGTCTCTTCCTGTTATCCTATTATTAACATGAACACTAAGATCGAGAACATCATGATTATCACATGTAGGATTTTAATCTTAGATAGATTAAAGATTACCTCCAGACATCCTTATGCAGAGAGCTTTCCGATCATGCTGTGTGATGCTGTTGTTGGTTGATGTTGAGATCCGTCCAAGAAGAGATTAGGGAATAATTTCGATTTCTCTCTCATTGCCTATAAACCTTAATGTGTTGAATTTCGTAAGTGAGTCTTTGTGATTGAGGAAAGACTCTATTTTATAGGTGGAGAGAGGACCGAATTTCTAATTAGGATTCCATTAGTTTTAATCTCATCCATCCATCAAGGTAGAGTTTGTATGGAATATATCTCTTTAGGAAACCGTATTTGAGTAAAAGATAGCATGTATCCTATGAAAACGGGATTCCTATAATGACCATAATTAGGGAAAGGTAATGACTTATGGTCCGAGTAATGGACCTAAAAGTAATTTCCTTACAGCTCTTTCCATTCGGAGAAGTTGGTTCCATTGAGGTTAGTGACAGAGGTAGCATGCGAATTCAGATTAGTGGGTACAATTACTGCAATAGAGATATAATAATAAGGCTTTAATTAAAATAAGACAACACATGCATAATATATGAATATATATGACAAAAAAATCTAGGTGCTCCTGTGGGTAGTCACCATAATTTTTACACATTATACCATCTAAGGTCATCATATTCAAGGTGGTGTAAATGAGTGATGTTACTTTTAATTAGAACAAGTAAGATATCTTTGGTCCATGTATGAACAAACACTCCTTAATTATTGTTCAAACGTATGAATATAATCCACCTGTGGGCGACTAAATGCTTCATGCGCTTGAACAATGAGAAAAGTAAACATTATGATGGTACAATTAGGGCCAAATTTCAGTATTTAATTGTTAGGGTCACTGTGGTGAGACCTAACCTTAAGCATACAATTTTGGTGATCAAAATTAGCTAAATATGAATAGATAACATTATATATTGTATGGATACATGATTGATCATTCGTTATATGAAGAATATTGATAAAGAAGGCCGAGCCCTGGAGGGCCGACGCGGGCTGGCCCTCTGTTTGCCGATTTTGGGTGGGCGAACATAAAGGCGGGGTCCGGGGCGGTAGGGCCAGAAAATTTTTTTGAGGCATTATATAATTGATTATAAAGAAATATACTAAAGATAATCAGCATAATACGGAATAATTATGAAAATATCATCCAACTATATGGCCTATTTTCTGTCATCCTTTTTGATCATCTGTCTTTATCTTCGATTGCTTCAAGAACGCCATCTTCAGTCTCGAAACAGCCTCCACTTCAGTCACGACGTTCCAGTTACAGATCTATTTAACTCCATTGAATTTTTACTCACGCAGGAGTTTAATACATAACGAAAGAAAAAATTCAAAACTTTAAATAAATCACGATCAAACAGTCGTGGTCAAATTAAAATTGCGGAATAACATAAAACCATTCACGCAGGCCATAATAGTTGAATCGATATATTGCTGCAAAACAGAGTTAGAAACGGATCTAATTTTGCCGATTATGACAATGCATAGTTATCCTAATTAATGGATGATCATGTGTTCTCCAATAACCATGCTCTGATACCACATGTTATCCTATTATTAACATGAACCCTAAGATCGAGAACATCATGATTATCACATGTAGGATTTAATCTTAGATAGATTAAAGATTACCTCCAGACATCCTGATGCAGAGAGCTTTCCGATCCTGCTGTGTGATGCTGTTGTTGGTTGATGTTGAGATCCGTCCAAGAAGAGATTAGGGAATAATTTTGATTTCTCTCTCCTTGCCTATAAACCTTAATGTGTTGAATTTCGTGAGTGAGTCTTTGTGATGGAGGAAAGACTCTATTTTATAGGTGGAGAGAGGACCGAATTTCCAATTAGGATTTTATTAGTTTTAATCTCAACCATCCATCAAGGTAGAGTTTGTTATGGAATATATCTCTTTAGGAAACCGTGTTTGAGTAAAAGATAGCATGTTTCCTATGAAAATGGGATTCCTATAATGACCACAATTAGGGAAAGGTAATGACTTGTGGTCCAAGTAATGGACCTAAAAGTAATTTCCTTACACTTCCCACAAGCGACTTCGAGCATAAACGCCCTGAAGGCAAACATATCGGTGCTCATCGTCACCTAGCCCGTTCGAGTTAGCTCTGGCGCAATGTACCCCAGAGTACCAACAACATGGGTGGTCTGAGGATTGGTTCCATGATCGTATAACCTGGCGAGACCAAAATCTCCTAGTCTTCCATTAAATTCACTATCTAAGAGGACATCTCTAGCTTTGATGTCTGTGTGGAGGACTACCTGCTCCCATTCCTCATGTAGATATTGAAGTCCAGATGCCACTCCTTTGATGATTCGAAATCTCTGCTGCCAATTGAGGATTTTCTCATTTTGGTCAAAGAGGAGCTTGTCCAGACTTCCATTGGGCATGAAATCATAGACAAGAAGCAGCTCCCCCTTGCGTCGGCAGTAGCCAAGGAGCTGAACCAAGTTCCTGTGCCTTAGCCGGCCGAGGCTCACAATTTCAGCTATGAACTCTCTCACCCCTTGTTTTGATTTGTGAGAGACTCTCTTCACTGCTACTTGTTTATTAGAAGATGTTGACACACCTTTATACACCATACCAAATCCTCCCATCCCTAACAGCTGTGTCTCTAAACCCCTTGGTTGCTTGAAAGAGATCCTTATAAGAAAAACTGTGCATCCCATATTCACGCTCCCAATCTTCAAGGACTTCAGCATATCTAATCTTGCTTCTGACTATAAAATCAATGGTAGAGATGGTTAGGAAAACGAAGAACACAGCAATTGAGGGCACCCCAATTGTACGTCAAAAACTTGGATCTCTTCTTGGGTCCAAACCTAGGAAGCTTGGGAAGGCGAGAGAGATCAAGCTCTTGAGCTCGGCCGTTCATCTTAAAGCTCCATCCAAGAACATAATGATATGATCCTACAATCGGGCCTACTGCTGAAGAGAAACCCACGTACATGGACTCTTTTATGATAGGTGAAAGATCCATGGCTAATGATAATAGTGGAAGTCTAGGCTTCACCACATTGGTAGGTGATAGTGTTACATTAAGCTGCTTATCTAAACCACTATATTCTACCCATACCTGAATTGGGCTTCCATTTGCAAGGCTTAAGTTTCCAAACCCACCTTTTTCATTGATAAAATAAGCCGCGGGAGCAGATTTAACAGAGAATAAACTCATGTTGACATTAATTCCAACACGGTTGTCTTCCATGTCTTCGAATTCAATGCTCTTGATCGTGTCAAATTCGATGGCAACCATATAATTCGATGAATTTCCGTTGTTGGAGGAGTTGAGAAGAGACCCATATATTGGCTGGGTAAAGCTGTAGTGAGATCTTTGGAAGGGGAGATGACAAAGGCCATACCATGCCCGTTCAAAATGTTTTCTCCGGGGACAATGGCCATGACGAAGGTAGTATAGAAAGAGAAAATTACCAGATGAAGAGTCCTTGAAGGGGATGGGAAGGGAGTAGAAGGCATGTCCACTCCCTCGCCCTGAAGTTTTAGTTAGCCTCAAGAGACCGTTGGGTATGATCTGGGCCATAGTTACCTAATTCGGTGATCATGGTTCCGAATCCCGAACCATTCGCAGCGAATAAATCGCTATTCGATTCGGAGAAATTCGGAGTTTGCAAAATGTCAGATTCGATTCAGTTCGACATCTTAGTTCATGATATAAGAAAGAGGTTGGAGAGTGGAGAGTTGCAACAGAAGTGAAATACCCTCAAAAAATAGGAGTTGCCGAGGAGAGACATATTAAAGTAACATTAAAAATTGAAAAATAGAAAGTTAAATCGGAAGAATAATCAGAAAAAAAAACTGATTTTAGAAATCGATTAGAACTCAAATAGTAAAATACCTATTTAATCTCTTGGTATGCATACTTGCAGACACATGCAATTAAATCTAGATTTCTGGTTCTCAGACTCCTCATAATCTCCGGTGTGGGCGGATCGATTTCAGGTATGTATCTCATCGCCATCTTCTTCACACAAACATGCAGAGAGTTTGAACTTGAAGGGGAAAAACAGGGAAAGGGGTTTACAGCAACGAAGGAGATAAGAACGAAGGAGATAAGAAGGGCAAAGGGCAAAACACTTTTCTCTCTCCATCTCCTTTTCTCTCTCCATCTCAATCACTAAAATTCTGGGCGTTGGGAATGGAAAGTCAATGAAAGTTTTTATTATGCTGAAAGTTTTTTTTATGGTAGTTCTAGAGACATTGAAACTTTTTATTATGCTGAGAAGAATCGTCATCTTCTTCAATCTCAATGATACATTGTTGGTGGGCCATACGATGAGTGGTTGTGATTAAAGTGGATTTTCTCTCCTTTTAAACTCTTTCTCCTTTTCAAACGTTGCTAGATTTGTGGGAAATCAAGTCAGTTGGATCCTCACTAGAAATCCTAAGAAATCCAAGTTAAAAGGAGAAAAAATTAGTGGGGTCCACCTATTGAAATTCAAACTATATTCAATAATCATCCTCCTGGTTATAGGTTATTCTTAAACTATTCATCAATATGAGTTTGATCCACGTTGGATTGACCTTTTGAAAAAATTGTTAAAATAATTATACATAAAATTTATGTTGGTCATATTTTTTTTATCAAGCAATCAATCTAAAGGCTGATCAAGCTCTGATTGATGTAAGATTTGAAGATACCCCATGTTGGTATACGGCATGTATTTTGAACCGATTGGAATTTGATATATAAACGCCCACTATGGATTAAGCCGTGATTGTGCTGGGTTAGAATGTTAGACAGAACGTCACAGGATCACATTCATGTCTCTTAAAGGTTATCTGTTCTCCCTCCTCTTGCATACGTTTTGAGTTTTCAACTTACCAACAACTTAAGATATCATATCTATCTGTTGCTTTGTTTGTTCTCTACCTTTGGACTTATCTTATATTTAATTTGGATGTGTGAATCTAACGTGGGTCTCACTTATGAGAAACACTTGATCAAAATAATTGGCCCCATTGTATGTGGGGTTTAATTAAATTTCCTTTTAAAATAAAATACAAAAATAGAAAGATTGGTCACTTACTAGATATGTGAATAAAATATTATAAAAGAATTTACTTATTTATACTAAATAAATCACCGGAGGATCCCTCTCTTAATGAAGTGTAAAAGTAATCAATAATATGCTAAACTCATTTTTACTATGTTAGATTTTTTATATATGGGTCCCAATATGAGTGGCACAAGTAGTGTTTTATACATTTAGAAAATCCACAATTTTAGACAATAGAGGAGAACTAGAAGTTGAGCCTTGGGTTTTTGGATATGAAATCTTGTAAAACTTGATGTTGGCCCCAACCTATGAGAAATCTAATCACGTGCTATATTAAATTATTTAATAAATCAGAATGCAAACATTAAGTCATCATCATCATCATTGCTACGTATGGCTCTTTTTTTTTATTAAATACAAAATATTCTATACTGAATCTTCATCAAGTTAATTTTTGTTAACGATTGAAATTTCACAAAAAATTGAGACAAAACCTAGTTAGATTGATTATATAATCTACACCTAATTTCATTTGCCTTCTAGCTTGACTCACTAAAAACTTAATGAAAATTGTTAAAACTCCACAGTATGTCCTACTTATTAAAACTCCAATTCAATCATAATAGATGACTCTCTATTTTTTTTTTTTTTTTTTTTTTGCTGTGGCACAGTGGCCAAGGAGGAAGGAGGGTAAACCTCCCACCAGGGATCGATCCCTGGTGGGAGGGATGGGATGGAGAGGGCCTTACCAACAGGCCAACTCACTGATTCCCGATGACTCTCTATTTTATTGGTAATAAAAAACTATAAGATCAACCAATTATGAAATATGTGAACAAAATATAAAAAAATATTATTTATACCTATTTGATGAGTCATGTGGAGGCATAATTTCTTATTAGTGTTAATTTGGATTTATACCACTGTCAAGAAGAAATATATAAATATTTACGAACCATCAAGATTATACTAACTGGCTCATTGATAGGCATAGGCCCAATACAAAATATTAACAATTGATGACGATATAAAATGGAGATTTAAAAAACCTTTTACATTGGACTAGAACTTGACAAGGCCCACTTATAATTTAGAAATTCCACGTTTTCAAATAATTAGATATAGAATTACAATTTTTATTATGTAACAAAAATATTCTTCTTAATATATTCAAATTTGTGCAGCGTAATGTTTAGTGGACAGAGAAAAAGAAAGCAACAAGAAGATGATGATATCATTTGTATTGAAGAAGAAGCCGAGCAGTATATCAACCAGAATAGTGATGAAGATATAGATGGTAATCAAGATGAAATTCCATCAGGAAAAGAAAGTCTTTTTAAAGGAAAGCCACTATGGGATGAAGTAAAGATATTGGGGGATGCGAAAACTGGTAAATTATGGCTTTGTCCACACTGTAAGCGTGAGTTCAAAAGTTCCTACACCAGAATTCACCAACACTTTTTTGGGCCAGGGCCAAATAAAAAATCAGATATTACCCGATGTCAAGCATTGCTTAAGCAACCTAAAGGTCCTCAATTATTACAAGAAATTATTGATAGGGTAAAGAAAGCGGAGAAATCCGGAGTTCATTCATAGTTAAAGCACTCAACACTTCTCCCGCTACAACAAGTTAAGCAAAAGAACTCAATTATAGAGTCCTTTAAGAAGGTAGAAAGAGATTTTGTTGACAGTGCAATAGTAAGATGGTTATGCGCCTGTGGAGTGCCCTTCAACGTATTGCGGTCGCCATTTTTTCATGAAATGATTTCAGCTGTAAATAAAGCGCCTGAAGGATATAAAGCGCCTTCATTTGAAAAGGCTAGAACATCTTTGTTAGATGAGGAGAAAAGAAAAGTGGATAATGAAATTACAATAATTAAAGATACATGGCATATGCATGGTGTGTCTATCATCTCTGATGGATGGACCAACGTAAAGAATCAGCCATTGATTAATGTGCTTGCAGCAAATAAGGATGGGGCGATGTTTTTGTATGCGGTAGAGTGCTCTGGTGTTGAAAAGACTGGATCTTATATAAAATCCTTATTGATAGATGCAATTGAGGAGGTATGCCCATCTAATATTGTTCAAATAATCACAGACAATGCAGCCAATTGCAAGCTGGCAGGTAAGGAAGTCGAAAAGGTTTATAGTCATATATTTTGGTCTCCTTGTGCCTGTCACACAATTAATTTGATCTTTAAAGATTTGTCAAAGCAATGGCCATCATATGAAGAATTTTATACCATGTGCAAGACAATTGTGACATATATTATCAATCATACACATGCATTGGCAATATTTAGAAGTCATTCTCGATTGGAACTTCTAAAAGTTGCAAAGACTCGATTTGCTTCATATTATGTCATGATGAAGCGACTCTTAGATGTGAGACAGGCCCTTAAATCTACCATTGTTCTTGATGACTGGAAAGAATGGGCAAAACATGGCGATGAAAAAATGCAAGAAATAGCAGAAAACATAAAGCGATGGGTGACCGATGATGATGATACTTTTTGGACATCTGTAAGGCAAATGGTAAAAGTTACCAAACCCATTTTCAAAATGATTAAATTTTGTGATCAAGATGGACCATTGATGGGGGAGGTATATGAAGGAATGGACAATATGCTTGGTGAGATAAAAGATAGTCTCAATGGTTGTGCAAATTTTAAGGAGATTTAAGAGATGATGGAAAATATTGTAATAAAAAAGTGGAAAATGATGCATAGCCCATTACATTGTCTTGGATTTGCACTCACACCTCGGTTTTATGATTCATCATATCTTACTAAATTAGCACCTGGTGGTGAGAAAAGAAAGCCCCCAAATCAAGATAAGGAGGTCATAACGGGAGTGATGGAAGCATTTGAAAGACTAACTAACGTAAGCATCTTCACTTTGAATTTTTATAGATATTTCATTTATTATGTTTTTAATATGTACCTAACACATTCAATATATTGCAATTTATTTTTTCAATAGGACACTGAAGCTGAGGCTAAATTGAGAGCTCAATACGCCATATTTCATTCTAAAGATGGTATTTTTGGGCTTCCTGCAGTAAAGGTGGACGCAGTCACTATGTCACCAATAAAATGGTGGTCAACATATGGATCTGAGACGCCAGAACTAGCAGAGATAGCTATAAAAGTTCTTGCACAACCTGTAAGCTCATCGTCTGCCGAGAGGAATTGGAGTACATATTCATTTATTCATAATGTCAAAAGAAACAGGCTTAATGCAAAACGTGCAGATAAACTTGTCTTTATTCATTCAAATCTTCGCCTTTTATCACGCATGAAGGAGGGATATAATGAAGGACCATTCAGAAAATGGGACATTGATCCTGAGCCAGATGTTATTGAAGATTCAAGTGCACATTTAGAAGACCTAAGGTGGAAAGCACTAGACAATGATGAGGAGCCTCAACTTCAAAATCGTAATGACAGTAGAGTGGAGTCCCGACCAAGTGGTACATCAAATGTTGCAGTCACCCAATCACGTCCACCTAATAGACAAAGAAGTATTTCATCATATGGATGCAGTTTGCCATCTTCTCATGACAAAGGGAAAAAGCATTGGAAATGAAGACTTTTATTTCATACTCCTATTTCTGATGAATTTTTATTTAACCTTATTTTTTATTTATGTTTTGGTGTTTGATATTTTATATTATTTTTATTTGGTGTTTAGGATTTAATTTATTTTATATGGATAGTTAAATGATTGAAGTTTATTGATTAATTATAGAAAAAAGTTATGGATTGTTTATAAACATTTATTTTCTCATAGTTTATTGATTTAATGCTTTTAATCATTTATTTGCTCATACTTATTAAGGCATCAAATGACTAAAAAAAAATATTTATGTATATATTGAATTGACATATGAATTATAGCAAATCATATCGAATTATATATTCGAATTAATTTAGCGAATTCATCGAACTCGAACTGCGAATCAAGCGAATTGAAAATCGAATTAACTCAGCCTACCCGAGCGAATTTTTGAATTTGGGTAAGAGTCGAATTACAAACTACGAATTCGAATTCGAATTAGTCGAACTGCGAATCAGGTAACTATGATCTGGGCCAACCCGTCTAGGCTTATGTTCTTTCAGCGGTACGAAATCCATTGTATTTGAGATCAAGGCCGTCAGATCTTGAAGCTACAAGATTCATGAAGAGAAACGGGACAATGATCTTAGAAAGCATTTTTATTCGAGGTTCTTTTAGCATCTGGTGCAGAGATGAAATGGAATAATGTGTGGCTTATAAAAGGAGAATACAAAGTTTTTTTTTTTAACAGTAACCCAAGATTTCATTTAAAAAACAGAAGAAACAAAGTACAAGAAATAAAAAAAAATAAAAAAAAATAAAAAGAGAGAAAGGGGATGTGCATCAATCAAAGGAGAATACAAAGTTATAGTCCATCAATCAAAGGAGTCTAGATGCTGAGTGTCTCTCTCATGATTAACAAGAGTCAGGCAGTGGAACTTCACTAATGGTCCACCTGTTGAGAATCTGATTCATAGAAGGAGAATTTTCTTCCACCTGCTGGACTAGATGTTTAGTTTAGCTCTATGGACCTCATTTGGGACCACCATTTATCAGTGCAACTCTTATCCCCGCCATGATCTGTGATCATGCGATTCATGCCTAATTTCTTTTGTTCATCATAGCTCTACTCACCACTGAATTGAGTAAAAAAAAAAAAAAAATTTTGGTTAAACGACAGACTGATTTTTTCCATGACCCTTACCCATAAAAGGACCTTTATATATAAATGATAGAAATGGATCAAAGTGGGCCGCATGAGCTAGACCACATATACACATAATGTTGTCTACTTATAGGCGAAAATCTTCCTCACTAGAAATGAACGTCTTCCCCTTAATTGGATGTCCCCAAATCCTTTTCCAAGATGAGTTGGTTTCATTGTAATATTGTGCAAATGATTTTTGATTAATATAGTGATTAACATGATCAGATGGGAAACCGATCCTGTTTCATCCAAATAGGGGGAGCCTTGTTTGGACGAATCAGGAGCCGCCACATGCGGGGGCGGAGGGGGGGCAAAGGAAAGAGAACCTGCTTTTATCTTTCCTCCGCTCCGTGCGTGGCGGCCCCGATTTGTCCAAACGCGGCTCCCTTGTTTGGAAGAAACAGGGGATCCGGATCCGATCGAATGCATTATTAATTACATTACTAGTAGGACTAACTTTCATATTTAAGTAAAATTTGAAGATATCCTATATAAATAAAGACATTCACCTGTTAAATTTTCAATAGGTAGTGTAGGATATATTTCCATTCTCCTTACTTTGGGTGAGTGACCCAATTAGAGGAGATGAACTCTCATTCGCAGGACCTTGAGAGAGAAGGGTATCCTAAAGACGATGCAATTAACCAACTGCGCTCTTGGACAAATTATATCGAATCTGGTTTGGAATAGGACGTGGGAGACTTTTGTTTCCTAGTCTTTTTCAAGACCTTTTGACTTGGAGAAATTCAACATGATTAATTATGACAGAGAGGACTTTGTGCTTGTTAAAATGAAACACACAAGTGTATTTGCTCATTTCCCTAAAAATAATTTCTAGTGCCTGTAGAAATTTTTGCCCCACAAGTGATGGGTTTCCCTTTACTCGCTAGGACAAAAAATAAGACAGGTGTGACAACGATTCTTCTTTGGTAACCCTACCATACGGGCGGGCATCATCCAAAACAACTTCTGCACAAAGGTGACAACTACGGTTGACTTAGCCAACGTCAATGGTTCCTTGGTCATTAGTAATCTTCGGTTGTGGCTGTCCTGAGTTCAAAGAAAGGGACTTGGGTTCCTTACCTTTAAGATCCTACAATCCCACGTCGCTTATGGCGCTACTCAGATATTAGGCTAATATATGGAGGACACCGTGTGATTTAGTATGAGGCCTTTTGGAGCTTAATGGGCTCCGAAAATAAAACCTTGAGACAAGATTGAGCCAGAGCCCACGGGGCGCGAGCCGCATGAGCCAAAGAGGACAATATCGTACTGGGAGATATGGGTCGTTACATTTGGTATCAAAGGTCGGCTCTCCTCTGAGGGTGGGGGATTGTAAGATCCCACATCGCTTATGAGGCTTACCCAGATGGGCTAATATATGGAGGACACCATGTGACTTAGTATGAGGCCTTTTGGAGCTTAATGAGCTTCGAAAACAAAACCTTGAGGAGATCTGGGTCGTTATATTACCTTAAATAGAATTGGGTAGAAGGCAAACTAAATCGAACCCACTTGTACTGGCACCCATCTTGCTCTAAAATTGGGTTTCTTGGGTTTAGCATAGATGATCTCAAACCTCCTTCGAGACAAGTACAAATCAGGTTTTTTGAAGTGATTTATTCAAAGAATAGCAAACAAAGGACCAAAACAAGGACTGTCTGCCTAGGTTCAAACCTGGGGAGCTATGTAAGAATTGAAGCCTCTTATAACTCGGGTAAGATTATAAGAGGTCATTCTTAGTCTCAAGAGACCACTGGGTGTGATCTGGGCTAACCCATTCTTTTCAACTATTAGAAGTCTGTTGTATTTAAAATCAACGTCGGATTGGGATCGATGCTACAAGATTCAAGAAGAGAAACAGTATAATGCTCTTAGAAACCATTTTTTCTTCCAGGTCCTCTGCGTATGGTGCAGAGAAGAAATGGATGGAGAGATGAAATGTAATAATGTGTTGCTTATAACAGCATTATACCAAGTTTTCTGTTTTGGTAAAAAGATTACGAAGTAATAGTCCATCAGTCCAAGGAGCCCGGATGCTATGCTTAACATGAGTTAGGGCACTGGAACTTCACTGTGGATCCACCTGTTGAAAATCTGGTCCATAGAAGGAGAATTTTCTTCCTAGACAGGACTACATGTGTAGCCCAACTCTATGGAGCCCACTTGGAACCACCATTCATCAGTGCATGCAACTCCTCTCACACTCTTATCTCCAATGATCTGCAATCACGCCTAATTTCATGTTCATCAAACCTTAATTTACTTACCGTTGAATTGAGTCTAGAAAAATCATTTGCTTAGAAAGACCGTTAACTTTTACGTTGTTTAATCAAGGGCTAGGATAAGCTGATGTGATTAATTTTTTGTATTAGCCTTATCCATAAAGAGACCTTTCTAAATATAAGGAATGCATCCAAATGGGGCCCACAAGCAGTCTATATATCCACAATATGTAGTCTGCTTGTAGGCGAATTAATCTTCCTACAAGGAAATGGACACCTTCCCCATTATTGGATGTCCCCAGATTTTGTTAAAAGATGAGTTGGTTTTATTGTAATATCAAGAATCTGATTATTGATTAATATGGTGATTAACACAATCACATATATTATTAATTACATTACTAGTGTGACTCTTAACTTCTCTTAGAATATAAATAAAGGCGTTCATTTGGCCTAAAGTATATTTCCATTCTCCTTACTTTGGGAGAGTGAACTGCTGAGGAAATGAAGAACACCCTTTCACGGGGCACACGAGAGAGAAGGGTTACTGCCTTCTGCAACTGAATGTGTTAAATTTTAAAGACTTTTTTACTTGGAGAAATTCAACATGCATAGACGTGGGATAAGAAAAGTCTTGTGGGAGACTTTTCCAACAATTGCTCCAAGGCTCGAAATAGACATGGGAGACTCTGTTTTCTACTCTTTTTCAAGACTTTTTTACTTGGAAAAATTCAACATCAATAATTATGACAAAGAGGGGTCTTTGTGTTTGTTAAAATGAAAAATACAGGACTGTATTTGCTAATCACCCTAAGAGCACATTTGTATTGCATGATGGATTTGGATGCGGAGACTCCGACACGCGGTCGAAGATCTATGTGCGTTCCGGCGATTGGGAAGTACCGTAGATCTCTTTGCCTCTTGTCTTTCCTGAGAGATGGAATAATACCAATCCTAGGGCTCCCAAGTCCCAAAGAGTCATACTTACTAGAGACTTCTTCGCCAAGAAACCCACATCCACTAATCCTATTGGGAGTCTTATTAGTGGGACCAGATCAAGTCTTACATTAAGTGGGATTGTATTCTCTGTTGGCATCAGCCCTGCTTGATCTGACGTGGGACCCATGGCATGCGGGCCACACGATTCCTACAATCTCCCACTTGGCACGAATGCCATGTACATCAAATATATCTCAGTCCCATGCCCATCACATGCCTTGCAAAAACCTCTGCAGGCAAAGTCTTGGTGAGAGCATCAGCCATCAATTCCTCTGAAGGCATATAGAAAATTTCTATATCATTCTTTTCAGCATTCTCTCTAATGAAGTGATACTTTATCTCAACATGTTTTGATCGGCTGTTGAACTTTGTCTCATTCACCATGGATATAGCAGATGTGCTGTCTACGTTCATCGGGACATGCTCTTTTTCTCTAATTATCTCCAAATCAGTTAGGAAATATTTTAACCAAAGAACCTCCTGAACTACTGTACTGCAGGCTATATACTCTACTTCGGCTGTTGACATAGCCGTAGAAGTCTGTTTCTTGCTACCCCAAGAAACTGCACCTCCTCCGAAGGTAAACACATAGCCGGTTGTTGACTTTCTCTGGTCTAAATCACCGGCCAAATCTGCATCTGAGTAGCCACGCAGTTCCAGGACTTCACCTTGATAACATAGGCGAAGATTCACGGTTCCTTTGATGTACCGTAGAATCCTTTTAACCGCATTCCAATGCTGTAATCTTGGGTTACTTAGGAATCTACTTACGAGACCCATGGCGAATGCAAGGTTTGGTCCCGTACACAACATCGCATACATGATGCTGCCCATAATTTGAGCGTAAGGTTTCATTCTCATCACTTCCTTATCCTGCTCGTTTGTGGGTCCCTGATTGATGGACAATTTTATACTCTTGCAGATGGGAGTGTCAATTGGTTTACACATAGCCATATCAAACCGTTTCAACACAGTTTCCAAATAGGATCTCTGTGATAAAGTCAATAGCCTATTCGGACGATCACGGGTTATTTCAATGCCAAGGACATACTCTGCCTCACCCATGTCTTTCATCTCGAATCTTGACTTTAACCATTATTTGATTACATTTACGGCTTCCAATTGATCATCAGCAATCAAAATGTCATCCACATATAATGACAAATATAAGTAACTATTCCCACTGCGTTTAATATAGAAACATGTGTCTGCATTATTGGGGACAAATCTTATTTCACCTATGGCCTGGTGAAATTTTCTATACCATTGTCTCGAGGCCTGTTTTAATCCATACATTGCCCTATTAAGTTTGTACACTTTGTCATCGTGACCTTGCACCACAAACCCCTCGGGTTGTTTCATATAAATTTCTTCTTCTAATTCACCGTTCAAGAATGCGGTTTTCACATCCATCTGGTGCAATTCAAGGTCACGACATGCTACCAATGCCGCTAAGGTTCATATGGATTGAAATTTTACGACCGGAGAAAACGTCTCCTCGTAATCTATTCCTTCCACTTGTGTGAATTCCTTGGCTACTAACCGTGCTTTATACTTATCTAAGGATCCATCCGACTTTAGTTTCTTTTTAAGAACTCATTTACATCCAATGGCTTTTCGATCTTTTGGAAGATCAACCAATTGTCATACTTGATTCTTTTCAATTGATTCTACCTCCTCTCTCATAGCCTCTAACCAATACTGCGCATCATGCGCTTTGATCGCTTGAGAGTAGGAGTTTGGATCCAAATCTTGCATGATTTCCAATAAACTACAATAATCATCTAGATATGCCGGTTGTTTCCTCGCCCGAATCGGCCTGCCAATCGGCTCATCGGGTTGTTCAATCACCTCAAGTGGGCCCTGGCCAGAAAGTCTAGGTCCAACGTCCTCTTCGTTGGACCCCCCTGATGGACCGCGCTCCTGCTTGGTTCTACCGAGGTCGGCGGACGTGGGAGTCCGTCGGGTCCGACCCTTTCGTAACCGGGGGGCAAGGGCGTGCATCAACATTTCTTTTTTTGTGGGTGTACCAGATTTTCTATTTTACTTGGAATTGCAAGTGGTGATCCGGGGATCAACCTTCGCAAGTAAAAAAGGAAATCAACTTCTTTCAAGTTTTCCATTGCACATATATTTAAGAAAAGAGACATTTTCTTGATTTGCCGTGAAAGGCGATTTTTTTGGCATTTATAGCCGATTTTGGCGTTTATAGCCGATTTTTGGTGTTTATAGCCGATTTTGGCATTTATAGCCGATTTACAATCCTTATCAACAATGAAAGACAAGAATTGTGATTTTTGTCTCTTTTGAAAAAATACAAACTACAATGAAAAGCAAGAAAAGGAGGATCTAACTTCTCAGGAGATTATGGGGGACTCGTTTAGATTGACGGTCGCAAGCCATATGTGGGCTTCGCCATCATCCATGCAGATGAGAACAGAGGATGCTATTGATTCGCTTGGCTTGGCTATAACCTCAGGTTTTTAGAGGACAAAGACCAAAGGAAGGTCCTATGTCCAATAAAAAGCCGAGTAGACGGGCTGAAAAGCCATATCTATAAGCCATTGGAGGCAGGAGGAGAAGGCAAGGACCTTGGGGGGGGTACCCCCCAAGGGACTTTTGTCACCTTGTTGCGGTGGCCGGTGTAGAACTTCCGCAGAGTTTTCTCTCTTTTTCTTTTCTCTGGATTTCTGACTGCTGTCTGTTGATGTTCGTTGTGTCTTCTTTCTTCTTGGAGAGCCCTCCTATTTATAGGCTTTTAGGTAGCCTTTTAGGTGGGTTTATGGGCTTTTATTGTCATTAAGCCGCATAATGGGAGGAGTTACAAAATTGAATTGTTTATTTTGTAACTCCTTTTTCTTGGCTTCTGATTGGCCGGAGGAGATTGAGGGCATTTAATCGCCTTTAATCGCCATGATGGGAGGAGTTTCATGGGTTAAATGCCATGAATCTCTTGACTTGTAACTCCCGAATGCTTGCTTCTGATTGGGCCGTCCAAAGAAATGGATTAATCACTGTAATAAAGATAGTCAATTAATTGCATTAAGTGGTCGCCGAGCAACTGAAGAGTCGCGGGCCGTGCCATGTCTTTTGGAATTCTTCTGTCGATGATCATCGATGGATCTTCATGTAGATCGACATCAGATGACCGTGTAATTTCAGGTGTTTGTTGCCAACAGCGGGTCGGTGCCATCTGTCCTGTCGATTTCTCGATCGGTCGGGTGGAAAGCACACTTTTTTGGTTGACCGGGTGGCGATCAATACTGTCTTCGATACTCTTGATGATTTACCCGTGTTTTGGACGGATGTCAGAGGACTTGGTGTCTCAAAAGCATGAATTTTGGAAAGTACCAGAGGCTGGGCCCTTCGAATCGCGAAAAAACGGCGAAAACCGGGGTTTCCGGGGCTTTCCCGGCGACCCCGGGGTCCAAGGTCGCCGGCGACCCTGGCCCAGGGTCGCAGGGGTCTGCGACCCTGGCCCAGGGTCGCAGGGGTCTGCGACCCTGGGGGGGTTTTCCCCCTTTCGTGTCCCGTTTTGCGTCCGTTTTTGCTTTTTTTCGATTCTTTTTTCTTCTGTACTTTTCCTTGATATTTTCACCATTTATTGGCCTAATTTCTTTGTAGGAAACCTGATGAGAATCCTTGCATTTTATTTTGCAAAGTTTCCAATTCCCTGAGAAAGCTGAAGACTTTGTCGCGCAGAGCTGCCGATTTTCCGTCAGAAGCTGAAACTGGGCCAAACGATGTCGGAATGACCTGAAATTTGGTGTGAAGCCTCCTGAGCAATAAATAAGACCAACCATAGGCTTTTGTTTGAGTTTCGAAGCCGTTTGGGGTCCTATCACCTGCAGACTTGCTTTTTGTCGTGATGAAGATGTCGCGGTTTGATGTGTGGTCAACCGATGTCCGATTGACTTGAAATTTGACAGGGAACCTATTGGAGTCATTTTAAGATGATCCATAGGTTCTGTCTTGGAAACCATGGTCCCGGAGAGCTTTTGTCGCCGAGAGCTCCTTTTTGGCTGTCAGAGAAGCGAAGTTAGGCCAAATGATTTTGAAATGGCCCGAAACTTCTTGTGTACTCCTCTTTTGGCTGTCTAGAAGAATCTTGCAGTTTTTGTTTGATTCTGACAAGATTTGATTTTTGGAAGCAGCATTGCCTATTTATGGCAGGTTGCGACTTCATGTAGCTCTTTGGATCTTGATGAGGCAAAGTGACATTTTTGGTGTCAACAAATGCCCCCTCGAGGTACAGCGGCGAGTTGCTTAACTTTTGTAGTCGATGTGCCTCGAAGAGATTTTTGAAGGAGAGCCTGTGACTTGACCAAGAGTCTTTGAGCAATCTTTCTTTTTGGTATTTGTAGCCTTTTGAGCTTCCAGTGGAATTTTATGGTAGTGAAAGGGATCACGTACCATCTCGAGGCAAAGTTTTGAAGATGACATCAGGGATGTGGATTTGGGTTTTGACCTTGTGACCTAACAGGCTATATATGGCAGGTTAGGGGGTCGGGTTTGGTTTTGATCGTGTGACCCAACAAGCTGTATGTGGAATGTTGGGGGATCAATTTTGGTTTTGATCTTGTGACCTAACAGGCTATATGTGGCAAGTTAGGGGATCAGGTTTTGGTTTTTGGTTTTGGTCTTGTGACCTAACAGGCTGTATGTGGCAAGTTAGGGGACCAGGATTTGGTTTGATGGAATGTCAATTTCAAGAATTTGGCTCAATTTGGTAGATGAGGCTGGATGGTTTGATTTTTGGAAGCTCATGGGCTTGGAATTTTCTTTGTATGGTCCAATCAACTCAAAAGAGGCATGGAACCATTTTTATATGCTCTTGGTAAGAGGGATTTCTCTTTGACTAAAAGCCCAAAATTTTTCTTTTTTTTTTTTTTTTTTTTGTGCCTAGGTGGTCAAACCTGGCTCATATGGGCTAACCCATGGGACCTTAAGCTTTTGAAATGGCTTAGATCTCATATGGTGTCATTTTTGTAAAGAATATCCAAAAATATCTCATTTGGATAGAGAATATCTAAGAATATCTTTACTTGGAGAGAATCTCTCATGATCCCTTTATTTTTGGGATAGAATATCTCAAGATATCTTTCTTTTGGAAAAGAATCCGTCATAGATTATATCTTTTAGGAGAAAATCTCTCATTGATTTCTTTTTGGGAGAGAATCCTTCAAGATATCTTTCTTTTGGGAAAGAATCTTTCTAATTTCTTTCTTTTGGTAAGGTTACTAATTAGTAACACTTACCTCTTTCTTCTTTCCTTCTTTGGTTTGCTCTCCTCTATAAAAGCAAGGAGAAGGTTGGATCTCTTGCTCTTATTACTTTCTTTTGCAATAATCTCAAGTCAAGACCAAAAGCTTTTCTTCTTCAAGATCTTCAAGACTTTTCTTCTTCTTCTCCATCAATGGCTTCAAGTAAGTTCCCTTTTTTTTTTCAAGAAAACTCCATTGTAGGAAAAAATAAAAGTTCTTCTTTCTTTTTTTTTTTTTTTCTTTCTTTTCTTTTCTTCTTCTTTTTTTTTTTCTTTTTCACGTGTTTTCCTCCTTTTTTTTTTTGCTTTTTTTTCTTTTTTTTTTATGTTTTTTTTTTTTTTTTTTTGTGGGCCGTACGGACAGATCCGTACGGATCTGGCCGTACGGCCACGTGGCCTGTGGGCCAGCCCCTCTTTTTTTTTTCTTTTTTTTTCTTTCCCTCCCCTTTTTTTTTGAGAGAGTTTCTTTTCTTTTTTTTTTTTTTTTTTTTTGCTCATCATGATAATGCATTTTTTTTTTCGCAAATCTAGATGTTCATGCATGCCTTTAATTTGTAAATTAAATTTGTAGCATGATGTGATAGCATACCTGAAAGTTTTTGCAAATTTGGGAACTTAGAGCTCGCAGTGATGTTGAGCCCTTCCTGATTTTGCGGAGACTTTTAGGTTTCGAAAGTTTGGAGTTTCGGAACTCGCAGCGATGTTGAGCCCATCTTCAAGCTTTCTATTTCTTTCGGGATAGTTCCTTTTCTTCGGAATTGCCCCGTCATCATGTCAAAATTTCGCCAGATTTTTTTTAGCGAGATTCTGTCATTTTGATGTTTGAACTTTTTCTTTTCCATCCTTTTCAGGTGGTTCCTCCAGAGCGAACAAGGGTAAAGAGCCTGCTACAAGCGTACCTCGTCGATCTTCTAGATCTTCTAATCCGGCCGTTCAGCAGGCTTTCGAGAAGGTCCAGTATGTTGAGAGAAATCTGGAAGAGTGCGACTCCCTCAACAGAGATGAGATGAGGCAGCGACTGATCACTCTCAAGGGAGAGGAATTCTATAAGATCATGGTAAGCAGTCGTCCATGGGTGATGGAAGATCAGAGCGTTTTGCCCAAGCCTACCTTCTTCTTTGGTGATGCAGTCCCTGATGACATTACATACCAGAGGAGATGTTTTCAGTTTTCCTTCACAGCAGATGGTGAGAAGAAGACTGTTACTACCCTGTCGATGTTTGATCGCACTGTCTCGATTCTGAGCCTTGCCCCCACGTGCCCTAAGAGGGAAGATCCTCCAAGCTGGGTGAGAAGGACAAATGTAATCAAGACCGGGGTTTTTGTCGGCGGTTCTCCTGGATATACGGAGAGGTCGCCTGTTGACATGGACCTGTTGATGCCATCCAGCGGCTACCAGGGCTCTGATTATCCGTCGGTCGATTTGAGACCGGTGGGCCTTGGTATTTTCAGTGGTGACGGCAGCAATTGGATCAAGCCTTTCCGACTTCGTGGCCGCTTCAATGCTGACTCCGAGTGGAAGTCGTGGACTGATCGCGTCCTGCTGATTGGTGGCGCCGTTTTGAAGGAAGCCGGGATTTTTGATGCGGTCCGCGGCTTTAGGGAGACCGTGATCTTTTCCGACGAGGCCTTCTGGCTATGCTGGAGTCATTCCTCCCACAAACCAATACCTTCGTTGTGACGAATGGTGAGATTGGTTTTTCTTTGAAGGAGCTGAGCGCTATTACCGGATTGCCCATCCTCGGCAAACTCTATGAGGAGTTTATGCCGATTGACAGCGTCCTCGAGGGGCAGTCTGAGGAGTTCAGGCTTTTATACTTTCAGCTCGTCGCCTTCTATGATTTTTTGAAGGAGAAGGGGGGTTCGAAAGTTAGATCCAGCAGTTGGAAGAGTTTTTGCTCTTCATTCCCCAACTTTTTTGATAGTAGGGAGTCTTCTGATAGCTTGACCCAGGAAGCTGGAGCTCAGGATCCAAAGAAGATCTTGGCCATGCAAGAAGAGTTGAGAGATTTCTGTGCAAGTACAAACGCCATATGTCCTGACATTGCACTGCGGAGAGATCTCGCTGTTTACCTCACTTATTGGCTTGGTGAGGCTGTATTTGCTGGAGGAGATGGAACGCACATCAGGCCGCATTGTATTTTTCCGGCTTGTCAGATGGCGTTTGGAGAGCAGCTTGCTTTGGTGCCAGCTCTTTACTCCTACCTGTGTACCGAACTGCAGGCTGCTGCTTTTTTGGTTCGGCTTGGGCTTCCCATGAATAGGGTTTTTTCAGCCCATGTCTTTTATTCGTGGTATGTATACCACTGTCCTGGCTTCCATCGGCTGGGTGCTGCACAGGATGATGATCCTCTGATGATTCGACTGGCTAAGGGCAAAGCCGTGTCCGAATCACTTTTGTTTGCCCGCATGAGGATCCGATGGTTCAGGGACGTCGAGATGGGGCAATCTTCAGTGAAGCTTTCTCCGGAGTTGCGGAAGAAGGCTTTTGATTTTGGTGCCTCCCGAGACTCTACCAGGGCGGGGTCGGGAAGGCATTATTCCTTGACAAATGCAGAGAGAGAGTGGTTTTTCAGCATACGTGTCGGCACGATGGTGTACCGTAGACATCTTTTCGTCGACATCCAGCCGTATGTACCTTCTCGCTTTGCTTTGCAGCTGGGCTTTTCTCAAGGCGTTGTTGGAGCGCCTTCAAGCATGGTGAAGCGCTTTGGAGGCTTACAGGACGGGAGAAATGCATGGGCTTTCTATAGTGCTGAAGACACTACAGCCATGATTTCTTATCCTGTGTTGCTGACTTCCCGTACTGCCGGCTTTGCGAAGTGGTTCGCGGAGAGCTTCTCGGCATATCGGGGACTTTCCAAGAAGGAGCTTGATGTGAAGCTGGCATCTGGAAAGGGCCTTGGAAAGTCGGATGGCATCCGGCGAGAGGAAGTTTGGGCCTTCCTTTCTGAGGAGAAGCACAAGATAGGCTTTCTCGGTGACCAGGGCGTCATCGGTTCTGAAGCTGTTCGAGAAATACCTGACGAGGCTTTGGAGCAGCTAGAACAGGAGGAAGCCGAACTTGGCGCTTGGATGCAAGCGGCGCAGAGGCAAGCTTCCGTGGAGTCTACTGGCAAGAGCAGACCATCCAGTGATGAGTCGAGTGGCAAACCTGACTCTGACAGCGGGGCAGGTTCCTCTAAGAAGCGAGCCCGCAGGAGTAAGAGGAGGAGGAGTCATCATAGTAGCAAGGGGCAGCATGAGGACTCTCCTAACTTGGAAGTTCCTCTTACTATCAATGAGGATGTGCCAGTGGATGCTGACGAGCCTCCAGAGAAGAGAAGCCGAGAAGAAGAGACCGTCGGTGAAGGTATGATTCTTCCTTTTTCTCTTTCCATTTCTTTTCATGGGATTTTTCCATGTTATGATTTGCTTCTTGTTTCTGCTTTTCTTCTTCTTTTTTTTAGCAGAGGAAGACTTGGTGATGCCTGAGGTCCCAACCGATGAGGTGGTGATGGATCCTGTCGAGGCACCTGAAGAAGAACCGACGGGCTCTGGAGTAAATCCAGAATCTCCAATTGGTACGACTTCTTTTGCTCTCTGTTTTTTTTTTTTTTTTTTTTTTTTTTTTTTGTGACTTGGCTTGCTAACACATTTTTTTTGTTGCCAGCTGACTTGCCACAGGGTTCTGATGACTTTGAACCATCGATGGACGCAAATGTTGATGATGCTTTCGATGAGTTCATGGAGGAAGAAAGTGTTCCGCCAGTCGTCGAAGAAGGTATTTTATAGTTATAACTCTGATAATGATTTTCAAACAGGGTCATACTCATACCTTTTTGTGTTTCCTTTGCAGGTTTTGAAGTGGCAGAGGAGGATCCGTCGCTTCCAGAGCAAGAGATGCCAGAGGTTGATCCAGAGGTAGAGATTCCTGGGACCAGCTCTGACAATATTGAGGAGATTCCTCGCGCTGAGATTCCTTCCCGAGCAGGAGCAGCTTCAGCTGGAAAGAGTTCTTTTGTTACTCTTTCAACAGATGATGACATGAGTAGCCGACCAACGGAGTTGGGCGAATCCTCAGCTAGGCCATCTCTTCTTTTTGCGAAGAAGGTGGTGGTGCGAGTTGTGAGCTCTTGGATTGAGACTCTCTTTTCTGGGCACTTGGAAGTCGGATTTGGCATGATCCAGCATGTGCAGGAGATTCTCAGTGATGCTGAAGAGGCTGGTCTGGATGTCACAGGTGCCAGGGCGATCGTTGATAGGATCATTGCACTGGGTGACAAGTGGTTTGAGACCGTGAGTTTGGCTGATGACCAGTTCTTCAAGGAGATGTTCCTGGACCCTGCTGATAAGGCTAAGTCTGACCTGGATGAGGCTACAGAAAGCAGGAAGCAGGCAGTCCGAAAGAGGAACTTAGAAGAGATAGCCATCATCAGGCTGACACATGACCTCAACATCCTTGACAGGGAGGTCGATGAGGCCAGGAAACGTCTTGAGCATTTGCAGGCACAAGTCGCTGCCAAGTGGACTGCCATAATAGAGGCTCGCGACAGGGAGAGTGCCCTGATTCACCAGGTTGCAGATGCCGAACGGGTTCTCAAAAGGAAATCTGATGAGGATGAACAATGGCAAACTGCTCGAGGTAAGCTTCCTGGTGTGAGAGAAGGGGTACAGCCCACTCCAGCATCTCATGGCAAGTTCCTGAAGAAGCGTGCCTTGGAATCCTTGACGGCTGAGGCTAAAAGTTTGCTTGGGGAGCTGAACTCTTGGCTGGAGACCATTTTTTATTGAGCTCCTGTATACAGAAACCATCCTTCTTTCTTTTTTTTTGGTACCACTTGTATTTTTTTGGTACTTATTTTTTGTAGTGCTTGTGAACACTTTTTTTTTTGGTACCACATGTATTTTTTGGTACTCTTTTTTTGTTATTTTTTTTTTGTAGTGCTTGTGAACACTTTCTTTTTTTTTTGTTATCCCTACGCTCACTTGAATCTTTTTGTGATAAAAGTAATTGCTAAATGGGATGCTTTTCTTTTTTTGTTATCCCTACGCTCACTTGAATCTTTTTGTGATAAAAGTAATTGCTAAATGGGATGCTCTTTTTTTTTTGTTATCCCTACGCTCACTTGAATCTTTTTGTGATAAAAGTAATTGCTAAATGGGATTTGATCAAAAGGTTGTCATTTTGTGAAAATCTTTTGTCAAGTGATTGTTTTGGCATGAAAACCAGGTTTTTGTTTGTGGCATGGAAGCCAATTTTGGCATGAGAGCCAGCCTTTTCTTGTGGCATTGATAGCCGAGTTTTTTTTTTTTTGTGGCATCTATAGCCAGTTTTGGTGGCATTGATAGCCGGTTTGTGGCATTTATAGCCTGTTTTGTTTTGGTGGCGTTGATAGCCGGTTTTTTTTTTTTGGTGGCATTGATAGCCGGGTTTTTTGAAATCCAAGTTTTTTTTTTTTGTGGCATTGATAGCCGGTTTTGTTTTTGGTGGCATTGATAGCCGGTTTTTTTTTTTGAAATCCAAGTTTTTTTTTTTTTGTTTGTGGCATTGATAGCCGGTTTTGTTTTTGGTGGCATTGATAGCCGGTTTTTTTTTGAAATCCAAGTTTTTTTTTTTTTTGTTTGTGGCATTGATAGCCGGTTTTGTTTTTGGTGGCATTGATAGCCGGTTTTGATGGCATTTATAGCCGGTTTGTGGCATTTATAGCCTGTTTGTGGCATTTATAGCCTGTTTTGATTTAAAAAAAAAATGCAAGTATCGACTAAAAGTCGCCTCCCTGCTGAATGTTCTTGCAAGTATCGATGGAATGTCGCATCCTTGCTCATTCGGTTGCGAGTATCGATGGAATGTCGCATCCTCGCGGATTTGGGTGCAAGTATCGATGGAATGTCGCATCCTTGCTTTTCAAAAATTTTGGTTTTGCGGGTACTGACTTGATGTCGTTTCCCCACGATTTTTGAAATTTGTGGTTTTCTCGAACCTTTGGGTTATGGATATCAACTGAAATGTTGCGTCTCCACAGTTTTAGATTTTGCAAGTATTGACGAAATGTCGCTTTCCTGCAATTTTGGAAGTGTCGAACGTGGTTCGCTTGCTTCCGATTTGTGCGAGTATCGACTAAGCGTCGCTTCCTCGCGGGTTTTTTGAAAAACCATCATTTTTTTTTTTTGTTTAAAGACACGAGGGTCATAAATTTTGACCTAAAACCATTTTGGCGGTAAAAGGCAGGGTGGACTAGGGTGGAAATCCCTGAATCCGGATTTTGTTTCAAACCATGAATTTTGGGTTCAAAGGTTGAAAATTTTGGTCAAGTTAGGGAAAGGTTCCTGAACTTGGATATATATTTTTTTTTGAACAATGAAACGATGAAAGTAAGCATTGTTTTAGATTTCTAGAAATTTCAACATTTGATATGAAAATTTTAAAAAAGGGTGGGTTTAGCGAGCGTGTACCTGAAAACCGGTTTTGGCCATACAGGCATTGCTCTTACCCAGTTGGGTAAGTCTTCAAGGGTAGTACCGCTTTAAGAACTTGCCATTGATGGGCAGCATACATCTGTCACCTTCCATGTTTAGGAGTGCGTATGCGCCATTGGAGAAAACTTTGTCGATGACGTAGGGTCCCTCCCATTTCGGCTCAAATTTGCCTTTGGACTTGTGAGCGAAGACCATTGGTCTTTTTACCGCAAGAACCAAGTCATTCTTTTTGTAGGCGCGTTGCCTGACCTTTTTATCGAAAGATCCTGCCATACGTGCTTGGTAAAGTTCAATGCTTTGTTGAGCTTCGAGCCGTCTCTCATCGAGATTGTCCAGCTCATGGAGTCGCAATTTGACATTGCTTTCTTGAGTCATGTCATTTTGCAAGGATACCCTCAAGGAAGGAATTTGTACTTCCAAGGGCACGACAGCTTCGCATCCATAGACCAAGGAGAATGGTGTGCTATGGGTTGGTCCTCGAACGGTGGTTCGATAGGCCCACAAAGCTTCAGACATTTTGTCGCTCCAGTCTCTTTTGTGATTAGAGACCATTTTTTTGAGGATTTTGCAGAGTGTCTTGTTGAAAGCTTCTGCTAACCCGTTTGCTGCCGGATTGTATGGAGTCGAAGGACAGCTTTGAATTTTGTATTTGTCGCAGAACCTGTAGAATCGATGATCCCGGAACTGTGGTCCGTTATCATGGACGAATCTTTTGGGTATGCCGAAACGACAAATGATGTTGGTGCGTAGGAACTGAAGAACTGATGAGGTTTTCATTTCGTTAAACGCAAATGCTTCTGACCACTTGGAGAAATAATCCGTAGCGGCGAAGATGAAGCGATGACCTTTGCTTGAAGGGGGAGAAATAGGACCTATGATCTCCATACCCCAGGCTTCGAAAGGCCATGAGATCGCTGTAGGATGTAGCCATTCTGGAGGCATGTGAATGTAATCTCCATGAACTTGGCATTGTTGGCAGTGCTTAGCAAATTGCATTGCATCAGCTACCATGGTAGGCCAGTAATATCCTAACCTTTTTATCTGATCATAGAGCTTAGGTCCAGCCTGATGAGCTCCACAAAGACCAGCATGAACTTCTTTGAGTGTTTCTTCAGCCTCTTGTTGTGACAAGCAGCGTAGAAGTACTCCGTTGAAGGATTTCCTGTAAAGGATTTTTGAAGGAATATCCAAATGGAAGCTTGGGGTTCGCCTTTGGATGCTTACCCGTTCTTTTGGATCTTCAGGTAGGATTCCGAACATATTGTAATCAATGAACGGATCCCTCCAGTCGCCAATTGAAGTTTGAAGGATTGAAATCCGACTTCCGACCACTTGGTGGCATTCAGCAACTGCTTGGTGTGTGTTAAGAGGAGGAAGGATTCTTCTTTCGCACACTGTGACTTGCATGTTTTCCCCTTCCTGGATTGCCATGGATGCGGCAAGTCCGGCTAGGGCATCTGCACGTATGTTTTCACCTCTACGAATGTGGGTGATGTGACAGATGTCAAACTTTTGCAGAAGTGATTGTGCCTTGTTGTAGTAGGGCAGCAAATCTGGCTTCCTGACTTCAAATTTCTGATTCATCTGGTTGACGATCAGTTGAGAGTCTCCAAAGACTTCCAGCATAGTGATACCGGATTCGATGGCGAGTTCCAATCCTAAGATCAGAGCTTGATATTCAGCTGCATTGTTTGTGCATGGTTCCAGTAGCGAGAAAGCGTGTGGAATCATGTATTTGTCGGGGCTAACAAAGAGGATGCCAACTCCCGAGATCAGCTGTCTTTTTTCATTTGTCCTGGTTGCACCGTCAAAGTACATGTCCCAGGAGGCACTTTGTGAGAAAGTCTCCACATTGTAGACTGGTTCGTCTGGGAGATCATCTCTGAGTGGAGAATCTTTAGGCAATGGATGCTCTGCGAGGAAGTCTGCTAGAGCTTGCCCTTTGATTGCTTTTTGTGGTACATACCTAATATCAAATTGTGACAGAAGGATGGACCATTTTGCCAGTCGAGCATTGAGAGAACCTGCCTTTGTGACAAGGACCTTCAAGAGGTTGACCCTCGAGACCAGGTAGACTGTGTTGGAAAGCAAGTAGTGACGCAGCTTTTGTACGGCGAACATCACTGCAAGACATTCTTTTTCGACTGGAGAGTAGCGATGCTCTGCACCTACTAGCATGCGGCTGAGGTAATATAGAGCAGCTTCTTTTCTTTGATCATTTTCTTGTGCAAGCAGAGCTCCCAGAGAGTGATCAAGGGCTCTTGTGTACAAGATGAATGGTTTTCCAGTGGTAGGAGCAGCTAACACTGGAGGTTTTGTCAGGTATGACTTGATGTCTTGGAAAGCAGCTTCACAGTCAGCATCCCAGACAAAGTTTACACCTTTTTTCATCAACTGGGAGAATCGACGGCATTTCCCCGAAAGATTGGAGATGAACCGTCTGATGTAGGCCAATCTCCCTTGAAGCCCTTTGAGTTCTCTCAAGGTTCTTGGAGAGGGCATTTCTAGAATGGCTTTGACTTTTATGGGGTCAAGCTCTATTCCAGCTTTCCGAACTAAGAATCCGAGGAACTTACCCGACGAGACACCGAAGAAGCATTTCAATGGATTCATTCGCAGTTTGTGTTTGCGAAGCCGGAGTGTAAGTGCTCTCATCAGACGATGCTTCGGAAGAGCTATAATCCCGAATTATCACATTACAGGAAGCTCTGACAGGAGACGTTGCCTGATCGGAGTCAGACTCATCCTCGGATGTAAGAGGATCGTCTATCCAGCAATTTTCTCCATTTTCAGGAGTTAAGGGAGGATGTACCTGATGGTCTTCAGGGACTTCAGGCTCTGGATTGCGAGGAGGCTCGTTGACGCGTTCTTGCTCTTGTTCTAGAGCGAGTCGCTGCAAGATCCTTGCATATTCTTCAAGATCAGGTATGGGAGCCGGATCTTCTTCTTCATCATCTCTTTGTGGCTCAACATTGTTGATTTCCACTGGAGTGATGAGAGGTGCTGGTTCAGCAGCATTTTCTTATACAGCCTCTTGGTCTTCTTCATCATCAGACCAGGATCCTTGTGGCTGTAGGGGGTTATACCAGATTACTGGCATAAGATGAGACTCAGGAACCCATTCTTCATCGGAGAGATATTCTCCTGTTTCAAGGGACTCCTCCCACTCATCTGTGTAGTTGGATTCGAATCCATCATCGATGTCGCTGGATTCGTATCCATCAATGGAGAATCCAACTACTGAATTGTAGGAGTATGATGCCTCCTGCATGGCTTCTTTAAATTGAGGTGGCATGAAATCACTGAGAGTGAATTTCCTTACCCCCTTTGAAGTCTCTGGAAGGGATGTTTTTGTTGCCTCCAGTGAAGCGGTAGAGGAAGCCTCTGCCTTTTCTTTGACCTCTAGTTTTGGCTGGGTCTTCTCTTGCCGTTTGAGCTTGAGGAGATGTTTCCTAGCCTGCCTTCGCTGTTGAGCTGTAGGCTTTGTTTTCACGACCTCCCAATTTTCATCTTCCAGGAGATCGGGATGTACCCATATCGGTTGTCCGTCTGGTGTCGGGTAAGGAACCAGTTGCTCGGACGCTTCGATTGAGTTTATCACCTTGAAGGAAGTAGTGATCTTCTTTTTCGGTGATCTTGATGTTTGTCCACATGTCACCATGTTGACGGAGGCAGACCCATAGTTTTTGTCAAAGGTGATGACTCCGTTTTTCCACATCTCATTTATTTTCTCTCTCACAACGAAGCATTGATTGAGAGGATGCGAGATCATCTGGTGGTATGGACAGTACCGAGGATCGTTGGTTTTGCCAACATCACCCGGTCTTTTTGGTTCAGGCAAGGTGAGCTTGCCGTTTGCCACAAGAGCCCCGAAGATTTCATCAACATCTTCATCAAACGGGTATTTCTTCTCTACTCGTTCTTTGAAGGCATCAGAGAGTTCAGGTCTCTTACCAGCAGCTTTGTTTTCAGCTTTCTTTGGTGGCTGAGGAGCTGGCTTGGTCTGCACATTGAGGACCTCTTTCTTCTTTGGTTTAGAGGTTGCAATGGCGGTTGGCTCTTTTCTTGATGATTTCTGACTGTTGAGGTCTTTAATCACCGTTTCAGCTTCCATGGAAGCTTCTAGGAGTTCTCCCAGGTTTTTTGATTTGTTGCCGATGATCATGGAGCGGATTCTGGCTCTCATGTTGTTTCGGCAGATGTCGACTAGCGACGCTTGTGGCAATACATCAGAGCATTTGTATGCCATTGCTTTCCACTTGTGAATGAAGTCATATGTTGATTCATTCTCCCCCTGTTTTAGGCTGCACAGCTGAGCCATAGTAGCGGGGTGATCCTCACCTTTGAAGTGAGTCAGGAAGCGTGTCTCTAGCATGGCCCAATTTTGGATTGAGTCCTCCGGCAGAGTGGAGTACCAATCGAAGGCCGTACCTTTTAGGGTACTTGCAAAGAGGCGGATTTTGAGTGCATCTTGATCCGCGATAGCTCCCGTCAAGATCTTGAAGTGGATGACGTGCTGTCTGGCTGATCCTTTCCCCGTATATGTTTGGAGAGTAGGATGCTTGAATTTGGTGGGGAACGGGACCGAGTCCATCCATAAGGGATATGGTGGCTTGATCCCATGCTCTTTGAGTATATGCTCTTCTTTTGCTTTGGCGAGGATACCGTCTACGTCCTTTTTGGTTAGGGCGCGTGACTCATTTTCTTCTTTATTTACCTCGTCGTCTTGATGATTCGGAGGAGGTTCATTGTTCGCCTGATTTTGGAAGGCGATGAGAAGGTTTTCCATCAGAGTTTCAATCCTCTGCTGGCCCTGTTCCAACTGCTGGATGTGAGTGATCGCATCTTCTGGAGGTGGATTGCGGGGTGGTGGCTCAGAATTTGTAGTCAAGACATTCATCCTTCGTGATTCGAACGAAGAAACTGTCCTGGTGACTGAGCTGGGGCTCATTCTTTTTGAAGAAGAGCTTGAGGAAGGATCACTCTGCTGTCCTTTGCTTGAAGGAGCAGGGGATTCTTCTGAATGTCTTCTTGTCCTGGAGACGCTGCGGGTCATTGGACGTCGGACATGGATTTTTGTTGCTGATTTTTGGCGCCTTCTGGTTTTTCCAACCATATGGACGGCAGCAACTTGGTTGGGTCTTTCTTTTTCGACCCATTTGGGAGAGACTTGAAGTGTGGGAGGCTGGGTCCTTTGCTTCTGTAGTCTCTTTTGTCGGTATGACGCGCGGCGGCGTATACGGCGAGCAATTTGAGCTTCGGTCAGCTCTGACTGGGCTTTGACGATGAAGGATGTGCTCCCTCGGGCGCAGCAGCCGAGCCTGTCTTCTTTGTAGCTGGGCAAGGACAGGATGCGAACCCTATCCTTCGCCTGTTGCAGCGAAGCTTTGAATTTTTGAAGTTCGGCCCCTGTAGATATGAAGGGTCGAACTGCAGATTTGTAGGCCTTAGCAGGTGCTTGTGGAGGCCTTGTGATGCATGACTTGATTTTGGGCTTGTAGGAACAAGCCGGCTCATGCTGGGTTGACTTGAGAGTCAGGTTGGAGATGGGTCTCTCCTCTTTCATGTAAGCAAGAGGATAGAACTGGTTCTCCTTGAGTGGGGCCAGGAATGCTGGCTTAGTGGATGTATGGGACCTTCTCTGCTTTGGTGAAGGTCTTGGGGACCAAGTCTTGGGGTAGACCTGGTTGTTTGCAGGTTGAGGCTTCGTGGGGCTGCCACGGGCTTCAGGCCTTCTGGTGCTCGCCTTTGGTGTCACGATAGTGACACGTTGAGAGGCGAGTTTCTGCTTCTTGGAGGGAGCAGTTTGTTCCTCAGGAAGTGGGAATGGTCCCAGTGTCCCAAAGACGATAGTCCGGGGAGTCGAGGTCGACTCGGAGTTCAGAGAGTTGCCGAGAGAGTTGACACTTCGGCAGCTGATGGGGCGCTTGTAGGTGCGCGTGGTTTGCTTCTGTTGAAGCATGAGTTGGTGCTTGTTTTCGTCGAAAGTAATGGTTAGTGAAGCTGCCATTGTTAGTTTTCGAAAATTTCTGAAACAAGACCACATCCATTAGTAATCACAATGATCATAAATGGGAAGTTCTATGGTTTCGTCTTTTCAAATTGCTCGAGATAGATGACCCAAGCAATATGAGGAAGGCAAAATGCCATAGAGGGTACAATTGTTCTGATCGCAGGTATGGTAAGCCCAGAATGGGCATCCCAGTGACTGCTAGAAGCAATTGTGAACTTAAATTCGACTTATCGAGAAGCAGAGCTTGCTCGAGGTAAGAAGAATATAAAGTTGGAGTTACAGATGTGCCGGTCGCAATACAGTAGACCCTGAAAGGGCATACTAGTACCGCTAGACACAAATGTTTTGAGACCGCATCTATGAGATGAGATTCTCTGTTTTGAAAGGTCAAGATTGGATTCATCAAAGAGAGCAGATGGTATTCCAATCTGAACACGGGCTCAGCGATTTCCGCGAGCGCCAGTGCTCAGAAAGAAATGAACCATGATTTCTCGGATCTGAATCTAAAAATGACGAGTTTTTTTTTTTGAAATGCCAATATCGGGTTCATCAAAGAGAGCAAAAGGCACTCCAATCTGAACACGGGCTCAGCGATTTCCGCGAGCGCCAGTGCTCAGAAAGGAGAAGACCAAGATTTCTCTAATCTAAACCCAAAATGACGGAAGTTTTTTTTTTTGAAGTTTTTTTTTTTTTTTTGAAGATTTTTTTTTTTTAAATCTTTTTTTTTATTTATTTTTTATTTTTTTTTAAGATTTTTTTTTTGAAAATTTTTTTATTTTTATTTTTTTATTTTAAAATTTTTATATTTTTTTTTATTTATTTAAAAGACGAGAGAGTACACATAGGCCTCCTAACCCGGTCTTATGAAATCTTGATTGATAGAATTGCCCCCAGGTAAGGGTAGGATTACTTAATGAACCCGTTTGGAGGACCCTTGCCTAGAACAGTCAAGCTGTCTCCACACTCTGGACAAGGCTTTTCTTTGAATCAACCATGATCAAAGAACACAGTTGGTTTAACCTTAGTGGTCTATGTCTTTTTTTTTTTTTATATATATTTTTTATTTTATTTTTATGAATTCATCGAAGAGAAACAATGGCCCAAAACCTTAGTCGAACAGGCTCAACATTTCTGCAAGCGCGATGAACGATAAGAACGGATCAAGGTTTCTCAATTTTGAATCCAAATTGAGAAATCTAAAAATTTTTTTTATATATATATATATTTTTTTTTAATGAACTCATCGAAGAGAAACCATGGCCCAAAACCTTAGTCGAACAGGCTCAACATTTCTGCAAGCGCGATGAACGATAGGAACGGATCAAGGTTTCTCAATTTTGAATCCAAATTGAGAAATCTAAAATTTTTTTTTATATATATATATATATATATTTTTAATGAACTCATCGAAGAGAAACCATGGCCCAAAACCTTAGTCGAACAGGCTCAACATTTCTGCAAGCGCGATGAACGATAGGAACGGATCAAGGTTTCTCAATTTTGAATCCAAATTGAGAAATCTAAAATTTTTTTTTTTACTTTTATATATATATATATATTTTTTTTTTAGATTTTTAATGAACTCATCGAAGAGAAACAATGGCCCAAAACCTTAGTCGAACAGGCTCAGCATTTCTGCAAGCGCGATGAACGATAGGAACGGATCAAGGTTTCTCAAATTTGAATCCAAAAATGACAAATCTGATTTTTTTTGTTTTTTTAAAATATTTTTTTTTTAAAAGAGAAAGAGTGGAAATAAATTCAAAGAATTAGAAATTTCCAAACAAAAAATCTCATCTCATTTTTTTTAGATACGGAATTCAACATAGGCCACCAATTATAAAGTAGCCAAGGAATCAAGAAAAGAAATATAAGCATAGAGCAAAATATATGATATGCAAATATTTCATTTCTAGCATCGTGTTCTCAAATAAACGTGTCCCACCGGGTGTGCCAGTTGATGGACCGCGCTCCTGCTTGGTTCTACCGAGGTCGGCGGACGTGGGAGTCCGTCGGGTCCGACCCTTTCGTAACCGGGGGGCAAGGGCGTGCATCAACATTTCTTTTTTTGTGGGTGTGCCAGATTTTCTATTTTACTTGGAATTGCAAGTGGTGATCCGGGGATCAACCTTCGCAAGTAAAAAAGGAAATCAACTTCTTTCAAGTTTTCCATTGCACATATATTTAAGAAAAGAGACATTTTCTTGATTTGCCGTGAAAGGCGATTTTTTTGGCATTTATAGCCGATTTTGGCGTTTATAGCCGATTTTCGGCGTTTATAGCCGATTTTGGCATTTATAGCCGATTTACAATCCTTATCAACAATGAAAGACAAGAATTGTGATTTTTGTCTCTTTTGAAAAAATACAAACTACAATGAAAAGCAAGAAAAGGAGGATCTAACTTCTCAGGAGATTGTGGGGGACTCGTTTAGATTGACGGTCGCAAGCCATATGTGGGCTTCGCCATCATCCATGCAGATGAGAACAGATGATGCTATTGATTCGCTTGGCTTGGCTATAACCTCAGGTTTTTAGAGGACAAAGACCAAAGGAAGGTCCTATGTCCAATAAAAAGCCGAGTAGACGGGCTGAAAAGCCATATCTAAGCCATTGGAGGCAGGAGGAGAAGGCAAGGACCTTGGGGGGGGTACCCCCCAAGGGACTTTTGTCACCTTGTTGCGGTGGCCGGTGTAGAACTTCCGCAGAGTTTTCTCTCTTTTTCTTTTCTCTGGATTTCTGACTGCTGTCTATTGATGTTCGTTGTGTCTTCTTTCTTCTTGGAGAGCCCTCCTATTTATAGGCTTTTAGGTAGCCTTTTAGGTGGGTTTATGTGCTTTTATTGTCATTAAGCCGCATAATGGGAGGAGTTACAAAATTGAATTGTTTATTTTGTAACTCCTTTTTCTTGGCTTCTGATTGGCCGGAGGAGATTGAGGGTATTTAATCGCCTTTAATCACCATGATGGGAGGAGTTTCATGGGTTAAATGCCATGAATCTCTTGACTTGTAACTCCCGAATGCTTGCTTCTGATTGGGCCGTCCAAAGAAATGGATTAATGACTGTAATAAAGCTAGTCAATTAATCGCATTAAGTGGTCGCCGAGCAGCTGAAGAGTCGCGGGCCGTGCCACGTCTTTTGGAATTCTTCTGTCGATGATCATCGATGGATCTTCATGTAGATCGACATCAGATGACCGTGTAATTTCAGGTGTTTGTTGCCAACAGCGGGTCGGTGCCATCTGTCCTGTCGATTTCTCGATCGGTCGGGTGGAAAGCACACTTTTTTGGTTGACCGGGTGGCGATCAATACTGTCTTCGATACTCTTGATGATTTACCCGTGTTTTGGACGGATGTCAGAGGACTTGGTGTCTCAAAAGCATGAATTTTGGAAAGTACCAGAGGCTGGGCCCTTCGAATCACGAAAAAACGGCGAAAACCGGGGTTTCCGGGGCTTTCCCGGCGACCCCGGGGTCCAAGGTCGCCGGCGACCCTGGGGGGTTTTCCCCCTTTCGTGTCCCGTTTTGCGTCCGTTTTTGCTTTTTTTCGATTCTTTTTTCTTCTGTACTTTTCCTTGATATTTTCACCATTTATTGGCCTAATTTCTTTGTAGGAAACCTGATGAGAATCCTTGCATTTTATTTTGCAAAGTTTCCAATTCCCTGAGAAAGCTGAAGACTTTGTCGCGCAGAGCTGCCGATTTTCCGTCAGAAGCTGAAACTGGGTCAAACGATGTCGGAATGACCTGAAATTTGGTGTGAAGCCTCCTGAGCAATAAATAAGACCAACCATAGGCTTTTGTTTGAGTTTCGAAGCCGTTTGGGGTCCTATCACCTGCAGACTTGCTTTTTATCGCGATGAAGATGTCGCGGTTTGATGTGTGGTCAACCGATGTCCGATTGACTTGAAATTTGACAGGGAACCTATTGGAGTCATTTTAAGATGATCCATAGGTTCTGTCTTGGAAACCATGGTCCCGGAGAGCTTTTGTCGCCGAGAGCTCCTTTTTGGCTGTCGGAGAAGCGAAGTTAGGCCAAATGATTTTGAAATGGCCCGAAACTTCTTGTGTACTCCTCTTTTGGCTGTCTGGAAGAATCTTGCAGTTTTTGTTTGATTCTGACAAGATTTGATTTTTGGAAGCAGCATTGCCTATTTATGGCAGGTTGCGACTTCATGTAGCTCTTTGGATCTTGATGAGGCAAAGTGACATTTTTGGTGTCAACACCCCCCACTTGCTTGAACCCCCTTGCCCTTAGAGATTTCATATAATTCCACACACTGTGGTTCTACTCTAGGACTGACCGTCGGATCCTCAAGGAAAAACACATCTCGGCATTCCATGATTATCCTATTATCGTGATCATACACACGATATCCTTTAGAATGTAATGGGTAGCCAACGAAAGAATAATTTTTCTTCGTTTTTACTTACAGTTTATGTCTTTCTTGTGGTGGTAGCAAGACATGTATAGGGCAACCCCAAACTCTCATATGTTTTAATTTTGGTTTGGCACCAGTCCATAATTCATAGGCACACTTTTGGAGGGTACTATGTTCAAGATATATTGTGCTGTGTTTAATGCTTCTCCCCACAAATACAGCGGAAGTCTCACGTGGCTGATCATTGACCTTACCATGTCCATTAAGGTTCTATTCCTCCTCTCGGCCACGCCATTTTGTTGTGGGGTATATGAAATCGAATATTCATGAATGATTCCCTCACGTACACAATATTCTTTAAACAGTTCTGAGGTATATTCACCCCCCCTACCAGATCTAATTCGTTTTATTTTCTTGCCCTTTTGATTTTGGACCTCAGCAGTATATATTTGAAACATTTTTAAGGCGTCATATTTGTGTTTAATCAGGTACACATAATCATATCTGCTGTAGTCATCAATAAATGTGATAAAATAGTCCTCCCCCGTTCTATTTTGGACATTCAATGGTCCACAAATATCAGAATGAATTATGGTCAATATTTTTGAACTTCTAGTTCCTTTTGAAAATGGTTTCTTAACCATTTTTCCACTTAGACATGGTTCACATATGGGGTACTCCACTCTACCTAAATATGGTAAGAGTCTATCCTTAACCATTCTACTTATTCTGTTTTTGTTAATGTGCTCTAATCTCATATGCCATAACATAGCCAAACCATCCATGCACACATTCACACACACAGAATAATGATAACTAGATTTTATTTCATCATTAAGAGTGTCCAGCAAATACAATTTATTAGAAAGAAAACCTCTGACTAAAACTTGACCGCGCATGCCAATTGTAACATCTTTATCTTTAAATCTGATTTCGAATCCATTTATAGCCAACTGGCTCACAGAGATGACGCTCCTCCTCATAGCTGGAGCAAAGAAAACATCGGAGAGATATAGGGACTTTCCGGTTGGTAAGGAAATTTTGACTTTCCCTATACCCAACACATCACAGAATGTTTCATTCCCCATGTAGATACTTTGATCTCCCGGTTTCATCTCTTTAAATTCGACAAACCCAACCTTGGTTTTTGATATGTGCCTGATGGCTCCTGAATCAATCCACCAATTCTTGTCATTGGTGTCCACCATCATGGACTATGTGACCATCTCAACATAATCACCATGCTCTTTGGTCACTTTACCTTGCTGGTTACTCTCAACCCTTTTCTTTCTGCATTGAGAACTAAAGTGTCCAGGCTTCCCGCGATTAAAGCAAACACCATTCTTAGGCCCTTTCTGTTTTTTATTGCCTTTGAATTTCCTTTTATTTTTCATATTGACGGTTAACGCACCGTTATTATTCTTAGTTTTAGCAATCATGATAGAGTTTGTAGGTGTTACACCGCGGGCAGCCTGCCTTTGTCCTTCAGCAAGCAATCTAGCTTCAACCTCACTAAGGGTTACACCCTTTTGGAGGCTAAGGGTCTGAGACACATTCTCCCACGAAGGTGGAAGACTCATCAGCAAGTACATGATTTGAAAATCTCCGTCCATTTCCTTTCCCAAGGCTGCGAGGTTACTATATCGGACCGCCATTTAATCAATGTGATCCCTTATAGCTGATCCTTCTGGCATCTTATAGTTAACATATGCGTTGAATGCCTCCATCAAGTGAGATTTGGAGGTTTCATCATATTTGTCCATAGCATAGTCATAGATTTCTTTAGCAGCGGTAAAGTGCTCAAATTGCTTTACCAAATCGCTGGATATAAATCTGATCAGAAGACGTCTCGCTGATTTGTTATCAAATGCCCATTGTTCATACACATCATGATCTTCTTTAGGGACATCATCAGCGGGTTTTGGAATCAGATCGGATTCAATCACATATGTTAATCCGTCAAAGTGTAGTAATGCGTTCATCCGACGCTTCCACACTGCTAAGGTCTTGCTGTTAAAAATATCAGCCTCACCAAGATCATGCAATGTTGATTTGGAAGACATTACTACTGAATTGAAAAAGAGGTTCAGATATCACTGACCGTTAAAGGAGAAAAATCACCCTTTTTTTTAACCGATGGATTGTCTTCCTTTTGCTGCTACTGCGTAGATCTGCTCGCAAGGATTCCGCAGAACCAAACCGTTCGTCGATCGGAGTCCGGATGCTCAAGATATCGCAGTTCGAAGGTTTGACGATCGAAAAATATCCCAGCCTGCGTCAGCAATCTGCTGAAGTCGTACCTGCAGGTCGCCTGCGTCAGCAATTGTACCTGCGCTTGCTGGTGTGGGCTGGCTTAATTTGGGTTAGGTTGAAATTGGTTTAGTGCAGGTCGGCCCAAACTGCGGTGTTAATTCCTACCTTTCCTTCTGGCGCGCGTCCCGATAGTAGATGAGAATGAATACAGCGAGTGCATGTGCTGTATGCTGTGACCATTCCACAAGTATTTTCCAATGCACACAGAACCCAAGGAAAGTCAAAACGAAGCAAAACGTTTCCTGAGTTGAGAAGTGCAATGACGCACGCAACCCAAGGCACTCTCGTCGTTTTCCTTACGACTTGGTTTGCAGAAAAACAAAGAAGCCCTCTGTTTGTCCGACGAAATCCGCAGATCTACTCCGATCTAAACCGCAACTTTGCGATCCAAATCATCGAAACGCACTGTACCAAGCTCTGATACCAATTGATAGATTTGGATGCGGAGACTCTGACACGCGGCCGGAGATCTATGTGCGTTCCGGCGATTGGGAAGCTCCGTAGATCTCTTTGCCTCTTGTCTTTCCTGAGAGATGGAATAATACGAATCCTAGGGCTCCCTTATCTTATATAGACAAGTTCCAAAGAGTCATACTTACTAGAGACTTCTTCGTCAAGAAACCCACATCCACTAATCCTATTGGAAGTCTTATTAGTGGGACCAGATCAAGTCTTACATTAAGTGAGATTGTATTCTTTGTGGGCATCAATCCTGTTTGATCTGACGTGGGACCCGTGGCATGCGGGCCACACGATTCCTACATGTGTAACCAATTTTCGGTAAGAAAATGAAGATGTCGGAAATTAAATTCTACATTATAGTAAAATCTATGTTTCAGGCAGCCGCATTTACTCACGGAAAGCACAAGAAATGGGCCAAGTTTTCTGCAATTCCTCGAAAAATAAATTCTTTTAAGAAATGACGAGGATTTCCATAAGGAGTTAACCCAACAATGAGGGCATCATCCGAACCAACCCCTGCACAAAGGTGACAGCAACGGTTGATTTAGCCACCGTCAATGGCTCCTTAGTCCTTGCGATTCTTCGGTTCATGTGGTCGTGGCTCTCCTGAGTTTAAGGAAGAGTTTTGGATGCTTTAACTTAGTTGAATTTGGTACTTGGCAGTCTAAACCCAACCCACCTGTACTCACACCCTTCGTGCTCCCCACTCGAATTTCTGGGTTTAAGAGAGGATATATCAAACATGCTTGAAGACAAGTACAAATCAGGTTTTGAAATGATTTATTCAATAACAATTATCAGAAAAAGGCCCGGATTAAACCTTTATATTTGTGAACGATAACGATTATTTAAATATGAAATGAAAAGTGCATGTGAGAGTCTCTATTACCTTGTATGGGTGAGTCCCTGTTATCGTATGCTGCCAGTGCATAGGCTACTTGATTTACCGACCTTTGGCATAGTTGAGTGGTCCAATCTTTTTTCTTATGGTATATGAGATTTCATGAAAGGGTTCTGTTCGAATGAATTGTTTCAATGAGGAGCAGACAGGGTCCTTCAATTATAAGATTGTCAATGTGGAACCTCTGTTCCAGTAAAAGGCCTGAAGTAGGGCTAAGACCTATGTCTTTACCGGAGAATGTGCATTTATATGGCCAGCATATACCATAACTGGGTGACCCTTATGATTTCTGATTATTCCACCAATGGCTGGGATCCTATCATCTGTGTGAATAGCGGGGTTCCCCACATTAGGTTCCCCACATTAGGTCCAAGAGATTTTTTTAGTAAATGAGTAGCCCATCTTTAGTATATATTGGTTAATTCCCTTTGAAATTAATCCACACCGGTAAAGGGGATTGGAAATGAAAAGATATACATTTCTAGCCTTCCAAATGTAATAAACACTAACACAATAACCCATGTTGTGTATGGGCATATTTAACAATAAAATTTACAACAACATACATAAAAATCAATTAAAAAGAAATTTAGATCACATTGAATCATCTCAAAACACTAAATGACAGAGAACAACAAAAAGAGGAATTTTATGATCGTACATTTTTTTTTTTCTTTCAATCCAAGAATATGTAGCATAGAACAGAGGAAGAACATTGCGGTGGTGGTTGAGAGGAGTGAAAAGTGGTAAGAAGTTAGAGTGTTTGCATGTATGCACGCGGGGGTGGTTGTTTGAAATGATATACAATTCTCAGTTAAAATCTGTACTTATTGTTAAAATTGGCTTTAAAACCCATTACTTTAATATAATATAACGGTAATTCCCACTATTTTGTCATTTTGAATTGACAATATGACAGAACCCTTATACGTATCTCAGTTAAAATCTGAAGTTAATCTAATGGTAAATTCCCACTATTTTGTCATTTGAATAGACATGACAGAATCCTCACGTGAATGATGTGTATGTGGTAGGTGTTGTGATTGTATATGTTAGGTATGCCCGGACCTGTCGTGTAAATTCATACGAGAATGGTAGGTGATGATCAACTATTTTCATGCCTTGTCGGTAGCCAGTGGCGGATGCATGCATATGAATGGGTAGGCTCAAGCACACCCATTATTTATTTTTTTTAATTATCATATACTAATATATATGTGACCAAGCCCACCTAAAAAAAATATACAAAGCCCAACCAAAATCCAAATGTTAGAGCCCAATTTTCCAAAGCCAAAGCCCATATAGAAATGTCAATATATTGCTCCTTCATGATCAACTTGACACTTATATCGCCAACATGCATTCTAGTGATGAATTTGGAAGCTTAGATGAGATTGGTGATCTTACAAAAGCAATGGTGAAGACAAGAAAAAATTGTTGGGGATGTACAACCAAAGTCCCACATTGGCTAGAATTAGGAAAGATCATGGGCATATAAGTTGGACTAAGTACTCCATTGGTATGAGGCCTTTTGGGTAGAACCCAAGAACAAATCCATGAGGGCTTAGGCCCAAAGTGGACAATATCATATCAATGTGGAGTTTGTAGTGGTCCACTGTCCTAACAAGTGGTATCAGAGCCCAGGCCCAGACTTAGCCCGGAGAATCCTCAGACCACCAAACAAAAGGTGGTGGGCCCAGTGATGCGCAGGAAAAGCGCAGTACTCACGAATGGTGGATCCGTGGTGAGGCTCTCGAGTTGGCTCTTCTCGATGGAGCGGACGGATGGATGATCGTTTGAGGGGAGGCCCGGTAAAAATATCCAAAGAGATATGGTCCTTTGTTTGAGGGGAGGATTGTTGGGGATGTACAACCAAAGTCCCACATCGGCTAGAATTGGGAAAGATCATGGGCATATAAGTTGGACTAAGTACTCCATTGGTATGAGGCCTTTTGGGTAGAACCCAAGAACAAATCCATGAGGGCTTAGGCCCAAAGTGGACAATATCATATCAATGTGGAGTTTGTAGTGGTCTACTGTCCTAACAGAAATAAAGTATATCCATTGGTTTACTTGCTTCTGACTTTGGCATTAGTATTACCAATCGCCATTGCATTTGTTGAGAGAGCATTTTTCAGCTATGAATATATTAAAGACTCGGTTACGCAATCGAATGGGTGATGAATGGTTGAGTGATATCTTAGTTACATACATAGAGAGAGAAATTTTTGAAAAGATCGACAACGATAATATCATGAAAGGTTTTCAGGATATGAAAACTCGAAGATGTCGATTGTGAAAGTTTGAATGAAATCTCAAGTTTGAATTTTTGTAAATTTTCATTGAATATTTCAATTATATTATGTTGGATATAATCAAGCTAACAGTTTGATTCCAAAATTTTAAGCACGATAATCTCAAGCCCCCCCCCCCCCCCCCCCCCCCAAATATATTTTCTGGATTCGCCACTGTCGGTAGCGCACACAGATTGGATCTATGTGGTGTAAGAACTGGCTTAAAGTTAAATATATGAGGATGTGTAGTCAAGCATGGAATTTTTTTAATATGCTCTTGGGGTGTGTGTTGTACAATGCTCTTGTACCATCACCATTTTTCTCTTTCTTTGGTTTTTATCTTGAGGTTTTTATCGAAAAATACACTTTATGTGGTCAGTACACCGAACACTGAATATTAGGTAAACATGCACCTAACAGGGAATCCGTATAGGATTCCTATTTTTTTTTTACCTTTTTTTTTTTGTGGTCGAATTCGACCTTCAGTTTCAGCGCTGGAGGTAGAATTCGACCCTGAGATAAAAGTGACCCTAATACATTTTAGTTCCCTACGTCGAATTCGACCTTGTAAGAAACACCCGAAGGTCGCATTCGACTGAAAATGCACATGAGTTTTTCTGACTTTATGATGGTCAAACAGGTGTGGCTTGGCTTCGTCATTGGCAGGTTCCTTTCTCTTACCTTTTCTTTTGTCATTTTTTGTCTTCTTCTCCCGTCTCTTTTTTTTTTTCACTTGAGTTTGAGTTTGGGTATGATGGGGAAGAAGCTATGTTGGGATTGAAAAAGGCTGGGGATTTGTGGTTTGGGAGGAGTGGGAAAGTGCTTCAGTTTGGGTGGAGGTGTTTATGGTTTGGATTCGTAGCAAATTTGGTGTTTGATTATGGCTGGTAGGGTTAGGGACGATGGGTGTAGTTCAGTGAGCGGTTTGAGAATAGGCATTGATTGGGTTTGTTTGAGGTCTCATGGGTTGGTTTGGTTTTAGGGCTTGAGGGTTTCAAATTTTTCTGTGGTGTGGTACGAACCTTCCTTCCGCGAACAAACCTATGTGGTGTGGTGTGAACTCAAATTAAAATTCAAATTGTTAATTTCAAGTCATTTTTTCTGTTTGCTATCTTACCCACAGATTCCTGGAATTTTGTAACGAGGAATTCTATGCTTCCGCTTATAGGAGGCTTGCGATTTACCCATGATGTGACAAAAGCATTTCCATGGACCCCTTTTTTGTTTTTGAACAATTTCCATAGAAGTTGGTCTGCTCACTAGTTAGAAATGTTGCCTGTGGCGTCAAAGAGAAGAAGGATATTACTATGCCATTGCCAGACCAGCAGCCACTACAGAACCCCCCGTTAATCTGCATCCAGTGTGTGTAATTTTTTTTTATTTTCCTTAACTAAGATACCCATGTATGATGTTTTTTTTTTTTCTCTAGTTGGCCCAGTGGCCAGAAGATGTTGAATAAACCTGCCCACCCAGGGATTGATCCTAGGTGGAACTATGGGAGCAAGTGTGCTTAACCACAGCTGTGATTCCCATGATGTATGATGACAAGCTGAAAAACTCATGTACTGCCCTCCCAGTACCTAAAGTCAGAAAAACTCATGTACATTCTCGGTCGAATGTGACTTTCGGGTGTTTCTTACAAGGTCGAATTCGACGCAGGGAACTAAAATGTATTAGGAATCCCGTACGGATTCCCTGTTAGGTGCATGTTTGGCTAATGTTCACTGTTCAGTGTACTGACCGCATAAAGTGTATTTTCCGGTAAAAACCTCTTTTATCTTTGTATTTGACTTTTCTCTTAATAAATTTTGGGGGATTTAACCCGAAAAAACAGATTAGGTGCCCATTATACCGAAAAGGTAATTTTAAGTGCTCTTACACCAAATCAGTCATTTTGCCCGAAAATGTAATTTTTTTTAACATTCACTACTAGGGTCCCTATCGACCTTCATTTGTAATGTTAAGGGTAAATTGAGACCCTGCGGCCCATCCTAACATTCACAGAACTCCAATTTACTTTGTTTGTAGGGTCTCAATCGACCTTTATTTGTAATGTTAAGGGTTTCTATCGACCCTGCTGTGTACGTTTATAAATGCACGAAACTTATCCCTTATTCCTTGTTCTTGGAGAAAAAAAAAAAAAAACGACCATGGGGCTTTCATCTCCACCATCCAGATTCATCAAAACCTTCCTAGGCCATGGGGCTTTCATACCAATGATTGTATTAAGTTAATATCAATATTTCAGACCTTAAATAACTGAACAGAAACCAAATGGAAACACTAGATACAACTTCAGACACAAATGCAACAAATATTAAGTTCAGCCTATTCAAATCGATGCCCAAAGTCATGGTGAATGAAAGCCATGGCATTTCTGTTTGAAAACCTTCCCCCTCTTTAGCTCTCCGCCCATTGTCTTCCGGAAGGGTTTCAACCATTTTTAGGGCTTTTTTTCTTCTTCTTCCAGGTTATGCTACACAACCGGCGCAAATCACCCTTTTAGTATCGCATTCTCAAGTGGAGAGTAGGTGTGTGGCAAGAGGAAATGCGATATCGCAAAAAGGATGGCAAGGGCACAACCCAGCCGACCATGAGATGACAAACGAAAACGAAAAGAAAAAAAAGGGTTTTTGAAGGAAACATTCCTACGACAAAGAGGGCGTTGGAGGGGACCACAATGGCTCGATGGCGGACCTTTGGGAACCACTGTGAATACGCCTGGCAACTGATGTGGAGTTGCAGTCGACGCTAAGGAAGAAGGAGGAAACAAACAAGATAAATCGGGCTTCTAAGCCCTAAAATGTATGAACGGGTCGAACGTAGGGTTACTAGGGACGCTTAACATTAAAAAAAAAATGTCGATAGAGACCCTAGTAGAGAATGTTAAAAAAAATACGATTTCAGACAAAATGACTGATTTGGTGCAAGGGCACTTTAAATTACCTTTTCGGTATGGTGGTCACCTAATCTATTTTTTCTGGTAAAATCCTCTAAATTTTGATATCATTTCAACAAAAAAAAAAAGCACAGAGTGCTCACTAGGTAAACATCTACAATTTTGAGGAAATGGGCAAAGGCCATACTCCTGTCCACGAAATTTGAGAACCTATTGGAGGCAGACTCAATACCTTATAAATTATTCTGACGGGGCATGTGCAGGCCCCTGGGCACCCCTACATATAAGGTCTTGGGGGCGGCTACTCCCACCAGATGTCGGTCCGCTTCCAAAAATCATATAAAAATTCTGATTTACTGCAGAAATCCACATAAAAATTGCAGGCTCGCCCCCAAAATAAATCCACATGATCATCCCGGGTTTGACCCCAAAACCCAACTACCTATTTGGGTACGCTCCACTCAAAGAAAATCTTGAGTCCCCCATGCACCATGTAGTTCATCTACCCAACAATAAGTGTCTGGCGGGTATGGATAAAATACTTACTGGCAAATGGGCCTCAAATAGTCTATTATGCAGTCCGGTTCCCATTGCAAGGTTTGGCCTACTTTGCATGTGAGGTCTCCACGGATCTATGAAAACATCTGTACTTTCACCATCTCTGAGACCAAAGAGAGCTTGAAGTAACGATTCCTGAACCAAGCAGACCAGATAGTGTTCATGGTGGAAGCCTGCCAGCCCAACTTGATGAAAGCTGCATTGTTGACTTCGCTGATCCTTCTGATGCCGAGGCCTCCTTCTGACTTTGGGAGGGTCACTTGGGACCAATTGACGTGGTTGAACTTAGAGGAGGGAGCACTGCCAGACCATAGGAACCTTCTCATCAATCTTTCAATGGCTTTACATATAGAGACAGGGAGAGGAAGTATGGAGGCTGTGTGTAATGGGATGCAGGAGAGTACGTGCTTAATGAGGATCAGTCTACCTGCAAAAGAGAGAAATTTGGCTTTCCAAGCTGACAGCCTTGCTAGAATGGAATCCAGCAGAGGGAGGAAGTGAGCTTGCTTCGGAGTGCCGAAAACTATAGGAAATCCCAAATATTTTAGCTGAGCCTGGCACTGCTGCAGACCAAGGATAGAGCAGATTCTGGACTTCCTACGAGTCCCACATTTGCCAATGAAAAGCTGACTCTTGCGAAGGTTGATTTGCTGGCCAGAGGAGGATTGGTACAGCTCCAGCAGGTCTTGAATAGCTAGGACTCCTGAGGTGGTGCCTTTCATGAAGATGATAATGTCATCCGCATAGAGGAGGTGGCAAGGGGTGGAGGGAACTGAGGATAGGGGAAGGATGGTCCTTTGAGATTGAAGGTTGTGGAGATGAAGGCTGAGAATTTCCTCTGCAAGGATAAACAGGTAAGGTGATAGTGGGTCGCCTTGTCGAAGACCACAGTGGGAGCTGAAAAAACCATGAGGGGTTCGGTTGATCAAAACAGAGCATCTGGTTGTGCAAATACATTCTCGCATGAGGGAGATCAAGTCTTCAGAGAAGTTGAAAAACCTGACGGCAGAGAAAAGGAATTGCCAATTGAGCTTATCAAAAGCTTTGGAAATGTCTAGCTTGAGGCAAAGGGAGCCTTTACTGAGCTTGGAGTTGAGCTTCTGGAATAGCTCGAAGGTCAAGGCTGCATGGTGATGGATTGATCTGCCTTGGATGAAAGCTGCTTGATAGGAGGATATCAATTTTGGTAGGAGCTTGGTAAGTCTGGAAGATAGGATTTTGGATATGATTTTGTAGGAGAAGTTCAGCAGGCTAATAGGTCTGTAATCAGCAAAGGTGGCAGGGGAGTTGGTTTTGGGGATGAGAGCAAGGAAGAAAGTATTAGAGGCTTTGAGGATTCTCTTGGATTGAAAGAAGTGCTGCACTGCTGAGGTTACTGAAGGTCCTATAATGCCCCAAGCTGCTGTGAAGAAAGCGCCATTGAAGCCATCTGGGCCTGGAGAACTGTTTCTTTTGAGGGCAAAGACTGCCTCTTTGATCTCGGAGTCAGCAGGGATAGAAACAAGGGTAGTGTTTTCCAGGTCTGTTACCTTGGGGCTATCAGATTGAAAGAGAATTTGGTGAAGCTGGCCATCATGAGGTTTGTAGAGGTTGGAGAAGAAGTCTACTGCTTGAGCTTGGATGATGGAGGGATCATCAGTTTGATTGCCATTGACAGTGATGTGGTTGATTCTATTGAAAGAACTCCTGGCTTTTGCAGATTGGTGGAAGAACTTAGTATTCAAGTCTCCCTCCTTGAGCCAAGAGTTCCTGGATCTCTGTTTCCAGTGAATTTCTTGGGCTTTTAGAGCTTCATGGAGGCTAAGCTTTGCTGCCAGAAGGTCATTCCTAAGAGAGTCCGAAGGGGAGGAGTCAAAGTTATGTTGGCACCTTAGGACAGAAGCTTCCGCAGACAGAATGTTTTGGTGGATGTGGCCATAGGTGGCCTTGTTCCAGATTTTCAAGGATTGTTTAAGAGCTTTGAGCTGCTGGGCTAGGATGAACTGGGGATTCCCAGCAATGGGAGTAGCCCAGCTGGAAGCAACAACATCAAGGAAGGAAGGGTGGAGGAGCCATTTATTCTCAAACTTGAAGGGGGCTTTAGGGGCTGGGGGGAGGTTGGAATGGGTGAGAAGGATAGGACTGTGGTCAGAGGAGATCCTAGGGAGGTGAAGAAGCAGAGGGTCAGGGTAACAGTCCAGCCAGTGAGAGTTCACTAGAGCTCTGTCGAGTCTTGCTGCTACATAGGAGAGGCCTTGCCTATTGTTGGACCAAGTGAATTTGCTACCTGAGTAGAGGGTATCAGAGAGGCCAGCTTGAAACACCGTCGACTGGAAGTCCTTGAGGGTGGAGGGGGAGGCTTGGCGGAGACTAAGCTTCTCATTGTGGGAGAGAATGGCGTTAAAGTCACCTAGGACACACCAGGGAAGGGAGGTTTGGGAGGTGTCAATTAATACTTTCCAAAGGTCTTTCCTAAGAGTATGGTTGGTGGATCCATAGACTCCTGTGATAAGGGAAGAGTGACCAGAGGTTGGGTTATGAAGGAGAAGAGTTAGGTGCTGGGATGAAACATTGAGGACAGAGGTAGTGAGGTGATGGGAAGATTTTGAGAAGCACCAAAGATTTGGGGTAGCTAAAGATAGATGGTTTGAGTGGAAAGTGTCAAAACCCAGATTAAGCAGACCAAGAGAATTGGTGGACGAGAAGCTAGACATTGGTTCAGAGATGAAAATAAAGTCAGGGAGATGGGAGCGGATCAGGTTAGCCAAGGCTCTGATGGTAGGGGAGTTGGCTATTCCCCTACAGTTCCAGTAAAGGATCTTTAACATGGTTAGGAGGGGGGGGAGGTGAACTTACTTCTAGACCTCCTAGTGATTGGACCAGAGACTGGGCATTTGGATTTCCCTTTGCCTTTGGAGTGGTGCTTGGAAGGGCCTGCAGGAGTAGTCCCAAGGTTCGCAGCCTGAGGGAGTTCGGCTGGAGGGGGTGAAGGAGGGTTGGCCAGAGGGGTGTCTGAAGGATGATGAAAGCCTGGAGGGGGAGCATCTTCAGAGAGAGCCTGAAGATTGCGACCAAAGAGGTTTGGATTGGAGGTGGGGTCTAAAAGGGAACATTTATCAAGAATGTCAAAGGGATTGGATAAGTCAATGGTTGGAGGAGAGGTTTCTTTAAGGATGACAGAGACTACTTCAGAGGGTAGGTCATTGAGGGAAGGTTTGGAAGAGGAAAGGGTGAGAGTGTTAGCCTTAGAAAGAGACTTACTGGGAGGACTAGCTAAAGTCATTGAGGATTTGGGATGATGAAGTGATAGAAAAGGCTGAGGAGAAGAGGAGGGGCAGGAAGTGATGGTGGTAGTAGCTGAGGAGGGGGGAGGCGGGTTGGTTGCAGAGGAAGGAGGAGAGAGGGGGGATGGAACAGTGATGGTTGGGGGAGCCAAAGGAGGGTTGGTTGAGAGAGGGGGGGGGGGGAAACTGAGACTGAAGAGGGGGGGAATGGGTGAAAGGCAGGGGAGACTGAAGAGGGGGGGAATGGGTAGGCAGGGGCTGAATTGGGCTAGGGGGGGTTGGGGGGGAGTGAAAAAGGGGGGGAAACAGGGCCTAAGGAGTGGTTGCTGGGCTGAGGAGCTAGATGGCAATGTTGAGAGGAGTGGCCTGATTGAAAGCAGAGAGGGCAAGGGCAATGTTCATAAGAAACTGCAATTTCCAATTCCCCTTCACCCTGCAAGTCTACAAGGATGGTTTTGGGTTTAGGTTTGGAGAGGTCAATATTGACCTGGACCCTTGCAAAAGTTAGAATTCTTTGTGAGGAGGTAATTGCATCTAGCTTGATTGGTTGGCCAATGGAGTTGGCTATGGAGAAAATGATGTGCTGGCTGCAAATACCATCTATGGCTCCTGCATTTGGAAAAAAGTTCGTCGTCTTGCCCATCTTCTTCACCAGGGCAGTGCCTGGGCCTTCGGCAATGGCAAAGACATCAACCTCTGGCATGATACATGGTGTGGAGACAGACCTCTCTCTGCAGTCTTCCCCAATTTGCACTTTCCTCTGGACCAAAGGCTGGCCTCTCTCTTCCACTCTGGCTCTTGGCATATCCCCCTGAATCTGCCAACTCCTGTTCAAGACCTGCTCGATAATGCTACTTCTTACCTCTCTCCCAACCACGCTACTAGAGACAATCTCTACTGGAGAGAGTCTGCTGATGGCCAGCTTTCCCTGAAAACAGCCTGGAATTTAATCAGACAGAGAGGCATCATCCTCAATTGGCCTTCTCTCATTTGGAACGGTATCTCCCTTCCCAGAGTCAGCTGTTTTGGTTGGAGACTAATGCTTAACAGAACACCCTCTGATTCGCGTCTGCAGCAAATTGGCTTCTCCTTAGCTTCGAGGTGCAGTCTCTGTCTCAGCGGAGAAGACTCAACCAGCCACCTTTTCTTCTCCTGCCCTTTTGCTCTTTCTCTCTGGCAATGGCTGCTGCATTCCTCAAATGCTTTGCACCCGACCTCATGCTCTGCCTCTTCTATTTGGCATGCTCTGTCGACAGGTAATGACTCAGCTGGGAGGGTCTTCATGGCAGCAGTCTTTCTCTCAGTTCTTCATACCATATGGAAGGCAAGAAATGCAGCTCTTTTTGATGACCATCATCCTTCCCTTAATCAGACTTTACTTAATCTGCATGATGATCTGGGTATCTCTCTGAAAAGGATCTCAAAACCTTTTGCCAGCCACCAACTTACCTCCCTCTTCAGACTTTTGAATATTCCTGTAAATCTCAATTACAATTGAATACCCCCTGACTTTTGTATCTTCTCAGGGTCTTTTGGTTTTTCTTCTCTTGTATTTTCCCTTTCTTTGAGGCTTTCTTGGCCTCTGTATTCTTTCTTCTCTCTCATTAATACAATTACCCTTTAAACAAAAAAAATGAGACCAAAGAGAGGTGTTCATGTAGATTCCTTGTCCCTTTGTTTTAAAATAAGTTTCCCATGTGGGAATCCCTGGCTGGGTTTCAAATTTCAATCCTAAGATCACACCCTTGATTTCGCTTTTTTTCAATGTTTCTAGCTTATCGGCGTGTGGTGACCTTCATTATCATTGTGTCCAGTCCAAAGGACTTTCGTTGTTCATTGATGTCAGTAGGTTGGCAATTTTTGTGGTCAGAGTTTTGTGTGGAGAAGCAATAGCTGGGAATGGACTGTCCACCAACTGAAGTAGGAAATACAGTCCCAGACGGGAAGGATCACTACGTAATTTAAGATAAGAAGTGATTAAGGGCCTGTTTGATTGCATTACAATTAAGAGAAACTCATTACAATTAAGAGAAACTCATTACAATTAAGAGAAACTCAGTACATATAATTTATACCATAAATGGTTAAAAATAAAGATGAAATGTGAATTTTAAAAAAGAACATCAAAAAACATTTCTTTATAGAGAAATAGAATTAAGAAAAGATGAAAAATAAACTATAAGAGTGATGGTTGGTAGTTTATTTCCCATCTTATTTTGATTCAATCTTTCTTAAAAGGAAAGGTTGTTTAATTTTGTAAATACACCTTTCATCTTTATTTTTAACTAGTAATTGAATGAATTTTATATATTTTCCTATGATCATTTCATCCAAGAGTTTTTGGTAACCCAGCCAAGGGGGCTGGAACCCAAGAGATGGCCCGCGCACACAAACGAGAAGAGAGCATCCACACAAGCGGGAAGACAGCACAAACAAGTGAGAAAGAAGATCACACAAGTAAATAAAAAAATAAAAAAAAAAAGCCCACACAAGTGGAAAAAGGTGGCGTAACTAGAATTCAAGTCCTTGACAGGAAGTGACAACTACCACCACTAAGCAGCGAGATAAGTGGCCGTTCATATTTCATCCAAGAATTGGGTGAGCCTCAAAGTATTGAAGTGAGGTATCATCGGTGTCATGAATATCATGGGCGGCTCCACATTGATCATAGTGGGGTCAATTGACCCCACTGAGATCTGAAAAAGTATTTAAAAATAAAAAATTTTATTTCATGAATTGAACTTATGGGAAGCTTTTGACCCCACTCAATTTAAGAGTTTCATTCCACATTAGCTAACTTTACACTTTTTCTTTGTTGCTGTGGTAGTGAATAAAAGTCACCATAAAATACTCACTGCCTAAGTTAATGGGCCAACTGTCTACCAAAAATTAAATAAAATTAATAGGCCCACATTCTTGATATGCGCTATAGCAACAAGTTTTTAGAACTTCAAGGAATTGGTGACATTACTAGAAAATTAGTGGAGACAAAGAAGGATATCATATACCAATTGGTTTATTTGCTTTTAAAATTGGCGTTGATTTTACCGGAAGTGACTGCGACAGTGGAAATAACTTTTTCAGCAATGAAGTACGTAAATAACAAGTTGCGTAACCGAATAGGAAATCAATGGATGAATGACTATTTGGTTACATATATTGAAAAATATGTGATCGCTAGTGTTGATAATGAATCTATTATACAACGATTTCAACATATAAAAACCTAAAAACCTGTTGAGGGCAGCTGTAGGAGTTTATGTATTTGCATTTTGCTTTTGGATTAAGAACTATTACTAACAATGTATTAAAATTTCTTCTTTTTTTTTTTTAGAATTCAATGTTATCTTTGTCATATTATCAAAAATAGATTATTTGAGAATTTTATACTATACTTGTGGAATTATCGAAAATAGATAATAAATGTTGATAAAAGGAAAAATAAATTTATTCGATTTGTAGAAAATAAGTCTTTTGTTGACCCCACTTACTCGAATTCCTGGAGCCGCCACTGATGAATATGGTAGTTTTGCATTTTTTTTTTTTTCAAAATATGATCCGACACTTTGACCTATTAATGTATTTGATTGGGTAGGTTTGTGTTGAAGTGTGCGAGTGTCTAGATAAATGAAGAAGAACAAGTGTACAAGTGTACGTCATGTTGCACAAAGTAATCAAATGTAAATGTGTGAGGAGGCTTGGAATTTCTGACTTTGGAATGATAAGAACTATGTATGAGTATGATTGATCTCGCTCCTCAGGATATTATATTGCAAGAAATCAGAGGCCAATGTCATATGAGATCATGCATAAAGGGTGGGCCACAAAGCTTAGAATAACAATGAAATTGTAGCTACTTCACTCACATGATCGTTGAAAGCTTAGGAGAACAATTAAATATAAAGAAACTTCTAAGCAACCCACAAAACTATAGTTAATCTACTCATAATAAATGAACTTTCTCATCATGCTTGCCCATCCATACTGATACTGGTACATGCACACCCAGCAGATGTTAGAATAAGGTAAAAAAAAGTGGGGGACAGAGTGTTAAACCAATAGTAAGTTCAAGATGTAGCATGCCGTGGAACAAATTTTTTTTTTGACCCATGAATCATCTTTCAAATCAATTTTCTTTTGGATATCCATCAAATACAAAAATATTTAAAAAAAATAATAATTGGAAATGTCAGTGAATAATGATGATTAGAGAGTAGATACATTCCTTTGGAGAATTTTCTTAACATGCAGAGCATACAATATAAAAAAGAATAATTGTAATGAGTTCAACGTCCACCCTTACTACTAAGCAGTCATAATTGTAGTTGAGCTTTTACCATCACCATAAAATCATTATTGTGTCGTTTTCCATTACCAATTGATTTTGGGATACGTGGTAGTTCAATGGGGTGTAAGATCCTACAAGTGGTATCAGAGCTTGATAGTGAGTTGCACAGTAGGAGTCGCGGCGGGTATGTCTTTGATAGAGGGATTGTTGAGGTCAACATCCACCCTCGCAGGCTCAAATCACCGGTTACCATATTGCTATTTTTTGTAAAGGAAAAAGAAAGGAAAAAACAACGAAGTCCTCAGTCGAAAACAATCAAAATCCTAAAGTGAAAGATGGGGTTAGTAAGTAGTAACCTACCCGAAAAACCCCATGGCTCACACTTGCAAACACTGGTCTCAATAATCACCTCCAAACTGCCTGATGTGCCCACACCCAGGGCTTCCATAAACTCCTTGGTCCCATATTTGGTGATTGTCCCATGACACCAAAAAACCCATCTAAAGAAATACAAATACAACATATACAAGTGGAAGGTAGCATATTATTTTTTGAGGGTGTTATGTAAGATAATTACCGGACATAGTCATGCCGATGCCAAGATGATGTGGATGAAGAGCTTGCAAGTCGAGCCAAACAGAAAGGAAAGAAGTACTATAATATTTAAAAAATCTGGGATCGAAACAAGATCCAAATATCATTAATCCAGTGACATAAAAAATTGCAGGTCATTGATATAAAGTGGAAATCATCACATATTTAAGTGGCCCATCATTAAAAAAAAAACGATGTGGAGGTTCAAATTGACTATGGATAAGGGCTCAAATTAGACCCAATGGCAGACGTGAGATAGATCATCATTCTAATTGTAGAATTGTCTCAAACAGTCGATCCAATAGTAAAACAAAAGTGAACTTTTGACATAAATACAGAAAGACCTCTGGATCATTGATATAGTGGTAAGAAAGTACATCGTTATCAAATGTTGTGGAGAGAGAATCCAGGAAGTATGGTATTTTGAAGTAAGGTTGGAAAACTCGTGACTCAGACTTTACTTGCCCAATGCAACAAAGTCAATTCGAATAAAGTCAACACGGAAACTTGGAAGAATCTTTTTTTTTTTAATAATCCTAATAATACTTAAAAATGAATTCCTTACTTGTAAAATATGAATATAAATTTATTTACATGCATTCATGAAAATTAATTCAAATCAATAAAAGGACTATAATAAAAAAATAAAAGAAAAATTATTGCATATTACATAATTTATTAGTCTAAATATCTAATGTAAAAGATCAATTATAAGTTTCAAATTACATTTCAATCATTATTTTTAAGCCCTTGACTCCAAATCTCTTGCTTAATTACTTATAAATAAACTTTAGCTTTTTTAGAATTAAATCTACCTATGAAATGGTTTAGAATACAATTAACTTATCTAAATGAGATCACTCAACCTAGTCTCCCCCTATATTTGACTCGATCTTTGTCAAGATGGTATGACTAGGGACTAGGGAGAGTTAAGAGTTAACTCAAGAGTTTTCCAACCATGTTTTGAAGTTTTAAAATTCATGAGTTATTATAAGATAAATTAAGTAAGGGCAAGATTAATTAAGAAACATATCTTTGACAAATACAATATGAGTTGAGTACCTTAAAAAAGATAAGAGATGAAGAAACCTTGATTGTGAGAGATATGAGGATGAAAATCTGATGAGGAGGCCCAACAAAGTTTGACATGGCACTCCATGAGCATAGTACAATGACATAGCCGATCATGATGCGTTGACATGTCGAGCTCTTCCGAAGAGGGGTGCTGGTTTAATATATATAATTGATGTAATTATAATCCTAACCCAAAAAGAGAAGAGGAAAAAAAACAAGAGTTAACAGAAGATAAATCTCCTTTTATGGATGTTGGCATACCGTTGAACTACCTAAAAATAGAAGGTATTATTCATGGAATTGATTGATTATATTTGTTCTTCTGCATTGTGGGGTTCTGTTTGTCAATCACATGTTTAGTTATTGGCGTTTTTGTATTCAGACTGATGACTTCTGAGTTGAATAGTCAGGACTTGGATATATTCCTTCAAAGTTTTCCTTGTATATTAGACATGATAGCTAGCCTACTTGGGTTTTCATTGGTTGTTTGAATATGGAGAAACTTTCAAGGTTAACCTGAGACAAAGTCAATTGTCTTTGTCCCCATCAAAATCAATTATGAATGGAATGGACTTTTCTAATCAAGCATGGACTTTGTGTACCTCGATCGTACCTAGGTTTGTAACATATGATACGTACATAAAGGAATTTAAGGGCCAGCCAGCATTTCTAAGGATGGAACGCTTAGCCTACAAGGGTCACTTGGGCCACAATATGATCAATTTAGACCCATCACGTTCACTGTCACCTGATAAATTAGCCCCATCCAAATTTGATGGTTCTTGAGTTTTGTAGGCCCATGGATTGATAATTTGAATTTGACACATATTCTAATGGATAGGATTTAGACAGCTCAAGAATATGCCCTCGTTTGAGCAAGTGGTTACCGTTTTCAGTGCACAGGCAAGTCATGGCATCCCTGGTGGAGTTCTGGTTGGGTCATAAGTTGAGTTAGAAAATGCCACCCCTAGACTTTTCTTCCAAATCATCCCAACTCGATCAGGTCCTTATCCTTTGCAGCTTGGACTCTTTCAAAAATTCATGAGCCTCCTAATTAATGAGGACAAGTTACTAATCTAAATTGCTTGTAAAAATGACACCCTCTTATATGGCAGTGGACGTATTTCACCTCAATAGAAGTAGAGCCCATCGCCAAATTTATCACTATAAACTGCAGGAAGAAATAATAGAAAATCTTCACATGTTTTAAATTAATCAATGAGATAGTGGGCCCAAGTCGAGCTTGAGTAAAATTCGGCCCCGTCCTTACAAGAGGGTGGCATTTATCTTGAGTAATTTATATTTTTAGTAAGTGGGCCGCACCCAGAAAAGTCACTGAGCGTCGGTAGATCGGAGGGGTCATAGTAAGCACTGTCCACTAAAACTAACAATATTCAACATCACCAGTACATTGGTCTTCCAACAACAGTGCATTCTATCATCGTCAATACAAGAGCAGCCCTCCGGGACTAGTCAATGGTCCAACCACCTCCCCCCTTTGGTTAGTTATCAGGAGAAAAACCAAGTTTCCTCCGAAGTGGGGCCCATCATATCAAAGGCCTGGATCGGGTCTTTACATGTAGAGTATTCAAAGACCCAGAAAACATCTAGAATGACTTTGTCAACCATGTAATCTCTATAACCTTGTGATTGGTCAAATTATGGTGCAACTGAAGGGACTCTATTTTAAGGACCTCCTTTCTCATCTCAGAAATTCAAAATGACTGCTATAGGAGATCCAGCATCTTCTTCTGTATATATTCTCCTGAACCAAAATGCTTCAATTCATGTGTCAAGGGGCCAAAATAGACTAGGGCAAAGGAGAAGACTTCGATACATGCAATACAAGCCAAGGCCTTTTTTAGCCATACTTTTAGAGACTTAAATTTTTAAACCATGTTTACCAAGATTGCACTGTTGTTTCTGTGTGTCCTCCTACCTATTCCCCTTACCTCTGGCGATGAGGCTGCAGACTTTGCCTACACCGGATTTCATGGTTCTAATGTGAGCCTCAATGGCATAGCCACGATCACACCTGATGGCCTCTTGATGCTGACCAACAGAAGCGAGCGGCAGATCGGACGTGCCTTTTACCCTGCTCCTTTGCAATTCAAGAACGCGACGAGTGGTAATGCCATCTCTTTCTCTACCACTTTTATATTCGCCATAGTCCCTGATGTTCCAGGTGGCTTAAGTGGCCAAGGAATTGCTTTTGCTATATCGCCATCTAAAGAGTTCCATGGGGCTACGGCTAGCCAGTATCTGGGTCTCTTCAATTGGACGAACAATGGCAAATCATCGAATCATGTTGTCGCTGTTGAGCTTGACACAATCGTTAACGAAGAACTCAGCGACATTAAAGAAAATCATGTCGGAATTGATATCAACAGCGTAATATCTAACAACTCCTCCGCTGCAGCCTATTCTGTTGGTAATGCGAGTAAGAGCATAAACCTCGGTAGTGGCAAGCCGATACAAATTTGGATAGAATATAATGGTGAAGAAATGCAACTTACAGTTACATTGGCACCTATTGATGTTCCTAAACCAGATATTCCACTATTGACGGTGACCCTGAATCTTTCAGAGTTCATCTTAGACTCCAGTTATGTTGGTTTCTCTTCATCCACAGCCACTTTGCTCACTACTCATTATTTATTGGGATGGAGCTTTAAGACCAATGGGCAGGCCCGGGCGCTCGATCTCTCGCACCTTCCTACGCTTCCTCAGAGAGGCTCTAAGGCAAAATCCAAGGCATTGACAATTGGATTACCAGTAATTGTAACATTTTTTGTGTTATTGATCTTATTGAGCATCATTCTTATAAGAAGGAAGATCAAATTTGCTGAAGTGCTCGAGGATTGGGAGCGTGAATATGGGCCACATAGGTTCTCATTCAGGGACCTTTTTGTTGCAACCAATGGCTTCAAAGAGAAAGAACTTTTGGGGTTCGGTGGTTTCGGTCAGGTGTATAGAGGCGTGTTAAAGGCCTCCCAAACCCAAGTTGCAGTGAAGAGAATATCACATGAATCAAGACAAGGAATCAGAGAGTTTGTCGCGGAGATTGTAAGCCTTGGTCGGCTCCGGCACCGGAATTTGGTGCAGCTCCTAGGGTATTGCCGGAGGAAGGGAGAGCTCCTTTTGGTCTATGATTTTATGCCCAATGGAAGCCTAGAAAAGTTCCTTTTCGACCATCCAAAATCAATGCTCAATTGGAGCCAAAGGTTTCATATACTCAAAGGAGTTGCATCTGGACTTCTTTATTTGCATGAAGAATGGGAACAGGTTGTGGTTCATAGAGACATCAAGGCCAGCAATGTCATGTTAGACAGAGAATTGAATGGAAAACTCGGTGACTTTGGCCTCGCAAGAGTATATGATCATGGTTCCAATCCAGAAACTACTCTTGTTGCGGGGACTATGGGCTACATTGCACCAGAGCTAACTAGAACTGGCAGAGCAAGCACAAGTACCGACATATTTGCTTTTGGGGCATTCATGCTTGAGGTTGCATGCGGACGAAGACCAATAGATACTCGGGCATCTCCAGAAGAGATGGTTTTACTCGATTTGGTGTGGAATTGTTGGACGAGAGGAGCAATTTTGGAGGCAGCAGATCCAAAATTAGGAAATGAATATGCGGTAGAGGAAGTAGAGTTGGTGATGAAGCTTGGGCTGCTTTGCACAAACCAAATAGCATTGGCTAGGCCCAGCATGAGGCAAGTCATGCAGTTCTTGGAGGGTGAGTTACCTTTGCCTGAACTGTCATTTGATAGTGTAAGTGGCACTGTTCTAGCAGTGAGGGGAGGTGAAGTTTTATATAATCCCTGGTCATGTCCTTCAGCTGCAGGGTCCCTTGAAGGTCGTTGATTAGCTAGGTCGAATTTTCTGCAGTTAATTTGTATTTGTATATATGAATAACATGTATGTGATATATATTTGTATTCTATCCATAGGAATAACATAAATGTGATCCACATAAATTTGTATTTATATAACTAACATAAATACTAATTAATGTAGCTGATCTCTTCTTTTGAGAAGGATTTGTTAGCATGCTAATGCAACTTTTTATTTAATTAAAAAAAAAGATTTTCCAATGGTAGAGAGAGAGAGAGAGAGAGAGAGAGAGAGAGAGAAGCTCAGGCAATCTAGGCCCATGTCGAGTTGTGTTTTGTTTTTTAAGAACCATGGACTGAGAAGCTGGGCCTAGTTTCTTGGTCAGTAGTTAAATGACTAGGGTATGGGCATTACTATAAGCTGTAAATGGGTCATATATACTGTAAATGACTGCTACTAGGCCTAAAACTCAGGCCTTTAGGCTGGAACTATGATTATTGGCCCATAACTTTCAGGCTCATAAGTCGGAGAAGCTCCGGCGTAGCACAACTCGGCCTTTGGACACGCCAAGGCCTGATTCACTCATTGTTTATTCTGCAACGTTAGGCCCAGGCCCAGGCCCAGCCCTTATATCTAAATTGTTTTGACTTACATATATCCCACCTAAAATTCCTGACAAGATGATTAAGATATATCACGGACGGGCCCATAGTTTGATAAAGGGAAGAGCTGGGCCCAGCTATTGGGTTCAATTAGAAAATAATCAACCCTGGGTTGGCCCAAACAAATAACAATGCCTAAAAGGTGGCGGATTTGGTCTGTTACAACATAAAAACCAACACTTCATGGTGGGACCCACTCACAAACGGCACAGAATCAACTCTAATTTGGTTGACTTATAGTAAATACTGACAAAATAGAGGCCCACTCCAACCTGTCTTAGTTGCACTGCCGTTGACAAACATAGATGGGATGGCCGACTCATGATATCAACATTGCAACCGTCCATTACCTTGTCAACTATACTGCTTCAGAGTGGAATGGAAATATCTATCAATGAGAAGGCTCAAATTCCTGATTTCTCCAATTCTTGTAAGGGGCAGGCAACTCACCTTGCAAGAAAAGGGGGATGTGACCCATGAACTTTTCATAGAAGTTTTGGTTTTATGCGGAATCTATTTTCCATGTTTTTTAGAAATTCATTTTACTGCTTCCTTTCCTTTGTTAAGCTTGCGTGTCTATAGGACCCACAAGATGGATGATCTAACTCCACTAGTTACACAGCTAACAAGTTCGTCGAAATAGGAAGCAATAAGCCATTCAAAACAAACTGAGGCTCTCTCTGCAATCAAGTGGTCTCATACTCATGTTTCTACTAGATATAAATCTGTATCTCACTTAAAAGATACTACATAGTGGTTGAAAGTGATTCTCTTAATGCTATCTTATAGGTACATGTTGTCTTTAACTATGTTCCCTTGGAAACTTCAGTTTTACTTGGATGAGATTAGAGCTATTTCGTCTTCATTTCAAGTGTTTTTTCAGCATGTAAACAACTAGAAACTTGACATTTAGCTGCAAAATCTTTTACGGCTAAAGGTCTCAAAGTCACCACTAAAGCCACTAAGTTGTCGCCAAAAGTACTGTAACACCCCGACCCGCCTTAATCTCATTTTAGAGTTAATTAATTTATATTAGTAGTTAATGTATGTTTTGTATGTAATTGAACTTGATTAGGTAAAATTAGTGGGGTTTGACCATTTACTAGGTAGATTATGACTTTTGGAGTGTTTTGGGTTTTGTGTGTAATTAGAAAATTTGGGTTTTTAATGCATTGCATAGAGCATTTCATGGGCCTTAACTTTCATGTCTTGACCCATTGAATTCGGATCCATTTGGACCCATTTTCAATCCATTTAATCAGCCCAAGCCTCTTTTTGAGAATTCCAATACTTTAGTGGACTTGCATGCAACTGCTGGGAGAAGTTGGTTAAAAACCCATTTCAACTACTTTCTTCTTCTTTCTTCATTCCCAGCTGAGAGTTCTTCTTCTTTCACTCCTCTCCTACTTTGTTCTTCCTTCCTCATCTCAAGCAACCAGCCAAAGGATCCTTGCATGTGAGTGGATTGCATCTCCACTTCATCTTCACCATCTTCTTGTCAAAGATTACATCTCCTAAGCTCAAGCATCCACCCACCTTTCCATCTTCTTACTTATTTGGTAAGCTCTTTCTTCTCTAATCATTTCCTTTTTTTTATTTCTTTCATCCTTGGAAAGCTATAAATCGTACATACATCATCTTCCTCCTCATTCGTTTTCGTTTTCACCATTTTAGGTGCATTTTGAGCTTGCATTTTTGGGGGTTTTTATCTTGGAAAGCTTATTGAGTATTTGAGTGGTTCTAGCTTGGATTTCCAGCACCTAAGGCAAGTTAAATCTATACATTTGTATGCATGCTTCCTTGTTTGTCTCTTGAATATATGCAATCTTGTGTAGATACCCTTTTCTTGCTCAAAAATGGATTTCTAATAGATGATTTCTCTTGTTTTTGTTAATGGGATTGCTTGATGGTTTATGAGCATTTTGGAAGCTCAAAGATACCCATTTGTAGTGGTTAAAACCAGGAAGAATGCCTTGAATGGCCTAGAAGAAACAGAGGAAATACAGATTTTCGGACACAGAGATTTGACAGTTCGCTCGAGCAAGCGTGAGTGCACGCTCGGGCGAAGGGCTCTCTGGGAGGGTCCGCTCGAGCAAACTTTGGTGCGCTCGAGCGTACAGCTCTCTGTTTGGGGTCCGCTCGAACGAACCTGATGCCTGCAGTATGCAGATTTCCAACGACCATAACTTTTTAACTATATATCTGTTTATGGAGATCTACATACCGTTGGAAAGCTCATGATGTGTAGAACCCAACAAAAAGAATAAATGTTAGATTTTACATAATTGTGACAAACGGATGTTTCCCTGAACCAGATATTGAACCGCAGTTTGTTCTAGCTAATTGGCCTGATAGATGGACCTGTAGGATGTGCACCCTGAACTTTATCATGACCAATGGGTTTGTTTAATTGTGGATATGGATTGAGCAACCGTAACCATAAAATGGGCCTTGTGTTCTTCGGATTTTAACCGAACCAAATGTGTTATAAAAAGGGATTCGGCATCCAAAATTATGTAACGCCAAGGGGTCTCTTGTAGCCCAATAATGCCGAAATCCTTAGTACTACCCCGAGTTGGACGGTGAATACCACAAGTGTTCCCCAGGACCGTAGGCTTAGCTTGATTTCTGTCTTGACTCCGAATATAACTTCTCTGTACATGCATTGCATTCCGTTTTCAGTATTCTAGTATGACTTGATCATGCTTCTGTTCAATTATGTATTTTCTGTTACACATCTGTTGTATTACATTTATTGCTGGCTTTGTTCAGTAAACTCTGATTTTTGTTATTTATATGACCTGTCCTGTATCTGATTAACACTGTTCTGTACCTGATCTGTTGTTTGTACATTGCACTCTATGAGTCGGCACCACTTAGCTTCGACCCTATCTAAGTCGGACCCGGCTATGTGTGGGTTTAGTATATATTTCTGAAAGTCCAAGATCGAATCCTAGAGAGGGGGGGGGGGGGTGAATAGGGTGAGCTCAAAGACCTAGACCAATATTAATTCTCTTTGCTTTTAAGTCACTTATGCTTTGTTGAAGATTAATTATCTTGTGAAAAAGAGTAGTCTCTAAGTTAAGCATTCACAAGAAGCTAACAACTACAAGCTTCATTCAATAAGAGTAATAAACATAAGAGCATCAACCACACAATGTAAGTAAAAGATCAATCACCATAACATAAATATTTATAGCTAGTGGTTCGGCCAACGTGCCTACATCCACTCCCGGCGTCCCTACCGGATATCCACTAAGTCAAACTAAGGTTTAGGTTCACCTTCAACCTTACAAAAACACCACTATGCTTTTCAAGGCTTAGCATTAACTTTTACAACCACTAATTATGCTTTTCAAGGCTAAGTACCAACCTTTACAACAAGAGGATTTTCTCTTAAATAAAATGCCTATGAATGCATGGATAAGAGAACAACTAAGTGCAATTTAGTACCTCTAAATAGGCTAATTTGAAAATGTAAACTTAACTTCTAGGTACATGCATATGAATGAAAAAAACTAAGATTAATGCATGTACTAGAAAACACTCTATCTCTTTTTAGAAGGAAGAAACTCTAAATGATGCAAAGATATTAATCATATGTATGAGAAAGAGTAGAATGAAAAACACATGGTTTTTAAGATGAACAAACTTGATTTAAACAAGTGTAACTTAAATCAAACAAGTTAGTTTTGAAACATTAAAAACAAACTCATGTGTATTAAAAGCCATATATTGTAGTCCTATAGAAAAGCAAGTTTAAAGTCCTAAAGATGTTATGAAAACAACAATCAATCACTTACAACATGCTATCAAATAAAAAGAAAGTTTAAGACATAGCATGAGATATTTTGAGAAAAGAGAGCACACCCATTTGAGATGAACCAAAGGTTGAATCAATGGATTAGCCCCATAATCCCTTCACTAATGCTCTTAAAAGATCCTCCTTCCTTGGCCTCAAAACTCCTCAAAAGTTCAACCTTTTTTCTCAAAGAAAAAGCCCCTTTTTATAGCCAAAAAGGCTGCCAACGGCTAGTAAAATATACTTTTAGTGCGGGTCGGGGTCGCCAGTAAAAGTGTATATCAGTTGCCGGTATAAGTCCTTCCAACGGTCATATTTTTTTAAAAATATGCTTTTAGCGGCGGTTGCAGGCGCCGGTAAAAATGAAATATTGGCCACCGGTAAAAGTCCTGTTTTTACCAAAAATGTATATTTCAAAGAGATTTTCTTGAAGGGACTTTTGGCCAAGGAATCGAGCTTAGGAAACATGTTTTAAATCATTCTAAGAATTTTAAAAACATGAAACCTAAAATGCCTAAGATGATTTAAAAACATGCATAACATATAATAAAAACAAATATTATAAATGAAGAGTTTGCATGAAGATCCAAGATTAAGGAAATGAATGAATGGGAGGTCATGCTATAAAAATTAATGCATACTATCAAATCGCAACAAAAGAAAAACTCTAACAATTTCTAGCCCTCTGCAGATGAGAAATTATTCTGAGGGTTGATCGGCACTCTAGGTCTACGATGGAGAATTTTGGGTACCTCTGTCTCCTAGTAGCACCGCCCTGCTCTGTCCTGTTCTACTCTCATTTTATTTTCATGTTCCATGATTAATTTGAGAGAATATAGCTTATGTGGGTGTGCCAATTAGTCTTGAATGTGTATATCTGTCATTATGATTCTTATGTTTCACGCTAATCCATGCACTGATATGTCTAGTGATCACTCCTTGATCTCATATGATTTATTCCTGTCTGATTATTCCTTCGATACATGTTATATGGATTGTATATGTTTATCTTGCTTAGCTTAGTCTAATGGTGCTACACTTGGCGTTACAAGTGAATACATTGACGCCATTACCCCGGAGATCCTTGAGGAAGAGGAACCTCCCCATCGCGTAGCAGAATGAACTCTCGATGATGTCTTCTAGACATCCGTATGATGAGATTGGACGATAAATCAACCATGGACCGTGGTAGGATGGCCACATCTTTGGTAGTAGTTTAATGAACTTGTTTAGCTTTTGGTATTATATACTTTAACTTAACTTACTTCTCCTCTCTTGAACTTGAACTTGAATTTTTAAATCTATGCTCATGAACGCTTATGCTCTATATCTTGATGATTGTGTGTTATGATAATTGAATACCTGACAGATTTATACAGGCATATTGAAAAATACAAACCTCACACGTGATATCCTGTGGTTGAAATTTCGTTCGTGGGGACCAAGGGTCAACTAGTTTGATTCGAATTCCCACGCGGAATTGTGTTGTGCCTCGGGATGTGCGAGATCTCGGGCTCAGAGCGTGACAAGTACCGTCACTAATTGTTTTACCCGCAATTTTAAAACGTCATTGTTAAAGGTCAACTTTTAGCTGTAGCACCAAAATGTAGCTAAAAGTCTAATATTTAGCCACAAGATTAACCACAGCTAATTTAAAAAATGATTGCCACAAAAGTATAAAATCATCACTAGAAATCATCATAAATGTATGAAAGTAAGTGGAGTTTTAGTGACAACATTGGATCGTGGCTAAAAGTTTAACTTTGGTATAATTACCTTGCAACGACCATAAGTCGCCACTAAAAGTATTAGTTATAATGGCTTTACTGGTAACTCGTTGTTGTGGCTAAAAGTTTAAATTAAGAAAAAGAAAAAAATATTATTAATTTATTGAATTTCCTCCCTTTTCATTAATTTATCTATTTTATTAATTTATTAACTTCTATTGCGACAAAGGGAATGTTATAGAGCTGACCGTGCACAAGTGGAATGACTTAAATGTATGGCCAATTTTACAGTCACTGAAACTGAATGCTCTGTACATTGGCACCCTTAGGGCACGTTTGGCAACGGTCTCAGGGTCGGATTCCTCACCCAAAATCCACCATATCGTAGATTTCCATTGTTTGGTTCAGCATGCACTACAAGAAATCTAGGCTGTTGTGACGAAATTTGATGACGAAAATTTTTTTTGTCTTAAAAGAGCACCCAAAGAGGACGAAATATAAATTTTGTCATTTGTTTTGATTTTTTTCAAAAGTATAGGAGACGAAAACAAAATTTCGTCTGCAAAAATAAGGCGCCAACTTCATTTGCGTTGGCGCCAATTATTTTAGCTCATTGGAGACGAACATTTTTGTCACAAAATATAATTTTTTTTTTGCAACGAACGTAATTCGTCACCAATAAGGATAAGTTATGGAAGACGAACATATTTCGTCACCAAAATAAGGCGCCAATTTCATTTGCGTTGGCACGAATTATTTTAGCTCATTAGAGACAAACATTTTTATCACAAAATATAATTTATTTTTGAGACGAACGTAATTCGTCACTAATAAGGATAAGTTATGGAAAATGAAAATATTTTGTCACCAAAATAAGGCGCCAATTTCATTTGCGGTGGTGCGAATTATTTGAGCTCATTGGAGACGAACATTTTTGTCATAAAATATAATTTGTTTTTGCGACGAACATAATTCTTCACCGAGAAGGATAAGTTATGGAAGACAAAAATATTTCGTCACAATAAACACTCCATCATGCCGTTTCATCTTCCTATTAAATGGGCGACAAATATATTTTTATCTTGGAAGAATAAGTTGTGGGGTGAATTATTTTAGCTCATTGGAGACGAACATCTTTGTCACAAAATATAATTTATTTTTGCGACGAACGTAATTCGTCACCAATAAGGATAAGTTATGGAAGACGAAAATATTTCGTCACCAATAAATACTCCATCATGCCATTTCATCTTCTTGTTAAATGGGCGACAAATATATTTTAGTCTCGAAAGAATAAGTTATGGGAGATGAAAATATTTCGTCACTAATAAATTCTACTTGCGTAATGCTGATTGTGATTGATTGCGTGACAAATATATTTTTCGTCTCATAAGGTTAAGTTGTAGAAGACAAAAATATTTCGTCACCAATAATAAATTCTTTGTTCTTGTATGTAAGGAGATAAAAATATTTTATCACTAATTATTTCTCTTTATTAAAATGCCGTGGTTTTGTATTTCGGAGCACTGAAACCGTGCCCCCAAGAGACACACTCTGACCCTTATCACTCATTTTCACGTACACGGACACTGAAGTCATGACCTAAGAAGACAATCTCTACAAAACCTCATTTCTCTATCGCACTTGAGTCTATTCCTCTCTCACAAGTATTGAAGTCGTGACCCAAGAAGACACTATCTACAAACCCTCATTTCTCTCTCGCACTTGAGCCTATTCCTCTCTCACAAGTATTGAAGTCGTGACTCAAAAAGACACTCTGTAAATCATTTCTTCTATTTCGCACTAAAGCCCATCTCTTCTGTCTCACACTTAAGCCCTTCGTGCATGCTAGCATTGAAGCTGTTATCCAAGAAGCACTACGACAAGTTTCACTTTTAGTGACGTTTTTTAGCGACGTTTTTACAAATTCTTGTCCTTGCTAATGTGTCTACATCAATTGGATAAATTAAATTTTAGATTCCAACTTTCCCTCATAAGATTTGTACAAAAATATTTCACAAGTCCCCTTTATTGTTAGATTAATTTTGTTCTTTCTATGTTAGACTAAACTATCCCAATTTTTTTCTTTCATTCCCACTTTTTTTTCCCCTCCCGCGCGTTCTGCGCTCCCACTTTGCCTCCACAGACCCCCTTTTCCCTCTTATCCCTCACTCTTATCTCCTCTCTCAGCCTCTCCGAACGATCAAACCCAAACCCAAACCCTAACCTTGGAGCCCATCGTCGTCCTCCACAACCCATCTCCTCTCATCCCTTTCTATCTCTCCCTCCCTCTCCCTCCCTCTCCCAGGCGCACGACCCACTTCATCTTCCTCCACCAGACGACCATAGGAGTACTGCCAAGTGCGCGCAGCAGCCCCCGGACGCCCGCAGAGCCTTCATCTTCCTCCTCGCGCCGCCGGACGCCTCCCCTGCACCAGGTACACCCCTCCCTCTTCCTACACTCCGCACACACCGCGCACCTCTCTCTTTCTTCTCTGTTCTCATCTCTGTTTCTCGGGCGACCAGAAATACACGGCTCCTTCGACTCACTGGCGCAGACGAGGGCACGATCGAGAGAGAGAGAGAGAGAGAGAGAGAGAGAGAGAGAGAGAGAGAGATGAATGAGGCGATGAGTGTGCGGGATGCATCATCATCTGCTTTGACACCTTCTCCTCCTTTGACTACATTTGTCGCCACTAATTTCATTTGCAGTGCAGGATTCGTTAGAGAGAGAGAGAGAGAGAGAGAGAGATGAATGAGGCGATGAGTGTGCGGGATGCATCATCATCTGCTTTGACACCTTCTCCTCCTTTGACTACATTTGTCGCCACTAATTTCATTTGCAGTGCAGGATTCGTTAGGAAAAGGTCCTGCCTGCCAAGTGTTTGTTGAAAGGTCACAAAGGCCGGAGCAGGTTTTCTTTACAACCCCACTAAATATACCAGTTGGTTTAAGGATGCTTGCACGAACCCCACCTCTTATTTATCTATGGAACATAGATTGAAAAAGCAAACTGATTGGATGATCCTAATCGTTGATTTCGGTCATTATAAAGGAATGGTTAGAGGGGCTGAGCTATCTACGCAGATCAATGCTTCGATTAGCTTCTTTGGTTGCGTCGTTTTGGCATGTTGGGCTTCAGGACCATGTAGCTTCTTTATGTTGATGCATTAATTTTATGCTTTTGGAAATAGAAGGCACAACCCAGCTATTGATGTGTTATTGATGTTTCAAATGATCTTTGTTTCATGTTGTTTCCTCATGACACAACACATTATTATAAATGATGTTTACTATCATCTTTATTATATTCTTTTATAATGCTTGTTTTGATAATTGTAACTGCCATTGGTAAATGTGAATTGTTCTTGAGATGATTGGCTTGCTTGTTTCTATGTTAAATGGTCACCTTTTAATTCACTTCAGGAATTCGCTTGGCATATAAGCACGTGGAAGGAAGTTCCAGTTTGATACTGAACTGCTGTGAATATAAGTAATCTGCACTATTACTCCAATAACTGATTGCTATTTCTCTGTTTATTTCCTAAACTGGCAGCTCATCTGTTTGTCGAATTTGGAGTTCGACTATATCAACCCATATGATTCATCATCTCGCATTAATGCTGTTGTCATCCCAGAGTTTGTGATCCAGGGAGCGGTTTGTGTTCTTTTCCTCATAACATGGCACTGGTTCATGTTCCTAATAATGGCACCTGTAACGTACTTCCACATAAGACTGTAAGTATCATTCCTTCATTAAATGGATTAGTTACATTTGTATGTTGGTGGCAGCTGCTTGTTTCCTTTGTACAATATTCCCTATGATCCTAATCTTCTATTGTATCTCATTTCTTGCTGTCATGAAGGACAACATGCTGTTTCTTGTGTCGCATATGGGTCTCCTTCCACAGTGATGATAATTGATAACTAGGAACCATGCATATACACTTAATGTTTTGTAGTATAAAAAGCATAGAACATACTGTGGCATCAGTTTTAAGAATACATATAGTGGGGCCTATCTCAAGAAAACTATAATAGTCTACAAGTTCTATACAATTTCAGAGATGATTTTATTGTCATTTACATTACAAGCCACTAATGTTTAAATTGTAAATGTAAACCCATTTCAACTCCTTCCCTATTATTTTAGCTAACCCGAGACAGTGGGACTCATTGCATCTATAAAGTAGGGTGTAGGTGAGGGTGGTATTATGGGTAAGGGGGACAAATTATCACTCTAAGAAGATAATTCTAACCTCTAATTTTGGAGCAAGATATCAGGAAATAGATTGATATGGGACTGTGTTCTTTTAGCAACCTAAGCACACTTTCTAAAAGTGCCTCCTTTCAATGCAGGTATAATTTGAGTTTCTATGCAATGGTATTGATTTTCTATGACAATGAGTTTAATTTTTTTGGTTGTATATTGATGATTGTTATCTTTGGTTGTGGAGGAAATGCCAAAACAGCTAACTAATGATTGTACCTTCCCTTTGAAAATACATTTATCATTTTATCCTCAAACTCTCCAGCTTGCACTCTGTTGTCCTCTACTCACACTATCCTTCCTCACTCCTCTCTCACAAACATATATAAATACCCACATGCCCATTCCACTCTCTCACACATACATCATCCAAACACCAAGCTCACATCTCAATCCTTGCTTTTATTTATTGCATCTTATTGTAATACATCTTTTCTTTTCTAATCTTTTCAATGTCACAATGACATTAAGAGTTGTTTAAGGAGTAATTTTCCTCTGGGGTGGTTGTTATTACAGAACAGTTTCAATTTCAGTAGCAAGCAATCATTAATAGAGGATGTATTAGACTTCTCACTAGGCTTCTCTGCAACCCATTTCAAGGTAGTTCCTTTTATTCCTTTTTCTGGGTCTTCCTTTTCCTACCTTTCTTTTCTTCTCATGTTTTATGTATTGTTTTTCTTCTAACAGGCCTGCAGGGAAGAAGGTAGTAGGAGCCCAGATGTGCTGAGATTGTAATTTCTTTTAAATTCCTCGTTCCCCATCTCTCTGTTTCCTCTCTGTCTGGGCGTCCAGTGAGTTATATTCTCTTCATTGGAATTGTAATTGAATTAATTATGTTTTACATTAATTGTTCAATGTTCAACAGTGACAAAACCCATCTGGGTTTTTTTCATTTCAAGAATCTATTATGTACCATGCATGCCCCATTACTGATTTCTTCTCTGTCCTTTTCACCCTTTATTTATGCTAATTTGAATCAAGAATTTGCCCAAATGCTATAGGATATTGGAGCTGTAGTTATGTGTTTGGGTGTGTGCATGTATTGAATATGATTTTATATAGATAGATGTTGATGTCATCTTGTTGATGTTTATAGATGTTTAGGATAGCAAAGGAGCTACCAATACATGCTGAAGACAATGAGCCCTTACTGTTGAACTTCTTTTATTCTTCTCCTTCCTCCCAAGATGCACACTTTTGGAAAGGACCTGAGCAATACCTACCCATCCATGATGGATTGAAAAGAATTTTTGTAATACCCCAGATGAAGAAAACTAGAACAACTTAAACCACATTACCTAACAAAAGGATAATTTAAAAACAAGTGATGATCGGGTTACTTGTGCAAATGGACAGAGGAAACAAATTTTAGGAAAAACAAAGTTGTGGGATTTGAGGCAATACAGGGCTGTAATTTTCATACATTTTATATAAAGAAAAGGTGGGTATCATCCAAGAACAAAATTGAGAGAGAGGGTCAATAGCTGTTGATGGGTCAGGCCCAACCCGGTTTGCGGTAAAGAGTCAGGTCCAGACAACCCGGTCCGTCCAAGGTCATGGGTCAGGCCAGTTTAGCTCAGTTGATATTCGAAACTCGTTGAAGGAAGCCTCGTCACGTCAAGGCCTCCGAGTCATCACGACGAAGTCCTCCCCTTACCCGCTCTTACCAAATCTCGCGAAGAAACTCTCACCTGCCCTCCACCTTGCTCGTTCCTCGAGGACACGTCTGAGGCTCCAGGCCCTCCGCCTTACTCGTTCCTCGAGGACACGTCTGAGGCTCCACGCTCCAGAGGGACGTTGCTTTATTTTTGCATCCCATCTGTTGGGGAAGGGTTATAAATTCAGGGTCTCCTCATCACTTGAGGGGCAATGATTAACATCTTACTCTCTCTCTCTCGCTTGTAATCCACCTTATCAATCAAAGATCACCATATTCAAAGTGGACGTAGGTCATACAGACCGAACCACTATAAATTCCCTCTCTCTCTCTCATTTATTTACTACATTTTCACCTAGCATTTATTACTTGACCGGTGGTGTCCGAAAACTATTTTTGGCATCATCAGTTTGGCGCCGTCTGTGGGAACGAACAAAAGTTCTCATCCTATTTTAAAAATCATGGTGATCAGCACAAGATCCGTAAGACGAGAAGACAATCCCGTCCAAGCTACAGGTCCGGGTCCTTCCAGGCGCCCAGACTCCCCTACCCAGGGAAATAATGGTCCTCCACCGGGTAACCCCTCTCCGAATACTCTCCCCCCTACACCGACTCCTCAGCAGATGCTGGAAACCATGCAACAGCTGTTGGCCCAAAACCAACAAATCTTGCAACTCATGCTGGCGGGACAAGGAGGAGCACTCCAGGGTGGAGCACCGTTTGGTGGAATGCAGCAAGAGGTGCCAATCCCGAGGCAGGCTCCACGGCAACCAACCCCTCACCCGGGCGCCCATCCCCCGGGCGCCCATCTCCCAGGCGCCCAGGATGGAGCACCTCTCCCGGGCGCCCATCTCCCAGGCGCCCAGGATGGAGCACCTCTCCCGGGCGCCCATCTCCCAGGCGCCCAGGATGGAGCACCTCTCCCGGGCGCCCGTCTCCCAGGAGCCCAAGATGGAGCAGCACCACACCAAGGCGCCCATACTCTCGGCGCCCAGAGAAGAGCACCTCACTTGGGCGCCCCTCATCATGGCACCCAAGGTCGAGGAGCACATCATGGCCCCCATGGCCGAGGAGCACATCAGAGCTTCCATGACCACGAAGTTCCTCCACCCCCTGGTAGAGCCCATGGAGGGTTACCACCTCGACCCTTCCCTCAGGACGAGGAGGACTCTCACTTCCAAGAAGGGGGAAGTGAGAATCACTGCATGGAAGATGAAAGTTATTTCCCCGGTCCATCCAGGGAGCTTCACAATCACTGGGAGGAAAAAATCAAAGAGATGCAGAATCAACTGGGCGATGTCTTCAATGCAATGAAGGCCCAGGCACCGGAGACTGTGGATTATCTAGTCGGGCGGACGGATACACCGTTCAAACCCGATATAGTACATTACCCACTTCCAAGGAAGTTCAAGATGCCGTCCATGGAGACCTTCGATGGGAGGAAGGATCCATTAGACCATCTTGAAACTTACAAAACCAGGATGCAGCTCCACAACATCCCTGACGAGATAATGTGCAGAGCCTTTACAACCACGTTGAAAGGTTCTGCCCGCCTGTGGTTCGCAAATCTCCCCTCAGCATCCATCGCCACCTTCGGAGAGTTGAGCAAGTCTTTCGTCTCGCACTTCATAGGTGGGCGCCGCCACCAGAAACCCGCAACACACCTGCTTAGTATAAAGCAGGAGGAGAATGAAAGCATAAGGAGTTACCTCACTCGTTTTAACGAGGAGGTACTCCAAGTCGAGGAGCCCGACGACAAGGTCTCCATGACGGCTTTCCTTGGAGGCCTCCGTTCCTCGAGCTTTCTCTTTTCCGTAATGAAGCGCCCGCCGAAGAGCTTCTCGGAACTATTGGCCAAAGCCCAAAAGTATATGAATGCGGAAGACATCACCAGGGCGAGGCGCGGAGAATCCTCCAGAGTGAACAATAAGGGAAAAGAGAGGAGCAGAGACGAGAAGAAGGAAGCTAGCAACAAGCGGAGCAAGACAGAGAGAGTACCTGTCAGAGACCGACTTGGTCCCACTCCGCAAAGGGACAGGCTGGCGTTCACGCCTCTCACGGCCACGGTGGAGCAGATCTTGTTCCAAATACAAGATGACCCAGCCATAAAATGGCCAGGAAAGATGAAGTCTCTTCCGAATCGGAGGAATCAGAACAAATACTGTCGCTTCCATCGCGACCATGGCCATGACACTGACGACTGCTACGAGCTCAAACGCCAGATTGAGGATCTCATCCAACACGGCCACCTATGTCAGTATGTTGCCGGCAGGGGACAAGCACCTCCACCACCTCCACCTCACAATCAGGAAAATCAGCAACCTATCGGAGAAATCCGAACAATTTCTGGAGGGCTAACAGAGTCGCTCTCGGCCATGAAGGCCCATGCCAGAAAGGCAAGGCATCCTGAGGAGGCACGCCCATCCAAGGCGCCAAGGCATGGAGATAATGAAGTTATATCCTTTTCAGACAAGGATTTGGAGGGGATCTAGCACCCTCACGACGACCCTCTAGTGCTCACAATGACGGTCGCCAACTTTCAAGTGCATAGGATCCTGGTAGACAGTGAAAGCTCTGCAGACATTCTGTTTGTAGAAACTTATGACAAGCTGAGGCTGGGACGGGAGAGGTTGCAGCCCGTCAAGTTTCCTCTCATCGGCTTTTCGGGAGAGAAGGTGTATCCCCTTGGGGCAATCACACTGCCAGTCACAGCCGGGACTGCGCCTCGAACTTCCACAACAATGGTCAATTTCCTGGTGATTGACTGCGCATCGGCTTACAATATCATCCTGGGGCGTCCAACTCTTAATGCCTTAAGAGCGGTCCTCTCTACGTTTCATCTCATCCTTCGGTTTCCAACTCCTAATGGGATCGGAGAGGTAAGAGGGAATCAAGTAGCTGCAAGGGAATGCTACGTCTCCTCTATGAAAGCCAAGAAAACGCAGGAGGCGTTACAAGTCGAAATCTCAGACCCAAGAGATGAAACCACGGCAGAGAGAGGAGAACCAGTCGAGGAGCTCACCTCAGTGGTCCTAGATGAAGACTTCCCAACCAAGAGAGTACATATTGGCTCTTCTCTCCCTGAGGATCGGGCCAGCCAGCTGACAGACTTCTTGAGAAGTAATATGGATGTTTTCGCATGGTCGCATGCGGATCTTGAAGGGATTGATCCCGACGTCGCAACCCACCGCCTCAATGTCGACCCTGGCTACAAGCCTGTCCGACAAAAGCTTAGAGGGGCCTCCACAGAAAGGGCCCAATGTCACGACCCGAACCCGAAATTTAATTACCTCGAGTTAACCGGCGTCGTAACCATATTTACTCCCGTGAATTTTAACACGTAAAACTCACAAGGGATACAATTTTGCGGAATATAAACCAATATTTACACTGATTTCAAAATTTATTTACATCTCGATCATGAACATCACTTGCAAACAAAATACTGCAAGGATCTCAAAAGTACCTATACATAAGTTTTCATATCCAAATACAGAATTTATAACAAAATTCTCAAAAGACAAACACATAAGTGTCATCACTTCCACTCTACTAATTCGCCTGGCGGAACCGGAGTGGTCTCCTCCGCTGCCGGTGCGGTCGCACCAATGGCAGGGGCAGCTGGGCCTGCAATGTCATCATAACACTGTGAATTCGACAATTCAGCAAAGTATAAACAGTGTTTATGATCATACATGCTACGCGTAAAACAGTAAACAATAATCTTGATACCATATAATTAATAATCAGGTAACAGTCAGTTCATATATCTTATAACAAGTCAATAAGGATATTCATCCTTGACATTGGCAATTTGACAACTAACATAATATTCCATAATAATAAATCAAGTGCCATCTTCCTTATAATAATAAATCCAGTGCCATCTTCCTTAAAGGAAGGATTACCATCTCCGTAAACAAGGAGACATGACCATCTTCTCAACAGAAGAATAATATGTGAGATTTATCAGCGTCCGGGCCAGGAACTACTGACATCACCACGGAGTTCCGGAACACTCCACAAATCACTGCTGCAGACAGTATCAAGATCAGCTCGATGAGCTTGCAGAAATCAATATGTAGTGCCGTGCCAATTCACATGTGATTTATATACAATGTTAATCTTAAAGTTGATTATAGTGAGCGGTTACGAGTTCATCAGTTTCAGTTAATTCCAGTCAAATGAATACCAACCAAATAGGTATATGGCTAGATCACTTAATGTGCACGTGTTATGTTCGATAGACATTACAGTTCTTATGGAAAGTTGCACATTAAAGACCCGCACTTAACCATTACTGGCGGTATCAAAATACAAACAGCCTTGAATAAATCAATAAGCTTCATCTCTTGAATTGCAGACCTGAAGTCTGAAATTACATCATTTTGGTGAACTGTCGGTTCACTCATCGGTTGACCTGTCGGTCGACCGAGAGGTCTTTTCGGCTGACCGATAGGTATCGGTCCAGTTATCGGTTCGAAATCCAGAGGTAATCTCCTCTGCTCCAAGAGCTGTTGTCGGTTCAGCCCGTCGGTTGACCGATGGTATCGGTCAAGTCTCGGTTCAAAAACCAGAGACACATTTTTCTACATATTTAACACTATCGGTCCCATCGTCGGTGCGCCGACGGCTAACCGACAGTGTCGGTTGACCGATGGTGCCCATATCTGCAGAATTCAAGCACGAATTCTGTTCTGTCCCACTTCGTAAAACCTGTACAAAAACCATTAATTTGGAACCTCCTGTTCCCATCTTTATATACCAAGTAAACACATAATTTACTTCTATTCCATGTCAACATAGATTCATCACTCCTCACAACTAATTCAATCAATTCTATTCAATATAAAAGTTCAACACTATCATCTATGAAGGAAAACTAATTCAACTGATATAATCTACATCAAAGTAACATGCATTAGCAATTAATCACATATAACAGTTTATACTTGCCTTTACTTGTGTTCAATGCAAAAACCCCTTTCTTCTTAAGCTTGATGGTTATAAATCATTCCAATCTCACTTCTTTCTCCAAGCCTTAACTTCAAGAAACCCAAGCACAGGTAGAAAGAAGATGACAGCACTCTTTCCTCTTGACACTTTCACCCAACACTTACTCTATGATTCAGGAGAATAACAAAGAAGAAGAAAAGAAGAAGAACCCACTGTTCAATCCAGTCCAAACGATGACCAGAGATTAAAGAAACAAAGAGGATGTATTACATCCATTGTGCCGTGACCATTCCACATGATATGGAAGCAAGGAAGAAAAAAGAAAACTTGAAGAACCATCTCCAACGAAGACCCACATGCACTTTGGCTGAGATTCATGTAAGACATGTGGAAGCCATATAATTGCATGTGCTGAGTACAGCACACATGTACTTCTCTTTTGCAATTTAAACCCATTTATAAGGTAATTTACATTTCAAGTCATATGAAGACCTCTTTGATTTATCATAGGTCAAATGCAAGTATGTGTATTATGAAAAGTGATGTACTCATCGAGATACACACGATGATATCAAATTTCACCCAATTCGACTATGTCTTCATAAACTGATAATTACGAAAAAGTCCTTATATTCACTAATTGGGATTTAAAATCAAGTTCATGTCGTCCAAATCCTTTCATTAAGCTTAACTTAGTCATCTAAGACTAATTTCAGCTATAGTGATCATTAATCTCACATAACTTCATTAATCACATCTTAATCAATGACAATCACGATTAATTAACGATAAGCACGATTAACTAAGGTTAATCTTGTTTAACTTGGGGTGTGGTGTAACATTCCCCTAAACTTTTAGAATCATTCGGTCCTCCGAATGCAAAATAATTTCGAATCAAGGTATAAAAGAAAATTCAAAGACAAATGTAAAAATCACCTGAACAAAGAGCTCTGGATATTTTCGAGCCATTTGCTCTTCTAGCTCCCATGTGGCTTCGCTGGTTCCATGATGTGCCCAACGAACCTTGACCCATTTAATTGTTCTTGTACGAAGCACTTGCTCTTTGGTATCTATAATCTCTACTGGCTTCTCAACATATGTGGTATCCGGACGAACTTGAATATCATCATACTTTATGATGTGTGAAGGATCAGCCACATATTTTCGAAGCATCGACACATGAAATACATTATGGATACCGGAAAGTGCTGCTGGAAGGTCTAGGCGGTAAGCCACATTGCCAATTCTGCTCTTAATCTGAAAGGGTCCGATAAATCTTGGTGAAAGTTTTCCCTTCTGACCAAATCGGATTGTCCCCTTCATAGGTGAAGCTTTCAAAAATACTTGATCACCAATAGCAAATTCAAGATCACGCCGACGATTGTCAGCGTAGCTTTTCTGCCTTGATCGGGCTATACTCAATCTCTCTTGTACTTTTTGTATCTTTTCTGCTGTTTCTACAATCGATGTAGGGCCATGAAAACTTCGAGTACCAACTTCTTCCCAACTAACTGGGGTCCTACATCTTCTGCCATATAAAGCTTCAAATGGTGCCATATCAATACTGGAATGATAACTGTTATTGTACGCAAATTCGCACAATGGTAAATATTCATCCCAGTCACTTCCAAAGTCCATAACACTGGCACGAAGCAAATCCTCTAACGTTTGAATTGTTCGTTCAGACTGTCCATCAGTTTGAGGATGATACGCTGTTCTAAACCGCAGTTTAGTACCCATAGAATTCTGAAATGCTTGCCAAAACGTAGAAACAAACCGACTGTCTCGATCTGATACAATTATAACTGGCGTTCCATGCAGTCTGGTTATTTCTTTGACAAACAACTTCGACATTTCATTAAATCCCATATCCTTTCTAAATGGAAGGAAATGTGCAGACTTCGTAAGACGATCCACAATCACCCAGACGGTGTCATGATATCTCCTGGTCATTGGTAAACCAGATATAAAGTCCATAGTTAAGTGTTCCCACTTCCATCTAGGAATATGTAAAGGATGAAGTAATCCATGAGGCTTCTTGTGCTCAAATTTCACACGCTGACAGGTTAAACACGAAGACACATATCCAACTATTTCTCGTTTCATGTTGTGCCACCAAAACCTGTCCTTGAGATTCCTGTACATTTTAGTACTTCCTGGATGCATCGAATACCGAGTGTGATGTGCTTTAAACATCAATGCTTGCTTCAGATCTTCTTGTGCTGGCACACACAACCTGTTTCGAAAATAAAGAGTACCATCAACCAGCACAAAATCTGGTCTAGCTGCAATATTACCTCTGATTTTAATGAATTCAGGATCATCAAACTGTCTGTTCTTGATTTCTGTAATTAACATAGGTTCAAAGACTGACATTTGTGCAATCAGCTTTCGGTCATCTAATATCTCCATTTCAACATCCAGATCTCTGAATTCTTCAAGCAACTTCCATTCACCCACCATGGCTGCCAAGGTAGCTGATTTCCGACTCAAAGCGTCAGCTACTACATTACCTTTCCCCGGCACATATGTGAAGGGAAAATCATAATCTTTGATTAACTCTAGCCAACGGCGTTGCCTTAAATTAATGTCCTTTTGTGTGAATAAATATCGGAGGCTCCTATGATCACAATGCACTTCAAAGGTCTCTCCATAGAGATAATGCCTCCATTGCTTCAAAGCAAAGACAACCGCGGCGAGTTCCAAATCATGAGTGGCATAATTCTTTTCATGTTCTTTTAATTGGCGTGATCCATAAGCAATCACTTTGCCATTCTGCATCAGCACACACCCCAATCCCACACCAGAGGCGTCCGAATAAACCACAAATCCTCCGCTTCCTGTGGGCAATGATAAGATTGGGGCTGATATCAATCTCTGCTTCAAATTTTGAAAACTTGTCTCGCATTCATCATTCCATATGAATGGAACATCTTTCCGAGTCAACTTAGTTAATGAGGCTGCAATTTTGGAGAAGTCTTTGACAAATCGTCTATAATATCCTGCTAACCCCAAGAAACTCCGAACTTCTGGTACAGTCCTCGGACTTTGCCAATTAGTAATAGCTTCAATCTTTACAGGATCGACAGCTAGTCCATCTCTTGTAATGATGTGACCCAGAAATGCCACCTGCTGTAACCAGAAATCACACTTCTCTAACTTTGCAAACAGCTGATTATCTCTCAACAGTTGCAATGCTGTTCTCAAATGACGAATGTGTTCTTGCTCTGACTTTGAATATACCAGGATGTCATCAATGAAGATAACAACAAACTGGTCTAGATAAGCAGCAAATATTCTATTCATCAGAGCCATAAACACTGCAGGTGCATTCGTCAAGCCAAATGGCATGACAAGAAACTCATAATGCCCATATCGGGTCCTGAACGCAGTCTTCTGTACATCTTGATCTCTAACACGGATCTGATGATAACCAGATCGGAGATCAATCTTTGAAAAATACGCTGCACCTTGGAGTTGATCAAACAACTCATCGATTCGAGGCAAAGGGTATTTATTCTTAATTGTCACTTGATTCAATTGCCTATAATCAATACACATACGCATAGAGCCATCCTTCCTCTTGACAAATAACACAGGCGCTCCCCAAGGCGAGACACTTGGTCTAATGAAGCCCTTGTCAAGCAAATCCTGTATCTGTTTCTTCAGCTCATGTAGTTCGGATGGTGCCATTCTATACGGTGCTCGAGAAATCGGTGCAGTACCCGGTACAAGTTCAATTGTAAAGTCTACTTCCCTTGCTGGAGGCAGACCTGGTACTTCGTTCGGAAATACGTCTGGAAATTCACAGACGATAGGAATATCCTTCAATTCCTTCCTTGGCTTCTTTTCAGTAACAAATGCGATGTAGCCTTCACAACCACTTCGCATCATTCGTTCGGCCTTTAATGCAGATATAAGTCGTGTATCAAACTTCTTCTGTGTTCCTTCAAATAGAACACTGGTATTGGCTTCATCTACTTTAAAAGTAATGATTTTGCGGAAACAGTCCAAACAGGCTCTGTACTTCGCAAGCCAATCCATGCCAAATATGACATCAAAGTCATTCATGGCCAATATGACTAAATCTGCTGGCATTAACACGTCACCAATCTGTACACTACATTGAGGTATGTACAACTCACACACTACTTTTCTTCCTAGTGGCGTAGTTACAGTAAAGTCATAGGACAACTGTTTAATTTGGTTTTGCATGTTACAAACAAAGGAAGGTGCAACGAATGAATGTGTAGAACCAGGGTCAAATAATGCACATGCTGGTCTACTATCAACATAAATAATACCTTCCACAACATTAGTTGCAGCTTCAGCTTGTTCTCTATTTGCAGCATATACTTGTCCGGTAGCACGAGGCCTATTCTGCTGCTGCTGCTGCTGATGCTGACGAGGCTGTTGCTGCCTCTGTTGTTGTTGTCCTTGACGCTGTTGCTGTGGAGCTCGATTGTTTCTCCTACCATTAGGACATTGAGCCATTTTATGCTCCATCGATCCACAAACCAAACACGCTCCGGTGTTTCTCCAACAAGCTTCAGTCTTATGAGTTTTTCCACATGTCTCACAGACTGGTTTCTGTTCAGAAGTCTTAGCAACATACTTCTGCTTCTTACCCTTGGATTTATCTCCTTTCTTAAACCAGGGACTAACATTTCTTTTTGGACCCTCATTGGATTCCATTTCTTCTCTATGCACTTCTTCTGCGACATATGCCTTATCGACAGCATCATCGAATAATTCAGGCATAGTACCTGCCAAGACCATCTTCTTGTAAGCGGGATTCAACCCATTCAGAAATCTCTTGACCTTCTTTTCCTCGGTATCAATCAGGTCCTTGGCATATTTGGACAGCTTAGTAAACAGATGCACATAAGCTGTCACGGACATTTGTCCTTGCTTCAAGTGCAGGAACTCCGATTCTTTTCTTTGTCGAACATGATCAGGAACAAAATTCCTTTCAAATTGCTTCCGGAAAGTCTCCCAAAGTGTGGCTGCAGTTGTTGCAATGATTGCACCCTTGACACCCTTCCACCATTCTTGTGCTACATCCCGTAGCATCGAGGAAGCAAGTAATACTTTCTGCTTTGGGGTACAGACAATCGTTTCAAACACAACTTCAATGTGTTCAATCCATTCATCAGCTACTAAGGCATCTTCCTTACCTTGAAATTCAGTAGCTCCTCTCTTCCTAAACTGTTCATAAAGAACATTAGGATCTTTCTCTTTCGCCTGTACAACTACTTGAGTAGCCACTTGAGGCTGTGGGTTAACTGGCGGTACAGGTGGAGCCTGAATCTTAGCTTGCAGTTGTGCTTGCACTTGTAATAAAGCCGTAATCTGGGCTTGCATAGTCAACTGCGCTTCATGGCTTTTAGCCATCTGCTCACTATTTCTAGCTAGCAGCTCCATAAGTGCAGTGAATCTCGCATCACTATCGTTAGGGGTAGGAGGCGTAGGAATAGGTCCTCCATTTCCACCGACACTCTGATCGGGATTGTCACCATTATTACCACCGCTTCCAGAACCAGATGCCATTCTGAAAAGCAGATACAGGAAGATAAGATATTTATATCTATAACTTCCATGACACAATTTACGTGTGAACAGTATTCACATTGACAGTGAAACAATATCACATACAACAAATCAGTACATATCTTAAATCCAATATAGGATTTAATCCTTTATCTGTGTTATCGTTGTACGATTATTACGATTCAGCTCTATTTCGATCGCTTACGCTCTGATACCATATAATAAATATGTCACGACCCGAACCCGAAATTTAATTACCTCGAGTTAACCGGCGTCGTAACCATATTTACTCCCGTGAATTTTAACACGTAAAACTCACAAGGGATACAATTTTGCGGAATATAAACCAATATTTACACTGATTTCAAAATTTATTTACATCTCGATCATGAACATCACTTGCATACAAAATACTGCAAGGATCTCAAAAGTACCTATACATAAGTTTTCATATCCAAATACAGAATTTATAACAAAATTCTCAAAAGACAAACACATAAGTGTCATCACTTCCACTCTACTAATCCGCCTGGCGGAACCGGAGTGGTCTCCTCCGCTGCCGGTGCGGTCGCACCAATGGCAGGGGCAGCTGGGCCTGCAATGTCATCATAACACTGTGAATTCGACAATTCAGCAAAGTATAAACAGTGTTTATGATCATACATGCTACGCGTAAAACAGTAAACAATAATCAAGTAACAGTCAGTTCATATATCTTATAACAAGTCAATAAGGATATTCATCCTTGACATTGGCAATTTGGCAACTAACATAATATTCCATAATAATAAATCAAGTGCCATCTTCCTTAAAGGAAGGATTACCATCTCCGTAAACAAGGAGACATGACCATCTTCTCAACAGAAGAATAATATGTGGGATTTATCAGCGTCCGGGCCAGGAACTACTGACATCACCACGGAGTTCCGGAACACTCCACAAATCACTGCTGCAGACAGTATCAAGATCAGCTCAATGAGCTTGCAGAAATCAATATGTAGTGCCGTGCCAATTCACATGTGATTTATATACAATGTTAATCTTAAAGTTGATTATAGTGAGCGGTTACGAGTTCATTAATTTCAGTTAATTCCAGTCAAATGAATACCAACCAAATAGGTATATGGCTAGATCACTTAATGTGCACGTGTTATGTTCGATAGACATTACAGTTCTTATGGAAAGTTGCACATTAAAGACCCGCACTTAACCATTACTGGCGGTATCAAAATACAAACAGCCTTGAATAAATCAATAGGCTTCATCTCTTGAATTGCAGACCTGAAGTCTGAAATTACATCATTTTGGTGAACTGTCGGTTCACTCATCGGTTGACCTGTCGGTCGACCGAGAGGTCTTTTCGGCTGACCGATAGGTATCGGTCCAGTTATCGGTTCGAAATCCAGAGGTAATCTCCTCTGCTCCAAGAGCTGTTGTCGGTTCAGCCCGTCGGTTGACCGATGGTATCGGTCAAGTCCCGGTTCAAAAACCAGAGACACATTTTTCTACATTTTAACACTATCGGTCCCATCGTCGGTGCGCCGACGGCTAACCGACAGTGTCGGTTGACCGATGTTGCCCATATCTGCAGAATTCAAGCACGAATTCTGTTCTGTCCCACTTCGTAAAACCTGTACAAAAACCATTTGGAACCTCCTGTTCCCATCTTTATATACCAAGTAAACACATAATTTACTTCTATTCCATGTCAACATAGATTCATCACTCCTCACAACTAATTCAATCAATTCTATTCAATATAAAAGTTCAACACTATCATCTATGAAGGAAAACTAATTCAACTGATATAATCTACATCAAAGTAACATGCATTAGCAATTAATCACATATAACAGTTTATACTTGCCTTTACTTGTGTTCAATGCAAAAACCCCTTTCTTCTTAAGCTTGATGGTTATAAATCATTCCAATCTCACTTCTTTCTCCAAGCCTTAACTTCAAGAAACCCAAGCACAGGTAGAAAGAAGATGACAGCACTCTTTCCTCTTGACACTTTCACCCAACACTTACTCTATGATTCAGGAGAATAACAAAGAAGAAGAAAAGAAGAAGAACCCACTGTTCAATCCAGTCCAAACGATGACCAGAGATTAAAGAAACAAAGAGGATGTATTACATCCATTGTGCCGTGACCATTCCACATGATATGGAAGCAAGGAAGAAAAAAGAAAACTTGAAGAACCATCTCCAACGAAGACCCACATGCACTTTGGCTGAGATTCATGTAAGACATGTGGAAGCCTTATAATTGCATGTGCTGAGTACAGCACACCTGTACTTCTCTTTTGCAATTTAAACCCATTTATAAGGTAATTTACATTTCAAGTCATATGAAGACCTCTTTGATTTATCATAGGTCAAATGCAAGTATGTGTATTATGAAAAGTGATGTACTCATCGAGATACACACGATGATATCAAATTTCACCCAATTCGACTATGTCTTCATAAACTGATAATTACGAAAAAGTCCTCCAATTCATTAATTGGGGTTTATAATCAAGTTCATGTCTTCCAAATCCTTTCATTAAGCTTAACTTAGTCATCTAAGACTAATTTCAGCTATCGTGATCATTAATCTCATATAATTTCCTTAATCACATCTTAACCCATGGTAATCACGATTAATGAACGATAAGCACGATTAACTAAGGTTAATCTTGTTTAACTTGGGGTGTGGTGTAACACCCAAGCAATGGACAATGAAGTCGGAAAGTTGCTGGAGAACGGGGCTGTCAGGGAAGTAGCCTACCCTGAATGGCTCTCAAATGTTGTGATGGTGAAGAAGTCCAGCGGAAAATGGCGCCTGTGCGTTGACTTCTCGGAGGTTAACAAAGCGTGCCCAAAGGACAGCTACCCCCTACCAAGGATTGACCTCCTCATCGACGCCACAGCAGGTCATGAACTACTCTCGTTTTTGGATGCATACTCTGGATACAACCAGATTAGCATGCACCCCCCGGATCAGGAGAAGACATCATTCATCACCCCGAAAGGAACCTACTGTTATAGGGTCATGCCTTTCGGACTGAAGAATGCAAGCGCCACCTATCAACGTCTAGTGAACAAGATGTTCCACTCTCAAATCGGGCGGACCATGAAGGTTTACGTAGACGACATGCTGGTGAAGAGCCTCGCCGCAGCCGACCATATCGCCCATCTGCAAGAGACCTTTGACACTCTCAGGCTCTTTCGCATGAAATTGAATCCTGAGAAGTGTGCCTTTGGTGTAGGATCCGGAAAGTTCTTAGGTTTTATGGTCGACCAGAGGGGGATCGAGGCGAACCCAGATAAAATCAAGGCCATAATAGATATGAAGTCACCCTCTTCCACAAAGGAGTTGCAGCGCGGACTAGGCTGGATCCACTCGCGCCGTCGCCTCTTTTGCTGCCTGTCTCCATCTTTTTCTCTCCCAATGGTTTTTCTGCAGAGGCTAGTTTCTTTGAAGAAATACTGCTCTAGGGTTTATTTTATAGCTTGAGTTTTCAAAGAAGAGTAGCCCAAGCCGGGAGGACTCTCCGAGATACATATCTAAAGGAACTAATAGACAGACAGAGTTACAACCAAGAAAAAGAAAGATTTTTCAGGAAGAAGAGAGTTGGATGCACAGAAAGCCCCACTTTCAAATAATTATTGAATGCGGGACTTTGAGGGGCAAAGATGGGTCAGGCCCAACCCGGATTGCGGTAAAGAGTCAGGTCCAGACAACCCGGTCCGTCCAAGGTCATGGGTCAGGCCAGTTTAGCTCAGTTGATATTCGAAACTCGTTGAAGGAAGCCTCGTCACGTCAAGGCCTCCGAGTCATCACGACGAAGTCCTCCCCTTACCCGCTCTTACCAAATCTCGCGAAGAAACTCTCACCTGCCCTCCACCTTGCTCGTTCCTCGAGGACACGTCTGAGGCTCCAGGCTCCAGAGAGACGTTGCTTTATTTTTGCATCCCATCGGTTGGGGAAGGGTTATAAATTTAGGGTCTCCTCATCACTTGAGGGGCAATGATTAACATCTTACTCTATCTCTCTCGCTTGTAATCCACCTTATCAATCAAAGATCACCATATTCAAAGTGGACGTAGGTCATGCAGACCGAACCACTATAAATTCCCTCTCTCTCTCTCATTTATTTACTACATTTTCACCTAGCATTTATTACTTGACCGGTGGTGTCCGAAAACTATTTTTGGCATCATCAGCTGTAACAATGGACCAAAACCCACCATTAAAAAACACAAGGATTAGATGGTGCAGGAAATGGGAATCGCATTTATTGAGGGGTGATGAGGGTCACGAGCAGTCCCTGCCAACAGCATAATATGTTATGCCCGTTTTGCTAGCTCTCTTTGTCAATCTAAGAAGTGTGAGATTTTTGAGAATTCCTCCCTTTCCATCAATGGCTCTACCTCCACCATGCAAGAGAAAGCAAAAAATCCTTAGTCAACAGTTTTGCAACTTTGTCTTCTCTTTGTTGGTATAATTAAGATATAGCTCTAGTCCATTTGCCCTGATGACAGATAGTTTAGGAATAGTACTCCTGGGCCTAAGCATCACTGAAACATGCATACTACTTTCTAACAAAACGGACACAGTAGTCTTGCTTTTGAAAAAGACAATGAAAGTGAGGACATCACTTTCAGAATTTTGCTTAAAAAGTAACATGCTGAATCAATGTTTTGATGAATAAGTAGGCTTTAGCTACTTTTGGAAATTTTCTCTTCAACTATTTTGCTAATTTTTTGGACCCTTTCTTTTTCTAGATATTTTCACTTTGGGCAGTCAGTGATAGAATGTATGGAGGATTGGACTTCACATCAAATGGTGTTGGTGAAGTTCTTGCAATATCAGGTGCATATAATATATGACTGTATATGGTATCATATTGAACATAATTGTGTTATGTTACTTACTAGTAATGGAACTATCAGGTGCTGGTATGGTACTATTCCAACTTTTTCTCTATCCAAAGGTTGAGAGAATTCTTGGGCCAATCATGGTGTTCCGCATTGCAGCAGTATGCTTTTAATACCATCTCTATTATCATTTTACCAACTTTATCTCCTTACACTTATCTCCAAAATCTAGCCCAACTGCCTATTTGGACAGCCCCATAGTGCATTTATCTAATAAAATCTAATACTACAATGACAGGCTTAGAACCAAACAAGAGCCATTTCTACCACTGGTATGTCTATCAAAGCAATTGGTCCAGCAGCAGGAGGTGCTTTGTAAGTATCCTTTAGATTTCATTTTGCATTCTCTTCTCTATTCATGTAAGTCATTCAATGTTCTACTTGAGAATATAGGTATTACAAACTGAAACAGGGTATGGTTATAGAAAAAATGAACATACACAGGTAGACAGTGTAACTCTGCCCGGGGAGCAGACTAACCTTGGTTGACAGAAGCAATCCAAGTAGAAGGCATGGATAAACAACTTGATGTAATGTGGGCCCACTAATTTTCTTTTATATAAGAAATGATAAGTTCCAAATGACAATTTCTGGGATGTGTTCCATTAGGATACTTGACCTCCAGTTGTTTTTTTTTTTTATTGATTCTGTTAATTTCTTATAGGATGTTGGAACTTTTGTTACTTGTTTCTTCCCTCATATGTGCCTTTATTTATTTTTTTATTTGAAAGAATTTTCTCATCATTGATTTTGTTTTGTCTGATCTTGTAACTTCTAGAACCTAAGATTTTGGTCAGTGGCAACGACTTCTATGCCTTTCCTCGTCTTGACCAAAATGGAAAAAGAATGGCATGGGTAGAATAGGGCCACCCAAACATGCACTGGGATAAAGCAGAACTTTGGGTTGGATATATTTATGAGAATGGGTGAGTACAATTCTTTATTGAAACCATCATTAATCATGTATCAGTTCTCTTTTATCTGATGGATGATTTTTCCACTTTGTTCTTTGATGAAGTGAAAATTCACTATTTACTCTGCATCTTAATTAACTCTCTTTAAGCTTGTGTTCTTATTTTTACTCACTTGTGAGATAATTATATTCACATTGTGGGATTTGTGGTATACATGCAGATGAGAGAGTATCTATGTAGTTAGAAGTACTGTAGGTGGTCTGTCAGAAATGGATCAGGAAATTCCATTGTTTTTTTTTTAAAAAAAAAAAAACAGCAAATACTTAGTAATGGATATAAACCGTTACAAATAGAAGACTTAGTAACGGACATAAACCGTTACAAATAGTTATATATGCGTCAGAAAGTGGGAATTACCAACAGTTTTATCCGTTGGGAACAAATTATGAACAAAATTAATAACCGTTACTAATAAATTGTAACGATTGATGATGTGTTGCTGAAATTAATTCCAATCACATTTGATAACCGTTAGTAATATTTCTAACGGTTATTAGGTGTTACTAACTTCCGTTACTTTTCATTTGTAACGCAATTGTGTCAACGTAAAATAACCGTTACTAAATTTTTTTGTAACGGCTGTGGATCCGTTACTAATCGATTATTATGGTGTAGTGACATAAGTCATTTTGATCTGTTATTAGTGTTTGGTCATATGTTGGCTATTTCAATCTGTTAATGATGTTGGTTGGCAGTGTGGTCATATATGGGATGCTATTTTGATCATTTCTTAATGTTGGCTGGCCATTTGGGTATATGTTGGATGCATTGATTTGGTGGATGCAGGGGGTGTGGGAGCTTGAACAAGAGGGGAGGTGGTGTAATGAGGTGTGGCATTTGGAATGGGTAGGGTAAGTGATAAGGGATTTTGATGGGGAGGGGTGTGAGGCCTGTGTACCAATAACCCCAAATCCAAGTGAATGAGCATTACCACTCATGGGATTTGTCACCTCACTATGTTGATGTGCTGCTTGTTAACGGTAGTTGTCCACTTCAGGGGTGTCAAAAGCAAAGGATAGATTTGATAAGGATGTGGCTGATGCTGAAGTTGTAGTGGGAATCACAGCGGGATTTGATACAGGTAGTTTTGGGGGTGGTGAAAAGATTTAGGCTTGGATGAGCATTATTGCTTTTAGTAGCTAAGATGCGGGTGGTTGTGTGGATTTCTTTCTTTTTAATTTGGTGAAATGGTTTATAGTGAAGTTGATGGATATTCTAAGAAGTGTGTGATTAAAGGATTTTTTTTAAGCTTTTCAATTATTAGTGAGAAAATTGTGGTGTAGCCTGTGTCTGCAAATCATTGCAAGCTAAATGATTAATGCTTCTTTGATTCATATCACCAACTCATTGCCTTTGTCATTGATAAACTTTCATTTCTCATCCATTGATTGTCTTTAATTTTTCAGATTGGTGAGGTTGTTGATGGGCTAAAGATGACATGAATTGCGTTGTTTCTAGATGGGGTTCAATATGATTATGGTGAACATACTTTTGCCGCATTTACTTACAATCAAATTACTTCTCTTGTTTCAGATTATAAGTTTCTTGGGTTCTAATAGTTCAAAATAATTTTTTCATAGCGTTTGATGTTGACATTGGAGATGGAAAGCTTGTTCGCAAGTTACCGTATAATAGAGCAGGTTTATCTTTGCTCTCTCAAATTGTGTATTATTGTTGAACTATTCATGGATCTTATTAGCATTGATGTTCACTGTTTGGCTAGAGTCTGTTAACTGGTTCTTTTTATCTACAACGATAGAGTAGGTTTATCTTTGCTCTCCTAGATTGTGTATTATTGTTGAACTATGCAAGGATCTTATTGGCATTGGGGGATTATTAACTTGTTTATTTTCTTGTTTTGCAGAGGTAGTTATCTCAGGAGGAACATCAACACCTCATATATTGTCCACTTTGGAGATACCAGACAGTTTGGCGGACCACACAAGAGCGTTACAATTTGGAGGATTTGTCATAGAAAATGCATATCAGAAAAGTAGCTAGATCAAAGTTAAAAGGCACAACAAATATGATGGGATATGGACTCTTTGGTTTTTATTTTTTTAGAAATGAAGTGGATATTTTTAGTTAGAAGGTTATATGAGGTCGATGCATCATGTATGGATATTCAAATTTTATAAATTGTATATTTTTGGTGTAGTGAAATCGTCATCTACTGGTACTTTTTTAGACAAATTGTTTTCGTCTTCATTTATATTAAACGTGATAAAATTATTTCGTCTCTATTTCTTATATTTATGACAAAATATTTTGTCGTTAATAACTTACAAGTATGTTCCACAGAGTCGATTGGAGACAAAAAAAAAATTGTCATCCACTGGTAGCTTTTTGACAAAATTTTTTCGTCTTCTTCTATATTAAACATGACAAAATTATTTCGTCTTTATTTCTTATATTTATGACAAAAAGTTTTGTCTCTAATTTATTCCTTTAATGACAAAATATTTTGTCACTAATTACTAACAAGTATGTTCCCAACAGAGTGTATTGGAGACAAAAAAAATCATCACAAATTTATCTTGTTTAATGACGAGTTTTTTTCGTCTCCAATACCTTTTAGAGACAAGGCTTTGGCAACAAAACGGGTGACGAAAAATTTTCGTCTTAATTAGTTTCGGTGACGAAATGTGTACATTTTGGGACAAATTTGTGTCGTCCTTAAACCCTAAATTTCTTGTAGTGATGGATTTGAAGAGGATGGAGTTCGGACTTCCTGCCCTTTGATTATTTCAGCCGTCGGACCCCCCCTGGTCGGATCCATGGAATCAGTGAATGAATGGATTTGCGGAGCTACAGCAGATCTAGACGGTAATATGGGCAGACCGGTTTTTATATTTTTTTTGTTTTTATGGGCCCCACAATCAAGATCTGAACCGATGATTGTGTTAAGAAGGTCTAAAACGGCTATGTCCCAAAATTTCAACCGTTGATTCATCCTAGATCTTGACATATTTGCAAAATCATATGTACAGTGACAAAACCGTATGCACAGTGACAATAAGGTAAGTGGCGGTAATGTGGCCCTAATACGTTTTTACTTTGGGAATGTATCTTTTAGATTCCCTAATCAAGATCCAAACCGTTAGTCACCTTTAAAAACTCCAAAGTGGCCACCTCACCAAATTTCAGCCATTGATTCCTCTTATATCTCGAGATATGTGCCAAAATATGTTACTGTTCAAACTAATATTGAAAACAGTCTGTTTTTTCTCATTTTTGGGTTTATGTGGGGTCCACGATCAAGATCCAAACCGATCATTAGTTCTGAAAGGTCAAAAACGGCATGGTGAGCAAATTTCATCCGTTGATTCCTTTCATATCTCGAGATCTGTGCCAAATACGTCTGAATGTTACACTAATTTTGAAGAAGGTAATAATAACAGTCTGTTTTTTTTATTTCATTTTTGGGTTTATGTGTGGTCCACGATCAAAATCCAAATCGGTCATTAGTTCTAAAAGGTCGAACACCACAAGGTGACCAAATTTCATCCGTTGATTCCTCTTATATCTCGAGATATGTGCCAAATACGTCTGACTGTTACACTAATTTTGAAAAAGGTAATAATAACAGTCCCTTTTTTTTCATTTTTGGGTTTATGTGGGGTCCACGATCAAGATCCAAACCGGTCAGTAGTTCTAGAAGGTCGAACACGGTAAGGTGACCAAATTTCACAGTTGTTTCCACTTATATCTCCAGATATGTGCCAAAACATCTTACTGTTTATACTAATTTTAAAAATGGGAATAAAAACAGTCCCTTTCTCCAAATCTTCGGGTTCATGTGGGGTCCAAAATCATGATCAAAACCAGTCATTAGCTCGGGACGGTCAAACACGGTAAGGTGACCAAATTTCAACCGTTGATCCTTACTGTATCTTGAGATATTTATAAAAACATCAATTGGATCATACATTCTACAAATTGTAGGAATCCTCCCTCCATCCAAACATGGAACTTTCATTGGGAATCCTACTTGAGGATTGTGGCTTTCTTTGGAGATGAAGAGAATCCTCTTAATAGAGGATTCTTCATCGTTTACCGAACGTGCCCTTAATGTTTTGAGAGTGATTGATATGAAAGAGCTTCATTTTTTCTGATATTTTACAGTTGGTCTACTTCAACACAAGGAACACCTCATGACATTCAATAATGGCCAAATCAAACACAAGCAGATTCCATTTTACTAAGATAAAGAGAATGGCCGATCATCAAAATATGAAAGTATACCTGACCTCCACAACGTACATGGTACTATAGCATGTCAGACGATTCCTCTTGTTAAAGGTGGTTAAAAGCAAAAACTGAAATGAAGCAATTTATCTCCATGACCCAGTCAGGATCAAATTTTTCCAGGGGGTGATATTCTCCATGACCCAGTCAAGTCACCAAGCAATCTTCTTTGCTGGTCTTGTTGGATATATGTGCTAGGTTAGTGAACATTTAGTCAATGAAATTTACCTATTTCTTAAAAATCTTGTAACTTCTTTATTGCTAGGATACTTATTCAATATTCAAACTACTTGAAAGTCATACTCCAGGAAGATAAGGATCTAGTTGAGCACATACCACATTTTCCTAATTCACAAGTATCCGTATATTTTATGAACCCAATGTTATGTGAAAGCGAAGTTTTCAGGTTCAATTTGGAGGTACATCAAATCAGAAACCCATTTATCTTCAACCCAACTTTCCATCACCTCTTCGTCATCTCTCATACCCCATTTTTTTCTTCACCAGCGGAACTCCACAACCCCAGGCAAACCAAAACCAGACGCAGCCTCCTCTCATCCCAAACCACTCAAGCTCAAGTACTCATCCGGGTGAACACTAAATTGGATGGAAAATCATCATCTCAAACCAAATGGTCAGGATGTCCAAGTACATCCTTGTGTGAATCAAATTAACAGAATTAATAAATTTTAAATAGAGCATAGTCAAACAAAGTGCAACGTAACTCCAATCAACACAAATATTAGCAGGGGCGGATCTAGGATTTCTAATCTGGGGGGGCTGCACTTAAGTTACACTAAAAAAATAACAATAATGTCTCACCAAAAATTATAAAAAATAGCAACAATGTTCACCAAAAACTATCTATGTACTATCTTCATAATTCATTTTCTACAAGCATCATACCAAAAGAGTGATCATTTTTATTATACTACTCAAAATCAACAAAAAAATGTCTTCACAATAGATCTTGACAAGTATGACAAAAGACAAACAAAAGTTAAGACATGACACTAGTGAAATCTTGACTTACGTGGCTTCTTATCAAATTCATCTATTACCAACTCTATGTCGACTTCATTAGCAAACTCTCTTTCGATGTAAATAACTATGCAATCCGCGATAAGTGTCTTCAACACCAACAATAGCAAAAACCTTTCTTTAACAAAACCACCACGATCAACAAATCGTAGAATAATGGCCATTTGTTCTCTATGTGAATTATCTTGTGCTTCATCCACAATGATACAAAGCTTTGCATCACCAACATCTTCGCGTATTTTCTTTCTCACATTTTCGGCAAATATATGCAAAGTATTTTATGAATACCATGTGAGGTATACTTGGCATTTCCTGGACAATCACCTACTATTTCGGCAATTTTCTTGTTCAACATTTTCGAAAACTCGAACATTGCAATGAAGTTTCCACAATTCTTTGATTTCTTCGATTCATCATGTCCTCTAAAAGGAAACCCTTGTAATGCAAGCATCCGAATACATTGGATAACATTTCAGAGAAGCAACCGATTATTTGCAATTGCTTCTTTAGAAAGTGTATTGAAAACACTATCTATATGTCGAGAAGGTTTCATTCGATTCTCACAATACATTGTCGCCGACCTATGTGGAGAACAAAGACCACCTTCATGTTTCAAAAAAGGACACTTCTTCCCATTGTTAACGTTCTTCCAATTCTGAAACCCATCAATGGTAAATACCGGATGCTTCGGAGGATTTGTTTCAAATAGAAAGCAATAAAAACAATATGCTCTATCCTTGTGGAGTGAATATTCTAGCCAAGGGAATAGTTTGTACCAATTAGTATTGAACCGTCGGCCTTGCTTTCCAAATATGGTCACCGGATAATCTTTTTCTTTCTCATGAGTAGGTCGACAAGGTCCCATTCTAAGATGAGCTACCCGAACTTCATCATGTTTATTAAGCGGGTATTCATATATAGCAATGCGTTTACCCGGATCACATTCAAATGAAGAAGTGACATCAACTTCCATAGGTGCAACTTCTTGAGCTTTGGAAGAATGTGCAACTACGACTCTTTGGACTCGAGAAAAAGGTTCAACAACTTCAATTTCAACAACTTGAACTTTGGTAGGACGTCGCTCATCCTCATCAAGCTTTGAAATATCAAGAATAGATGTGGAAGTTTCGCCACTTTCAGATTTATCATCTTTTCTCTTATAGAACGATAGAAGAGTTATTGATTTTTTGGACGCTTGATGATGCGACATTATAACCTAAGATAGTAAATAATCATCAATATACAATACATTATACATAAGACGACCGGTTTTACTTTTTTTTTTCTAATTTTTTTTATTTCTTTTCTTTTCATTTTCAGCTCATAATGAAGTTTTATCAAAGCTATGAGAATTACTGTCTGCTGCAACAATGGTAGGGTAATTCCTCTGATATTTTATTAGAGAAGAAATAACAGGATTTAAACCCATGCTTGCAAGCTAAGACTACAAGTTGTGAAAGTAATAGTGACAATCTTTTTTTTGGGAAACTGGATTATTTTTTTTTTTGGGAAACTGGTTTTTTTTTTTTGGGCCCAAATCTTGGGTGGGCTGCAGCCCACCCGGGCCCCCCCCTTCATCCGCCCCTGAATATCAGAAAACTAAATAGAAGGTGAAGTCGGTTTTGATGGACAAGTCTTCTAATTGTGGCCAGTATAATACTATTAGTGGGGACATACATCAGAGTTTCGCGACTAAAGGTGAGTTTTTAATGGCAAAAATAGAACTGTGGCAAAAAAAAAAAGAAGTCATAACTGGAAGCCAACTTGAGCTAAGCAAGAGGTGGGCAAGTCTTCTACGATTGCTTCCACTATGTAACTTCGTTTTTTAGTATAACAATTTTATACCAGTGTCTCCCTTTGCTTCCAAGAGCAGGACTTCTGTTACTTCTTCTGCCTTTAATATATTTCATCGTTACCATTGAAAAAAAGGGATGCTGCAACTGACAGTAATAAATAAGAAGAAAACAAGCAATATTGAGTAAGGTGTGAGACTTTTGAGGCAACGTATTCAGCAATTTTCTCTATGGCCAGTAATGGTGGGGTCCACCAGAATCATAGCTGCTACTTGTATGCTGATGATATGCATTAATGGATCAATTTTAATGGTCAGACGCGTGCATAATTCTGGTCAAATGCGTCTGCTGTTTGCTCCCGGCTGCTGACTTTAATTTGCGTGGCTCTTCAACCCCCCAAAGAACCATAGCAAACAATAATACAAGACAACTTTGATAATGTACGTAGTTGGATTCTGGCAATGTTATCAAAGATTCTATTGTTGTTCCTCTTCATGAAGCTTGCAGATTCAAGTGGTGTTGGAGATTTCACCTACAATGGATTCCGCGGTGCCAACCTTAGCATAGATGGGGCCACAGTGATCACAGACAATGGTCTCTTGAAGCTTACTAACACCACAAGGATACAGAAGGGTCATGCCTTCTATCCCATTCCCCTCCCCTTCAAAGACAGTTCAAATGGTAGTGTTGCCTCTTTCTCGACGGCATTTGTGTTTGCCATCATCCCCGACTTGCCCGATTTTAGTGGCGCTGGAATTGCCTTCACTATATCTCCCACGACCCGGCTTACAACAGCCGTAGCTGCACAGTTCATGGGCCTGTTCAATACCACCAGTGACGGAAGTTCATCAAACCATATTGTTGCAGTAGAGCTGGATACAGTCCTTAATGCAGAACTCGGTGATAAGGATGACAACCATGTTGGAATCGACATCAACAGCTTGAAGTCAAACGAATCTGCCTATGCAGCATATTTTAGTAAAGTGAATGGTGGGTTTAAGAATTTAAGCCTTAGAAGTGGGGAACCAATGCAGGTTTGGATAGAATATGATGGGGTAGTAAGACAGCTTAATGTGACGTTGTCTCCAATCAACATGATGAAACCTGAAATCCCACTTCTATCATCAATTATCGATCTTTCACCAATAATCTTGGACTCCATGTATGTGGGATTCTCTTCGGCTACCGGCACCATGTCAGCATCCCATTACATTCTGGGATGGAGCTTTAAGATGAATGGGTCGGCTCGAGGACTAGATATCTCACGCCTTCCTTCGCTCCCACGAATAGAACCCAAAGACAGATCAAAGTTTTTGACAATTGGGTTACCCTTAATTGTCGTAATCTCTGCACTCATTGCGCTCTCTTTTATTGTTCTAGCAGTGAGAAGGAAGAGGAAATTTGCTGAAGTACTTGAAGATTGGGAATGCATATACAAGCCACATCGATTCATTTACAAGCATCTGTACATGGCTACTAAAGGCTTCAGAAACAAAGAGCTTCTTGGGATAGGAGGTTTTGGTAGAGTGTACAGAGGCGTGTTGCCGAGATCTAAAATTGAAGTTGCAATTAAGAAAGTCTCACATGAATCAAAGCAAGGGATGCAAGAGTTCATCGCAGAGATAGTGAGCCTTGGCCGGCTCCATCACAGAAACATAGTACAGCTCCTTGGCTATTGCCGGCGCAAAGGTGAACTCCTCTTGGTCTATGATTACATGCCCAATGGAAGTCTAGACAAGTTCCTTTTCGATGAAAAGAAGACGCTGAACTGGGCTCAAAGATTCCATATAATCAAAGGGGTAGCATCAGGACTGTACTACTTACATGAGAAATGGCACCAAGTAGTTATTCACAGAGATATCAAAGCAAGCAACATCTTGTTAGATGGTGAAATGAATGCAAGAATAGGCGATTTCGGCCTTGCCAGACTCTATGATCACGGAACTGGTCCTAAATCTACCCATGTGGTTGGAACTGTGGGTTATTTGGCACCTGAACTATCAAGAACCGGAAAGGCGACAACAAGCACCGACATATTTGCATTTGGAGCTTTTATGCTTGAGGTTGCTTGTGGGAGAAGACCTATAGACAGGAGGTCATCGGTGGAAGTGCTGATTCTAGTTGATTGGGTGTTGGAGTGTTGGAAGAAAGGAGCTATTTTAGAGGCGGTGGATCCAAAATTGGGAAGTGATTTTGTGGTGGAAGAAATGGAACTGATATTGAAGCTTGGATTGCTATGCTCACACCCTGTGCCTGCGGCAAGGCCTAACATGCATCAAATTATCCAATTTCTCGACAACGATGATAATTTCCCTGCATCCTTGTTAGATAGCTTTTGTGTTGGTGTTTTGAACCTGAGGAATGTTGAAACAAATTCAAATGGAACCAACATGACTGATTTTTCTAAATTTGCTTATCCATCATCAGCAGCAGAATCACAACTTTCTGGAGATCATTGATATTCCAGTAATGTTGTATCAAAATTTCAAATCTTATGTTCATTCGTTTACTGTTTTCTGTATTGTCTGTTTTGGTGATGAAACAGAACTATGGTCTTTGGATAATATTAGTGATCAAGTGGATATCATAAATGTAGCACCAGAGAATGGAGGGCTTTTAGATCTATATTTATTTCCATACTCCTCCTTGTTGTAGTGCAGTCTATTCCATTACCGGATTGCTTACTCTGTAGTGTACAGTTTCTATTTCACTGTATTAGATATCCAGTTTGTTGTTTCTCTGAAATAAATAAATGCATTTTCCTTCGTTAATGCTAAAAAAATATAGAAAGTAATTGTGTTGATCATTTATATATTGCTAATCAGTGGTTATCACCATTAATGTGATAGTTTTACTCCCTTGAAAATGTTGTGTTGTTTTCCTTTTCTTTTCTTTTTTTTTTTTTTTTCATTTTTGGCTTTAATAATTGGTTAAGACAATATCTAAACCCATACAACTGATCCTTGGAACTGTCCCCTGGTGGAACAAAGCCTAGATCATCACATTAGTCATGTAGTTGGGCAATTGGAAACTATACGCATCTCCCTACCTTGCAAAAATGATAAACCCTAATCCATGATGCCTTGTTCACATTCTACGTACTAGATAGGAACTACAAAAAAGTCTTCAAATTTGAAATTATAGATCAGCACTCAGATCTCCTGAGAATTTCTCCTGTCCACTTGTCTCCTAAGAATGGTGCCACCCATTCAAATCTAAAGATTGGTAGATCCTAACAATCAATTTTTTATTGGATGGTTGATGTGTTCTAGAAGATGTGAACATCATGTCTGATACCAAATTTCAATCCTTCATTCAATTTTCTCATCTGCCTCCTCTCTTCTAGATAATTGTTATCCCTTTCAAGAAAATTTTCCATTGACAATGATTTCTTTGTCCCTCCCTCCATTTTCAATCACCCACCAAATATTCAACACCAAATTCTCTTCCAAAATGACATGATTTAAATGTGGATCACTATAAAAAGGTTTCTTTGGTAGAAAATTCAGGTTAATTCGAGGGATATTTTGACACCAATGCGACCTATGTAGTTTAGACCCTCCAGACCCTTGACCATGTGGGCATATACCTTATCATCAATCAATAATTGATCTCATCAGTCATTTTATTTTCATTCAATCTTTGTCAGATAGCATTCTCTTTTCTCTAGATAGAAATTTCTGTTATCGGTCTCATGTTATGACTTTTGACACTTATGGCAACTGCAGTCAAAATGACTTTTGACACTTATGGCAACTGCATCTCTCTCTCTCTCTCTCTCAAGATATAAGATGCTACATACACACGACTGCAAGAGAGTGAACTAAGGAGTATTGAAATTAAATTACAAATGTTCTTCAAAACTCTACTCTGTTTTTGTTTTTCTTGTTCAATCTCGCAGTTTCACAAAGCGATGATTTCACCTATAATGGATTTCGTAATGTTAGCCTGAGCCTGAGCGACACTGCAGAGATCACACCAAATGGCCTCATGAAGCTGACCAACACTACAAGGCAACTGAAGGGCCATGCCTTCTACTCCTTTGCCCTTCCATTAAAGAATTCTTCAAATGATAAGACTTGAGTGGCACAGGGATGGTGTAAGATCTCAGACCCCATTGAGCTACCACTGATCCCAAAACCAATTGGTGATGGGAAACGGCACAACAGTGGTTTTATGGGCTGTTGTTTGTGTTAGAAAGGCATCCGAGCATCACTCCACCACGGGTGCACACAAGGGTTGTACCAAGGACCTAACATATGGCCTTTGTACTCTCCTCTGCGAATGTGCTCCCTAGAGCTGCAGCTGCACAGTACCTGGGACTCAACAATCCTACTACGGATGGGAATTCCACAAATTATATATTTGTTGTGGAGTTTGATACTGTTCAAAACACTGATTTGGGAGATATCGATGACAACCATGTTGGGATCGATATTGTAGGGGATCCGAACCATGTAGCTGACCCCGGAGACGCGGTGGGATCGCCACCCGCCGGTGCCCACACAGCTGGCCCACCACAGGGGATAGGCGGGGCCCAGGGCCCCGGGCCTATTGTGTACACTTCGGGAGACGGACTCCGTATTCATGCATTTGTCCCAGGGTGGATTTTCAATGCTCCAGGATTACGTTAATCACATTCATCAATTGTGTGGGGAGATTTTCAATGCTCCAGGATTACGTTAATCACATCCATCAAATGGGACTAAGCATTCTCACGAGCCTCACGTGCCATCCACGTGGCACCACACTCACCTCGGCTACCAGGACAGAGGCCTCAGCCGAAGTCAGATAGTCCTAGCCGCTAGCGCCGAGCTCGGCTACCCAGGTGCCCACCTCGGCTGAAAGCTCGACCTCGGCCAAAGGAGCCGGGACGAAAGCCGAAGCAAGAGAGAATCTCCACTCGCGCCCTTCGCCCCCCACGTCATCGGACACGTGGAGGAATAGGGGCACGAGCCAGTGAGACAGATGCGACATCCAGCCGTCCACAATCTTCGCCAGATCACTGACAAGGCGGCATCCAGCGGCTGAAGCCAAATCAGGGCAAGGCCCGAGGGTGGATCCGATGGTACCCCTACCGCCAAAGGCGTCCAACACGATCTGGCCCAACATGACGCGCATTTAATGCGATGTGGGCTGACCCGACTGGCATTAAATGCAAAGTGGGCTGGAATGGACCGCATTTATTACTTTGTGGGCTGATGATGACTTCCCTATCAAGTCATGGGACCCACGCCAGAATATCATCCAAAGATATCGTCCAGTCGTCTATAAATAGAGCCTCATTTCACATGCATGGTACGCACAATCCAAACCTGAGAGTCGTTACTCTGCCTCTCCTCTTCCTCTCATTCCTTTGTTCCAGTTCACTTACTGACTTAGGCATCGGAGAGCCTTGCGCCGCTCAGGCCAGGGTCCTCTGACCGTTTGCTCTTCCCTTTTGAGGCTTTCAGGCAGCAGGTTATCCTCTTCATTTGGATAAGTCCTCTAAGGCACCCCGATTATTGTGGGTCATAATTTTTCTGCACCTACAATTGGCGCCGTCTGTGGGAAAGTACTATCCCATCCTTCTCAATCTTCCCAAAACCATGCCTCTAAAAGCTAAGAAGGGCGGAGAGTCCTAGAGAGCAATACTCGAGCGTCCAGGCCCATCGACGGACGTTCATCCTCAGGGACAGTACGGAGCGGACCATGGCGCGTCGGCAGGCGAAGAACGCGTACGCTCGCGACCCTTCATCGAGATTCCCTTCCGAGAGGGAGTCGAGACCTCGTGCTCGGACGAGGAAGTCGTGCCTCCCCAACGGGACGAGCGTCGACGTGAGAGCCCTCTCAAAAGCAAAGCTGCGGCAGTGGAGGAGCCACGCCGTGTGCAACCCCCTGATGCTGGAGGGGACATCGCAGCTCAAAACACTTTCCTCTAGGAGCAGGAGTGAATAATCCGCCAGCTTCAGCGGCAGCTGAGAGCAGTGCAAGATGCCTCTCTAAGGCAGCCCTCAGAGCCCCAAGGCGAGAAGAGAGCTATCCAGAGCAAGGTAGTCCAGCCATCCCGAGAGGATCTAAGAGCCTTTCTGGATCAGAAGCGCAGCCATGCCCACGATGAGGGTTCGAGCAACACCCATAGCCATCGTGGCCGCGACGGACGAGCTCATGGCCACCATAGCCGAGGCCATTCAAAGCGAAAGCCAAGAGCGCTGACGCCAGAGAAGGACGACGAGCAGGAGCGGCTCGACAAGCGCATCAAGCTGGCTCTTCAGCGCAACCTGGAGATGCGGGACCAACAAGAGATCTGTGGCCCCACCGATCTGGGGGCCTCTCCTTTCACACGGGACATCTAGAGAACTCCCTTGCCCAAGAAGTTCTCAGTCCCGCGGTTCGTCCCCTATGACGGATTGTCCGACCCTTCCGCTCACCTCCGTCACTTCTCCCAAAAGATGTCTATTTGGGGGAACGAAGGCCACCTTAACTGCAAGATCTTCTCCTCCAGTTTGAGCGACCTCCCTCTGAAGTGGTTCTGCGCTCTACCGGAGAAGTCTATTTCGAGTTGGAAAGAACTCCAACTCTCTTTCCTGAAGAAGTTCCAAGCCTACAGCGTCGTCCCCAAGACCGATGCTGATATCCTCACTCTAAAAATGAAGCAGGGCGAGACCCTTACCCAGTTCGTCCAGCGGTTCTGGGCAATCTATAGCCAAATCGAGGATACCAGAGAAGAAGTGGCGACTTTCACCTTCCGGAATGCCCTGTTGCCAGGGCACGAGCTGCGTAAAGATTTGGCAGGAGATCCCGCTCCCTCCATGCCGGCTTTGATGTCCCGGATAAAATGCTTTATCGCTCGGGAGGAAGACGAAATCCGGGCTCGGGAGGAGGAAGGCCGGGAGGACGCAGGCCCGGAACCCAAGGAAAGGAACAGCCAGCCCCAGCAGCGGGGTAAGAAGCCATACCAGAAGCAAGAGCCGAAGCAAGCCTGGGTCTCCAGTTCGGCGAGAGCTTCAGCGTCCAGGTCCGGGGGCAGCAGGAGGGCCAGACCTCCCTCCGACACCTACCAGGCCATGAACATCGTCTTCAAAGAGCCGATCCACCAGGTTATGAACAAAGTCAAGACCCAGCCATTCTTCAAGTGGCCTCGTCCCTTGTCAGGCGATCCCTCCACCCGTGACCAAACCAAGTTCTGCGCCTACCATAAGGGTAACGGGCACAGGACCGACGAGTGCAGAACTCTGAAGTTTCACTTGAAGAGGCTCACCAAGGAAGGCCATCTTGCGGAGTTCGTGAAGGCAGGAGATGTCGGTAGCGGCGGCGGCAGCCGAGCTCATCAGAGTGTGGCTAGGGATCCATACAATGAAGACTCTGAAAAGATCATCAATGTGATCCACCTGGCGCCCTTAGCTCGAGACAGCCCTCAGGCTCGTGCCAAAGCTAGGCGGGCCTCGCACGGGAAGGAAGTGATGAAAGCTGAACTCGGGCCAGCGCCCAAAAGAGCGCGCCGCAACCGACCAGCAATCTCATTCTCAGACAAAGATCTGGAAGGAATCCAACTTCCTCACAACGACCCTCTGCTCTTGACCATGAAGCTGAAGGACTTCACTGTGAAGAGGATCCTCGTCGACTCCGGCAGCTCTTCCGAGGTCCTCTGCTATGAGTGCTTCAAGAAGATGAAACTCTCGGAAGCTGACCTCACGGAGGTCCATGCGCCCTTGCTAGGGTTATCCGCCAAACCAGTCTACCCCAAGGGTAAAATCACCGTGGAAACCAGAGTGGGCGGAGCCTCCGTGACGGTCGACTTTTTAGTCGTGGACGCCCCTTCTCCCTACAACGTCATCTTGGGCAAAACGTGGCTCCACAAGCTGGAAGCAGTCCCCTCCTCCCTCCACCAGAAGCTGAAGTTTGTACTCGAAGACAAAGAGGGCAAGATGGAGGTGGTCACAGTAGAAGGAGATCAGCAGCTAGCCAGGCAGTGCATGCTGGCCGTGGTCCCCGCGGAGAAGGAGCCAGAGCGCATCAACCTGGCGGAGTTTGAAAAGGGTCTAGATGAGATCGGCCGAGATCCTGACAAGAAGAGTATAGAGGACCTAGCCGAAGTCAGGCTCGACTCAGCAGACCCTGACAGATTTTTCCTGATTGGCACGCAGCTGCCAGACGAAGAGAGAGCCGAGCTCTCAAGGTTTCTAATGCAGAACATGAATGTCTTCGCCTGGACCCCGAGCGAAATACCTGGGGTCGACCCCGAGGTCATGTGCCACAAGTTCAATATGGAACCCAGCCACAAGCCAGTGGTGCAGAGAGCCCGAAGGATGGGGTTACACCAGACAGAAGCGGTAGTCGAAGAGGTCGACAAGTTGCTGGAGGCAGGCGCAATCCGGGAAGTCCAGTCCCGGTCTGGCTGGCCAATACGGTGGTGGTTAAGAAGAAGACTGGCAAATGGAGGGTGTGTGTGGACTTCACCAATCTCAACAGGGCCTGCCCTAAGGATAGTTTCCCCCTTGCAAAGATTGATCAGATGATCGAGGCCACCGCCGGCCATGACCGAATGAGCTTCCTCGACGCCTACAAAGGCTACAATCAGATTCCGATGTATGAGCCAGACGAGGAGAAAACCGCATTCATAACCCCCCCGTGGCACTTACTGCTACAAGGTGATGCCCTTCGGGCTGAAGAACGCGGGAGCAACATATCAGCGCCTCGTGACAAAGATGTTCCAGGCTCAGCTCGGCAAGACAGTGGAAGTCTACATTGACGACATGGTCGTCAAGTCCAAGCACTCCAGCGACCATCTGACGGATCTGGCCCAAGTCTTCAGCATACTTCGCGCATTCAAGCTCAAACTAAACGCTTCCAAGTGCGCCTTCGGCGTAGCTTCTGGCAAGTTCCTCGGGAGCCTGGTAACGCGGAGAGGAATAGAGGCCAATCCGGACCAGATTACTACAATCCTGGGCATCCAGAGCCCATCTACTACAAAGGAGGTCCAGAAGCTCACAGGCATGGCTGCAGCACTCAATCGCTTCATCAGCCGATCATCAGATAAATGCAGGCCTTTCTTTCAGCTTCTAAGAAAAAATTTAAAATTCCAACGGACCCCTGAGTGCGACCAAGCGTTGGCAGCACTCAAAACTTATTTGTCATCACCACCCTTACTCTCTACCCCAACTCAAGGGGAGATTTTGTATCTATATCTTACGGTCTCGGATCATGCGGTAAGCTCCGTCCTCATCAGAGAGGACGAAGGTGTACAAAAGCCAATTTACTATACAAGCAAGATCCTGCTTGATGCCGAGACTAGATACCTTTTGTTGGAGAAGCTCGCACTGGCACTCGTCAGCGCCTCCCGCAAGCTCAACCAATATTTTCAATCCCACACCATTGTGGTGATCACGGAGCATCCACTCCGTTCTATATTCAAAAAAGCTGACTTTTCAGGGCGAATCTCTAAATGGGCAGTCGAACTGGGGTAGTATGACATTCAGTACCATCCCCGGACTGCGATCAAAGCGCAGATTCTAGCGGACTTCATAGTAGAGTTCGTCTCGCCAAGCTCGGCTCCACCCCAGTCCGGCACGGAACTGGGGGGCATAGGGCATGAGCCTGAGGTTACCAAGGTCGAACAACCTCCCTCCTCGGCATGGAAGGTCTTTGTTCACGGTTCGTCCACCTCCAAGAGAGCTGGCACCGGCATAGTCCTCTAATCGCCAGAGGGACTGGTCATAGAGCAAGCCTTCACCTTGGACTTCAAAGCAACAAACAATGAAACAGAGTATGAAGCACTGATAGCAGGGTTGAACAGCGCCCAAATCCTCGGAGCCCAGCACCTGGTGATCTTCAGCGATTCGCAACTGGTAACTAGCTAGCTCGCTGGAGACTACCAGGCCAGGGACGACAGGATGGCGGCCTACTTAGCCCTGACAGCCGAGGTCAGGCAGATCTCCAGAGATACCAACACACACGCTGATGCGCTTGCAAACCTTGCCTCCGCTGTCGAAGCAGGAAAGAAAAGGACTGTCGAGGTTGGATTGATATCAAGATCAAGCCTAGAACTCCACTCACCTCGGTAAGTCCTTTGTGCTGATCTCGGCCCGAGCTAGATGGACCCAATCATCTCTTACTTGAGGGACGACCAGCTCCCCGAGGACAAGACTGAAGCCCACTGAATCAGACTCAAAGCAGCTCGATTCTGGCTATCTCCCGAAGGCAAACTCTACAGAAAATCCTTCACGGGTCCATACCTCCAATGCGTCCATCCGAGCAAGGTGGACAACTTCCTGTATGAGATCCTTGAAGGAATCTGTGGCAGTCACATCGGAGGTCGATCACTGGCCTACAGGGCAATAAGCCAAGGTTTCTGGTGGCCCTACATGCAGAAGGATGCGCAGGTATACGCTAGGAAATGCGAGAAGTTCTCCCACTCTCTCCATCAGCCAGCGCAAGGCCTGAGTCCCCTCTCTAGTCCATGGCCCTTTGCTCAATGGGGGCTGGACATTGTGGGGCCACTCCACTGAGCTCCAGGGAACAAGAGATGGCTGATAGTCGCTACGGACTACTTCACGAAGTGGATAGAAGCTGAGCTGCTGTCTTCCATCACTGATAGGGACTCTAGGAACTTCGTATGGAAGAACATCATAACGAGGTTCGGCATCCCCAGGACCCTGATTTCGGACAACGGGACTCAGTTCGACTCCAAATCCTTCAAGGACTTCTGCCATGAGCATGGCATCAGAAACCATTACTCCACTCCGGCGTATCCACAGAGCAATGGCCAGGCCAAAATTTCTAACAAGATAATCCTGGACGGCCTAAAGAAACGGTTAGACAGGGCAAAAGGGAGATGGGTAAAGGAGCTTCTCAGCGTGTTGTGGGCATACAGAACAACTCCAAGGCGATCCACCTCGGCGACTCCTTTCTCTCTGGCTTATGGGATGGAGGCGGTCATTCCCTTGGAAATTGGCCTCCCCACCCTGAGGACATAATTGGTCGACCAGGGCCGAAACGAGACAAACTTGGCAATGGAGTTGGACTTAGCGGATGAGCGTCGAGAAGCAGCAGCCCTACGACTAACTGACTATCAGCAGCGGCTGGCCAGAGGCTACAATGAGAAGGTCAGAGAAAGAAGTTTCTCAGTAGGAGAGCTGGTTCTGAAGAAGACCTTGCCAGCTGACAAAGATCCGAACGAAGGAAAGCTGGCCCCGAACTGGCATGGCCCATTCAGGGTGGTCTCACTGGCAGGACGATCCTCTTACAAGCTCGAAGACTTAGAAGGCAAGCCGTTGCCGAGACCGTGGAATGCATCCCACTTGAAGAAATTCTATTTTTAAAGATGTAACATGAGCCTCAGAATCAATGAAAGCAGCATTTGCCCTGTCATCAATCTGTGTCATCTCTCCTTATCTGAGTTCAGCAGACTTGGGTCCTTGACCCTGGAAAAGGCTTCGAGTTCATACACTCAGTCGTTTCCTAAAGTTTGGGTCCTTGACCCTGGAAAAGGCTTCGAGTTCATACACTCAGTCGTTTCCTAAAGTTTGGGTCCTTGACCCTAGAAAAGGCTTCGAGTTCATACACTCAGTCGTTTCCTAAAGTTTGGGTCCTTGACCCTGGAAAAGGCTTCGGATTCATACATCCGGTCGTTTCCTAAAGTTTAGGTTCCTAACCCTGGAAGAGGCTTCGGATTCATACATCCAGTCGCTTCTTAAATTCCGGGTGCATACACCCCTCGAGCTCGTTCCCGAACTCAGGCTCGCACAGCCGAGACCCTCGAGACTCTGTGTTTACCTCGACGAATGACAGTTCGCCTCGGCCAATGGTGGTCCATTTCGGTCAATGACAGTCTTCGAAAGAAAAAGAGCAGTGCAAGCACTGAAGTGCAAAAAAGCAGCACAAAAATACAAGCATCACAAAAACAGTACAAGAAAAGCAAAAAAAAAAAAGAAATACATAGAAATATTGTACACAGATTGTATGATCAGAAAATCTGTTATTTTTATTCATTGTAATCGCTTCATTACAAGGGTTACAGAAAAGGAAACAAAGTACAGAAAGGAGGCTCGCAGTCCTCTGAAAACAGAAAAAGAATTGAAAGCTGGGAGGCTCTGATCTTCACTGACTCTTCAGTCCGGTCTTCAGCGTCCTGAGCTCTTCAACGCCCTCTAGATTGCAAGCTTGAAGACCCTGGACCTCACTGAGCTCTATAATACCCTATGGTCGTTAGACCAAACTTTGCAAAAAAGGGCCCCCTCGGTCCAAGGGCCTCTCGATCCTGCCCACCGCTCGGAAGTCTTGACATCCCACAAGAAGATCTGCAGCATGGTTCCACGCAGAGTCCTTTGGGACGAAAACAAGACCGCCAAACGCACGGGGCGCCACCAACCCACTGCTGCAAAGATTCTCATGCAGCCGCGTTGGAGAGGGTTGGCTGTGGACCCGCGTTCAAAGAGCGCGTAGTCCACGAGGATCGCCTTCAGAGAGCGCGCAGACTACGACAGACTGTCCCCCTCGAAGGAAGCCGTCTTCTGGCGCAAGGGTTCCCCCCAGGTCAAATATTCCTAATGTTCTACCAAGCATGACTGCCAGATCTCCTGGTTCTTTTTCTCTCCCATGGCGAGCTTGCCACTCCTATTTATAGGGAGAAGGAGGGCCCGGTCTTTAAAGGAAATTATGAGGCGAGGTCTCCCACGCCCAACGTGAGATACACGTCTTCCAACATGTCAACCAGCGGTTCCAATGGCACCACGTGGATAAATCCGCTCATTTTCCTCATTGGTCATGCCGCCACACTTACTGCTATTTATGGTCTTCAGAATACGGTGAATCAGCACAGATAACTACGAAGATCGTTCGGTACTCTCTCCAACTCAAGGCTCACACGTCACGTCACATTAAAAGCATTCAGCCGGACTCAGGCGTAAAAGAGCCGAACTCAAAAGAGAGGGAAAGAGAGAAAATGCACAAGTAAAGGAACACTGTTTTTCATTAAAAAGTGAAGGACATTACAGAGCTGAGCGTTACACGCAAAAGATAGAAAAGAAAGATTACAAAGAGCATAAACAAGAAAAACACAACTACTGCGGATTCGGCGACTCCACCAGTATGATCACCGTCTCTGATGAACTGGCAGTCTCGGCAGCGACCGCAGCCTTGTCTGGCACATCACCAGCAGCAGAGGCAGAAGGAGCTTCACCTTGAGACGCGACTGGGGCATCGCTGGCAGGCGGAGCGGGCAACATCCGAGGCAGGATCAGCTGCAGGGGCTTCGACTGGGGCACTCTCGTCCAAAGGAGTAGAGCTCGGCTCAGGGACTGGGTCCGAGTACTTCGGCAAGTTCCGATAGACCTGGTGGTCTTCGGGAACCCCCGCACGCCTCAGTGCGGCTAAGCACCCTTCCTCGAACAGAATGGAGGTGATCTCCTCCACCTGCCTCTCATACTCCTAAGTGGCCTGGTCCACCCCCTTCTGAAAAGAGGACTGTGCCTCGGACAGCAGAGAAGCCTTCAGACCAGCGTTCTCCTTCTTCAGCTCGGCGCTCCCCGTCTTCAGCTTCTCGATTTCAGCGCGCCCGGCCAGCACTTCGCCGCGCAGCCTCTTCGCCTCAGCCGCCGATTCAGACCTCGCTCTGGCCAGCTCCGACACCAGCTCGGCGGTCCTCTTAGTCTTCATCCAGATATCACCCTTTAGTTGATGAGTCTTCGACGTGAGTTCAGTGACGCTGACCAGAGCTACGTCCAGCTGAGCGGTCGCCTCGGCGCTACCCTTCTTCAGCTCTTCCAGCTCCTTCTTCAGCCTCTCCCTCTCAGACTCCAGCTGGGTGACCTTTGCGACGTTCTTGTCACTCCTTTCCATCACTGCCAGGAGCCTCTGCACGTTCTGCAAAAGGAAAAAGTAAGTCGAATAAAAGCAGCCGAGCTAAAGCACTTGAAGAAAGGTGTTGAAGATACTTACCAAAAGATTAGCCTAAATCGCCGAGACCAACAGGCTTTCGTTGTCATACCTCGCGTGCACTTCCATGTCTCGCGGCAAGGCACAAGCTTTTGCGAGGGCTCCAATGACGTCGGTGTTCCCCATCAACCGGTCCTCGACGTTTAGAGGCTTCCCGGGCTGCGACTCCATCTTGGGTCTCCATGCCGCTGGGGCAGTTCGAGGTCCGGAAGCCGATCCGGACCCTTGCCCTACCGAGATGGTGAGCTCGCGAGCCGCCCCACCAGTCACCTTGCTGGCCGGCCCACTTTTCTCAGGCGGAGCCTTACCCCCGGGAGCTCGAGAAGGTGTCTTACCCTTCGGAGGCTGTTCAGCCCCTGAGTCCTTCTCACCCGCCTTGGACCTCTTCCTCGGCGGAGATCCCTCCCTCGGGCGCTCCGGAGAGCGTCGCTGCGCTCCCTCGCTCGGTGTGGGGGCTAGAGCAGAAGTGGCAGCAGCACCCCCCGAGCCTGAAGCCGCGCGGGTGCTGGCAGACGATGGTATCGCAGAAGAAGAAGATCTTTGCCGGAACTTGGCCGCCAGATCCCTGGTACCAAGCACTCTTGAGCCTCCCTCCATTCCTTCCTCCTGATCGGACGAATAGGCCTCTACTATCTCCCTCAGGTTCGGCGACCCCGAGCTGGAAGAAGTGGATACCTCGGCGCCAAACGCAGGTCGGCTCGCCGCAGGGTCGATCAAAGGAACCCCGACAGGCACGGCCAAGGTGACAGGAGGATGATCAGGCTGCAGCTCGTCCTCCGGAGCTACTCTGATTCTCCTGTAGTGGCCGCGGTACCTCGGCGTGTACCCTAGCAGCTTCCAGGCCGATCTGGTCTCGTGCCCCTTGTACCTCTCGACCTTCTTGAGGTCGTCAACGTTCTTCCTCCAGCCTTCGCTCACAGCCCGGCATCGCCTCGCGTACAGTTCTGCACCACAAACAACAAAGAGTATCAGCTCGGCAACATAAAGGTTGAGCAAAATAAACAGAGAAAAGAAGCAGTATTTACTTGGGACGGCCCCGAGGTGGCGAGGGACCATCAGTCTCCTGTCCTCACCAGCGCCGAATTCCCAGTCCCCCAATACACAGAAAAGGTCCTCCTCGGCGTTCTTACTGGAATCCTCCAAGGCCAGGACGAAGCCTCTTCGGCGCTGCTTCACCCGGAGATAATAATTGTCTCCCCCAGCCTTGCAGATGTCATAGACGTCCTCGATGTCATGGACACCCAAGTTGGTCCTCAAGATCTCGTTCAACTTTACCATGCCCATGATGACTTTGAAGCCATTGGGCATCAGCTGGCATGGGGTAATCGACCACACGCTGAGGCAGGCCCTAAGCAGGGGGTGCAGAGGAAATCTGACCATGCCCTCGATCACGGAGATCAGAGGGAACAGCATCCAGCCGCAGGACCAGCCGCGCGTGGCATAGTCGATGGGATCCGTCGGCCTGAGGCGGACTCCCTCCGGGATGTTGTAAGTAGCCCTAAACCTAGCTATGCCCTCGTCTGTATCTAACCGAAACCTAGGGGTGCCCATGTCTAAAAGAAAAAGATAGCAGAAAGAAACCCTAAAGGTGGAGGAACCCTAAAAAACCAGACAGGGGCACGAAGTTACTTACAGAGACAGGAGGGCGAGTCAAGAACAGATCTGGACGCCTCCTACGGTTTCCTCGCCAGAGATATCTCGAAAAGCAGAGCAGAAATCGAAGGCAAGGGCAAAGGAAATCAGAAAAAAGAAAGAAAGGAGACGACCCTATTTATAGAAAGAAAACCCTCTTTGGGCGCCACTTTCGAATTCAAAGAGACGGATTTCGCAATCCGTACCTGTTCCATCAACGAGACAGCGCAATCAGTGAAGAAGCTACACGTGTAGCCGTCGGTTCGCTTCCCAGGACGGACAGGACGAAACATTTATTGCCTCAGAAAAGTTGAAGCGACATCAAGCAATGATCGCTGCATCTCCAGACGGGTTCTCTAGCTTCTGACCCCTAAAGGCTAGGACGCTTAAGAGGTCACAAGCTAGGGGGCAATTGTGTGGGGAGATTTTCAAAGCTCCAGGATTACGCTAATCACAGCCATCAAATGGGACTAAGCATTCTCACGTGCCATCCACGTGGCACCAGACTCACCTCGGCTACCAGGACAGAGGCCTCAGCCGAAGTCAGACAGGTCCGAGCCGCTAGCGCCGAGCTCGGCTGCCCAGGTGCCCACCTCGGCTGAAAGCTCGACCTCGGCCAAAGGAGCCGGGACTAAAGCTGAAGCAAGAGAGAATCTCCACTCGCGCCCTTCGCCCCCTACGTCATCGGACACGTGGAGGAATAGGGGCACAAGCCAGTGAGACAGATGCGACATCCAGCCGTCCACAATCTTCGCCAGATCACTGACAAGGCGACATCCAGCGGCTGAAGCCAAATCAGGGCAAGGCCCGAGGGTGGATCCGATGGTACCCCTACCGCCAAGGGCGTCCAACACAATCTGGCCCAACATGATCCGCATTTAATGCGATGTGGGCTGACCCGACTGGCATTAAATGCAAAGTGGGCTGGAATGGACCGCATTTATTACTTTGTGGGCTGATGATGACTTCCCTATCAAGTCACGGGACCCACACCAAAATATCATCCGAAGATATCGTCCAGTTGTCTATAAATAGAGCATCATTTCACATGCAAGGTACGCACAATCCAAACCTGAAAGTCGTTACTCTGCCTCTCTTCTTCCTCTCCTTCCTTTGTTCCAGTTCACTTACTGACTTAGGCATCAGAGAGTCTTGCGCCGCTCAGGCCAGGGTCCTCTGACCGTTTGCTCTTCCCTTTCAGGCTTTCAGGCAGCAGGTTATCCTCTTCATTTGGATAAGTCCTCTAAGGCACCCCGATTATTGTGGGTCATAATTTTTCTGCACCTACAGATATCAACAGCGTCAGGTCTAACAAATCCTCCCCCGCAGCTTATTTTGCAAATGAAGATGGAGGAATCAAGAACTTAAGCCTTAAAAGTGGAGAATGATTCAGGCTTGGGTAGAATATGATGGCATAAAAAAGCAACTCAATGTGACATTATCTCCTATCAACTTGCCTAAACCCACTCGGCCCCAAATATCAATGATTGTCGATCTTTCTCCAATCGCATGTATGTGGGGTTTTCTTCTGCTACAGGTCCATTAGTAGCCACACGTTATACTTTAGGAGGGACCTTTAATATGAATGGAATTGCTAAATCACTTGATCTCTCACGTCTTCCTAAGCTTCCTCGCAGGGGACCCAACAAGAAATCAAAGTTTCTAACAGTTGGGTTTCCTCTAATTGTGATGGTGTCTATATCTCCGATCATCTTTGGAGTTGTATTCATGGTGAGAAGAAAGATCAAATTTACCGAAGTACTTGAAGAATGGGAGACCAAATATAAGCCCCATAGGTTCTCATACAAGGATCTTTTCATCGCCGCAAAGGGCTTCAGAGATAGTGAGCTTCTGGGCATTGGGGGTTTCGGCAGGGTGTGCAAAGGCATGTTGCCAACTTCCAACAAGGAAATAGATGTGAAGAGAGTCTCCCGTGAATCGTGACAATGGATGAGAAAGTTTGTCGCAGAGATTATGAGCCAAGGCCGCCTTTGCCACCGCAACTTTGGTCAAGCTGCTCGGCTATTGCCGGCATAAAGGAGAGCTCCTCCTAGTTTATGAATTCATGGCCAATGGAAGCCTTGATAAGTTCGTCTTCAATGAAAACAAAACTCTAGATTGGGTTCGGAGATTTCAAATTGTGAAAGGAGTAAGCTTCAGGACTATTCTATTTGCATGGGGAGTGGGAGTAGGTTGTTATTCATAGACATCAGAGCTAGCAACATTTTGTTAGATAGCGAATTAAACGGTAGATTAGGCAACTTTGGCCTTGCAAGAATACATGATCATCACGGAGATAATCCTCAGACTATCCATGTCGTTGGAACATTAGGCTAGCTTGCACCGGAGCATGCTAGAACCGGTAAGGCGACTACAAGCGCAGACATGTTCGCTTTGGGGGCTTTTTTGCTTAAAGTCACTTGTAGGAAGAGACCGATAGATCCGCAATTCTTAGCAGAGGAGCCAATTCTAATAGACTGGGTATCAGAGTGCTGGAAGAGAGGGGCAATCCTAAAGGCCATGGACCCAAAATTGAACATTGGTTGTGTGGTTGAGGAGATAGAATTGGTCTTGAAGCTAGGCTTGTTATGTTCACATCTGGTGCCGGAGGCTAGGCCTAGCATTCGGCAAGTGGTGCGATGTCTGGATGGAAATACTAGTCTGACTGAATTGTTGTCGGACTCTTTCAACATCGATCTGTAATCATTGGCGCAAACAGAAGGTTTCGATGGCGTTGTCATGTCCTATCCAACGTCTGCTCACTCATCATCAGTGGCGGAGTCATTCCTCTCCGGGGGTCCTAGACTCTCCAGGAACTCTAGTCTTGGATTTCCTAAGATGACTACTCCAACCTCTCTTTGTATGTGTTTCTTTTATTGTTAGTGTAGTTTGTCAGTGACTTAGAGCTAGCTGAACTCTATTATATATGTGTCAGTGTTGTTTGTTAGTAATTTAAGAGGGATATTTAGATGGAGAGGGTTAAAACTTCCAAACAAGTTTTAAACACAGATATATAGTGATAACTGCGTAAAAAAGAGAAGAAGAAAAAAAATCTGTAACGATGGACCAATGCAACTGAACAACTGAAGTGTTTTATAGTCTATCAGTAAACTGGCTTAATATGTAACCACTGGAAGGCTCATGCTGGTCTGAGACCGGCCCAAACCCACCTTTCCTGTTTGTGTCCTCATTGTATGCTGCCAGTGCATGGGCTACTTGATTTACCAATCTCTTGCATAGTTGAGGGGTCATGTCACGACCCGGTCCCGAGATTTGATTAGTTTGGATAAACCCCGAGTCGCGAACGCATACTTACTCCCGTAAATTCCGAATTAACAAAAGCTAAAACGAAACTCACAAGGGATATCAAATACAATATCTGTCAACTGTATACAATGGCGGAAATTATACATTGACAAAATACAATACACAAGTTTAATCTACGTTCTAGAGAGTCAATTACCGTATATTTAATACAATACGGGGACTTCACTTATATTCAAAACTGTATACATTCCAACAATTTATTCTCTCGCTCTCAGCGATCATATCCACTCGATTAAACCTCCTGGAGGTATCGGGCGGGCATCCTCCGCTGGCGGCGCGGCCTCGGCAGGACCGGCACGGGCATCTGGGCCTGTGACATTCATCAATAGTACCATGAACACGACGGTTCAACAAATACATATATGTTATGATAGTTCTAGCTATCATATAATCCAGTGAAACAATTCATTAACAATAATAACGGATCCAGTAATATCTGGACACTCTTAATTCATTTAATAATAGTAACGGATCCAGTAATATCATTAAGTTGATATCTACATGGACACTCTTTATTTAAGGGTTGTCAAATGGTATGGAATACGTCAGTGTCTTGATCAGAGATCACTAACTTCCATGAGGTTCCGGAACACCTCAAACATCTGCTGCAGCAGAAATAGTTCATTATGCAATTCATATTCAATGTACTTCATTCAATGAGTTAAGATGCGGAAACTAATCAGACTTCTAAGCCAAGCAAATGAGTGAAACATTCATTTTCCAATACACGTACTATTTTTGATGAATATCATTTGAATTATGTATTCGGAAAATTGAGTTTACACCTATGAAGGCTTATACATTAACAATATTCAGCCTGTATACATTAGGCCTCAAAACAGACAATTCTGCACAGCGTCGGTTCACTCGTCGGTCAGCTTATCGGTCAACGGACGGCTTAATGACGGTCGACCGACGACGCGTCGGTCAGAATTCCAGCGAGCTGGGTTTTACTGAATTCTGAACCACTTTTATACTATCGGTCGACCGACCTCATCACATCGGCTGACCGACATTGCGTCGGTCAGAAATCCAGAGAGCTGGAATTTCACTCCACCCTCTACATTACACTGTCGGTCAGGTCATCGGTTCATCGGTCGACCTGTCGGTCGACCGATAGCCACCCAAAAGCTCAGTTCGAGCTTCAGGTTTCTGAAGCCAAATCTCTGGCTTTTTGGTCCGATTGAGTTCTAACCATCCATAAACATCACAAAGCATAAAAACAAGTAAGTACTTGCCTTGTTTGAAGATCAAATGGAAGAAAACCCTTTGTTAGCTTGAATTTGAGACAAAACACTTGAATCCTTCTTGAATCCAAGTTTTCCAATTCCAAACTTGGAATTAAACTTGGGAAGATGAAGAGTTTAATGAAGTAACTTACAAATTCACTTGCAAAAATCACTACAAGACTTTACTCTCAATGATTGATGGAGAGAAATGAAAGGGGTAAGAGAAAAGAGGGAATATGGGGGCTAGGGTTTTGGAACAAGAGTTCCAAAGAACTCTCTTATCTTATATAAGCAAACGAATTGCATTTAGCCCCCATAATTCTTCATTAATTACAATTCAAGTCAAATGAATGGTCATTTGAATCAATATTCGTCAAACGACTTCAAGTCTTTGACGGAAGTGAACGTACTCCTCGAGATATGCGCGTTGGCATCGAGAGTTTCCGTATTCGATGAAATACGTATAAAAATGTATTTACACAAAAGTCCCTCAATTCCTAGTTTGAGTTCACAAACTCATCCAATCCATTTACAATTCATTTTTACAAGCTTGTTAAGCTTAATTCATTCTCTTAAGGCTAAACTAAGTCAATTTGGTACTAAACCTTCACTAATTCAACTAAACATGTTTAATTAGCCATAAGTGCGATTAATAAGAGTTAATCATGATTAACTCGGGACGGGGTCTCACAGGTCCAGTGTGTAATATGTCTGAGAAGGCCCTTAAATGTTTTTCATATGGTAGATGAGATTCCATGAAAGGGTTCTATTCTGTTGAATTGATTCAATGAGCAGACAGTATCCCTCAATTATACTATATATATTAAAGCCAATGGTTTTAAAGCTGATTTTGACCGCAACTACCATAACTATTGATTTTGACCGGAAGTTATATCCCCCCCCCCCCCCATTTCCACATGCAACCACTAAACTTCTTCTCACTTTGCACTCTTTTCATTAACAACTTCATTTCCATCACAAATCTCATATTAGCTCACTCTATGTATTCTCCTCTTTCCTTTCCACCCCCACTTCTCTTGCTCCGTTTCTACTCTTGAATTAAGAAAAAGAGGTACCGTCATAATCCACTTTTCCGTTGTTCACTGTCAGTAAGTGTTTGGGGATGATTCTATACGATCTGAATTTCTTTATAATTGGTTTTTATGTATGTTGCTGCAAATTTGATTGGTAAACATGCCCATCATGGGTTATTGTGTTAGTTATAAGATTATCAATGTGGAACCTGTGTGCCAATTGAAGGTTGTGAGTCACGCCTCTTGGCAAGGGAAAATCTATAGGACCGGGTGTGCGGTGGGGCATATGTCTCATATTGAAAACATGCAAATCCTCATCCTGGGTATATAAGTACGGCCTAGCCTTAACCCCATATGAGGCCTTTTAAAGTTGTGTGGGGAAGTCCTCGCGTGCGCAAGTGGGCCAAAGAAGACTATCATGCGGAGTTGGACATCTGGCCGGCGTATGCCATAACTGGGTGACCCTTATGATTTCAGATTATTGCATCAATGGCTGGGATCCTATATCATCAATCTGATAGGCCTGCTAGAGGGGAAGGGTCCATTTTGGGGGTGCAGGTCCATTTTGGTAAATATGCAGCCTATCTTTGATATATGTTGGCAAATTCCCCTAGAAATTATTCCACGCAGCTAGAGGGGTTGGAATTTGAAAAGATAATTCATTTCTACCATTCCATATGTACTAAAAATGGTAATTCTCACTATTTGGTCATTAGAATTGACATCATATCAGTGGCGGACCCAGGATTTTCGTTTGGATGGGGCAGATAATGGTCAATTGAAAAGGTCAATCATTCTTTTGTTAGAATTTTTTTTTTTTTCACATTAACAATAGAAAGAGAGAAGAAATATTGCATTTAAATAGATTAGCAGTTGATCTTTTTTTGTCATATTTCTCCATATCTAATTTAAAGATAAAGTCAATTGCGTCAAAATCATTGCCAACTATCAATAATCTCCATTTATAGCATAGGTTAAAGACATCATTTTAAATAATTTTTTTTTTTTTGTAAGGAACCCTACTATCAATACCAAATTCATAAATAAGCCTTTTCAATTTCTCAAGGAACTAGAGAACCCAAAAAAAGAGCAGATGATAAAACCTATAACAAAAAGAGACATCATCTAAGAAAAAAAGGTCAAGATCACATAAAGGCATAGAAGAGCAGAAAAGAGTATTCATCTTCCTTCTTCGGTCACAGAATGGAAACGAGTGCGTAGTCTTACTCTCCCGTAGAGATGGAAAGAAATGATTATTTTTTTCCCTTCCACCGAATAAGAAAAGAAAAGGGTCGACGTGTGGCGATTGGTTTACTTTTCGTGGGGCATGGGCCAAGCTCCAATTCATTTTTTTTGTGATTTCTGGACGCCCCAGGTCAGATGCACATGGGTCCGCCCCTGCATCACATAACCATTTATGTCAATAATGTGCATATGGTAGGTGTTGTGATTGTATATCTCTATATGATAGGTATGCCTGTGTGAATGTGTATGAGAATATTAGACGATCAGCTATTTCCCTGGCTTGCCGACAGTGGTGTAGGAACTAGCTTAAATATGCGGCTATTTTGTAGGCGAGTATGGAGTGCTAGCAGGCAAACATATACAACTTTGATGAAATGGTCAGAAACCATAATCCGGTCCATGAAATTTGAGGACCCATTAGAGGCGAATTCAAGTCCTTTGCAAGGACCTACATATAAGGTCTTGGGGGCAGTCGCCCCCGCCAGATGTCGGTCCGCTTCCAAAATCCATATAAAAAACTTGAAACAGCATATGAAATTCATGGGTTCACCTCCAAAGCCCATATGAAAACCCAAGATTTGGCCCCAAAACCCAGCTACATGTTTGGGTCCACCATCTACCATCTAGCTCATCTACTGGCGGGCTCTGCCCCTTCCAAAGGTATAGATAAAATTGTTAGTAATAGGTAACTGCACCTCAATTAATAGTCTATATTATGCAGTCCCGATCCCATTGCAAGGTTTGGCCTACTTTGCATGTGAGGTCTCCAGCGATCTCTGAAAACATCTATACTATCACCATTTCTACGACCCAGTAGAGGTGTTCATATACCCTGTCTCACGTCCCCATAATTAAATGTAGAGTTAAACATGAGATTAGGGGCCAAATAAAAAAATTTAAATGACTAGACAGTCATTTGACCCCCAATTCTAGTCCCAAGGATTGAAGTCCACGGTGAGATATATTACATTTAATCGGTTAATCAATGTACACGGTGGAAACTTAGAGAATAACAGAAGAAATAATATATCAGAGTAACAGGTCCAAACCTATATTAAAGTTTCAAGTTTAATAACTACAAAAGTATTATTTACACAACTTCCAACCCAAAAGATCAAAATACAGTTACATCCCAAAAGTGGAGGCTCTCGTGTGCTGGTCATCAGTAGATGTCATCCGCACACCACTCATGTTTCATCAGAATAATTTGTTTGAAGCATCTCTTCCTCCTCTCCTCCTTGCTAATGGTGGGATCGGTATCTATTTACCCATGAGCGTACCCACATATATTTGAATGGAGGCAGTCGTACCCATCACACTTGTGTCCACATTCAAAACTTGTATGAAATCCTAGGGTACGCCTTCAAAACCCACATGAAAACTTCAGGCCCGCCCCTAAAACTCACATGAGAATCTTGGATTTGTCCACAAAATCTAACTACTTGTTCGGGTCCACCCCACTCATATGAAAATCCTAGATCTGCCACTGTATTTACCAAGGGTAGTACTATCAGACTACGAGTAGCCGACAAGTGGATATACATAAACAAAAACAGATATACATAAAAAGCTATATATCCAATGAAATACGATAAAGGCGATCATAAGGTTAGAGCCCTGCCACAGACTCTAAACTATACAATCTATCCACTTCAATCCTGTTCTATACAATCAATATTCGATAGTCAACGGATGATTAGTCCAGACACACTCACATTCACATTCACATTCAATATTCTTTCCAAGAGATAATCAGTCCCCGTTCAAAACAATAGATGGTGTACATCCGTTAGCATTCATATTTAATACAATCTACGCCGTCATTCACATTTGATATACAATGGAAGGTAAAATACCCAGTGGTGCCCAATAAAAACATTCAAATTCATAAGAACGAAGGAAGTGAAGGTACTTCGAATATCCCGTGTAAACGGGTTCGTAACAACGATGAAGAAGGCTATTGATCACGATCACCTAACCAATATCAATTTCAAATTCAATCCAAGACAATATAGCCCTCTCCAAACCATAGTTCAAGGTCACCAAGTTCCAGCTCTGTTTTGACCTTCAATTACAGGGATTTTCATCCCTACTTTCTGCAACCTGTGATCAAGCAATTTCTAGGGCCAAGCCCTCTCCATTTATGATAGACATCATCCAACCCATTCATTAATTCCATTTCATCAAACCCATTTTTAATGCAATTAGGAGAAAACATTTTACACAAAAGAATCAAAGTTGATGAACATTATAAATCATCCAAAAATCTAACATCAGCACAAGCATATCAATATCAAATTTAGTATATTCACTTAACTTAGTTTGGGTAAAGCTCCAAATCTCAACCCTAGTACAAAGTAACCCAAACTTAAGAAATGAACCAAAAACAAACTAAATCAACCATACAATCTAGAAGATAAGAGACTAATGAACTCATCTAAAGCATTTTTAAGCGAAACCTCTAAAAAACACTAACCCTAATTAAAACGAACCTCTTACCTAGATGTGGAGAATGGGTGGAATCCCAAGAAAGTTGGATGGATGAGATCCTAGAGCTTTGATGAAGAAGATGATTATGATTTGTGGAGTTGATGGCTTGAATCCCTTTGCTAGGAAGTGGGTGTGATGAGAAAACCAAAGGGAGAAAGAGAGAAGGGGGAGTTTTTGTTAAAAGTGAATTGGAATGAAGGGTCAAACGATGCATATAAAGGTAAATAGTTTTGAAATTTCGTAAAACCACATTTGAGTCATTTGATGTTTGGGTCAATTTTGATCATCATGGAGGGTCCGGATTGAAACAACACAGAAGACTAAAGTTTATGGAATTAAAACATCTACCCAACTGTGCCAAAATCTCAATAATCTATAATTAAGAAAAAGCCCTCTAAACTTTTTTAAAATTACAAATAACCCCCTTGCTAAGACCTAACGAGCTCGGATCTGGATGAAACTTCACACACTCGTTTCAAAGGTTAAACCGGACCTGATTGGGTTTTAAACGAGCTTAATTGACTAATAGTATAATTAACTAAGCTAATACACATATTTACCAAAAAAAAAACTAAGCTAATACACAATTAGAGTTCAGGGACTTTACACCCTGTCCCTGTGGGGTATTTTTTTTTTTTTTACCCCAACCAAGAGGGTTGGGTCTAATGAAAGAGCCTGCACGCACAGGAAAGCAATCCTACACGTGGAAAAGGAAGTTTGCACGTGCAAAATGAAAACCCACATATGTGGGAAAGGAAGCTCACACCCGTGGGAAATGTGGCATATTTATGATTCCAACCCGGATAGCCAGGTAAGGACCGACGCCCGTTATCATCCCGGTGTTTTAAATAAGGAGAGCTACTACCTGCATGATACATTTCACTTTGCACACACCCACTTTAATTCCTAAAATACCCCTCCCTCTCTCTCCCTCTCCCTGCTTGCCAACCGCCCCCATCCGCCTGACCCCGCCAGCTGCCGCCCGCGACTTACCCCTCTTCCTCTCCTTGGGAGAGGGAGCGGGTGGCACGGGTGGCGGCCGGCGACGAGTAGGGAGAGGGAAAAGGAGAGGGGTCGATCACAGGCGAAGGGGGCGACCGTTCAGCAGGGAAAAGGGAGAGAGTAGGGAGGGGAGGGAGGGGAATTTAGGAATTAAAGAAAATGAGTGTATGCAAAGTGAAAAGTAGTGTGCAGGTAGCAGCTCTCTAAATAAGTTTCCACACGTGGGAATCCCTTCGTTTTAGAGTTCAAAAGTGAAAAGGAACTTGACCTAAATATTTCTGAGCAAGACAAGTGGATCACATTTGGTTGGATGTTCGAATAAATCACTGGACCATGTGCCCCCATAGAAGAAGTTGCCTGTAGTTTGGTGTCTTTCAATCCAAGTAAGGTTAGCCCCAAGGCCACTAAAGTGAGGGCGTAGATGTGTCTATCCCCAGGAACCACTGTAACCTTGGTGTCATGATTATGGTGTGATTTTGCTGTTTTTTTTTTTTTTAAGTCATGGCAACCAAATTGGTCGAGTCAGTTTGTTTTTTTCTAAGGGATAATTAGCGAAAGGTCCCTTAACTGTGTCATTTAAAGGCTCTAATCCACCATAGTTTCGATTAAGGCCCATGTAGTCCATGCAGCTAGACATATTTCAGCCAGAGGTCCCTAAATACGCCAGATCAGACATTGTCATGACTGGTTTTCCCATGTAACTGTCCGTCGTTATGTCACGTATTTAATCCCTAGTTTTAAGCTCCTTAACATGATATTTAATAACCGATTTTCCCTTGTAAATGTATCAAGATGTCTCACATGTTTTATTTCCTAGTTTTAAATCAAATTTCAAATGGGAGGGAACGATGATTGATAGATATCTGCTACTCGTATAAAACAGCCCTTCCTCCCGCGTGTATGTAGAAATGCTAGAATGACAATTTGAAGTCTGGGATGCATGGCTTCACCTTCATCTCCAAGAATTTCCTCCTCACCAGCGTAACCAGAAACTTAAACTACTCTGAATATGGTAAAACAAGCGGGGGCGACTGTTGTTATGTTGGTTTTCAATACATCTCCTGCTACAGCCATGAGTTCACGGGCTAGAGAAACACCCACTATTCCTTTCTCGTCTTCTCGCTGATAGACGCGGTTGTAGCTGCTCTCATTGATCCTTTGTGGGTTATGAGTGTTTGGACGAGTTGGTACTTCGACCGCTTGCGATATTTTTTTCGGTTTAAGAGCAGCATAGCAGAACCTGCATGCGGAAGATGCAGTTGCAGAGGAGCGTCGAGCGGTCATTGCTAATTTATTTTGTCATACTTCTGGCAAAACTCAGATAAGTTTATTTGAGTTTGTTTCAAACTCAAATAAATATGTTTCAACTTAGAAAAATTTATTCCAAACTCAGATAAATTTTTTTAAAACTCAAATAAATTTGTGCTGAACTCAGATAAATTTATATCAAGCATTTATCTGAGTTTCGAACAAATTTATATAGAACAAGGTTCTACCAAGACTAAGATAAATTTATTATGGACTAGAGGCCTTAAACGACAAGGTTAAGGGACCTCTGGCTAATTTATCCTTATTTATTTCTCTCTATTTCTCTCTCTCCTTTCCTCTCATTGTTCTCCAGATCTCATCACTCTCTCTGCTTTGATTAAATCTGAAATAGAGACAGAGAGAGACTCAGACAGAGAGAGATGGGATTGGCAAATCTTCAATAGAATGAGAATAAGAAGGGGAGAAAAGAGAAATACAAGAGAATGACTATAGAGGTCAAAGAAGAAGAAGATGCCCAGTCCCACGTGCAGATTTTCTGGATGATTTCTCATTCCTTTAATCAGTTTTCTCCATTTTCTTTCTCTTATCTGTCGTAATCCTTGATTTGTGCAGTCAAATCATCTTCACGAAATTGACAAGCTTTCCCCATTTTTTTCTCTAAAATGAAATTCTTAACGAAATCCGTTTTCTTTTTTTGTATAGTACACAAAGTGTATTAATAAGGGGCATTCTAGACTTTTTAACTGTTTAAAACTTTAAAAAAAAAATGACCTTTACCTCTACAGAAAAAAAAAACATGTACCGTTTGCAATAAAATGCAAAGTTGAGAGACCTGCGGCCAAACGTCCCTTTCTTAATAGCAAAGAGGAAGTATATTAAAGGAAGAAGAGAGATTACAAAGACCCTCCTCTTAAAAAAGAAAGGAGGGTACGATAGAAAGATATAAAGTCTTTATACCAAAATTATATATATATATATATATTTTTGAAAGATCAGATTTTTTTTCATTTAAAAAAATACCAAAAATAAAATTATAAAGTGATAACAACCAATCAGAAAACCTATCCACCCTTACTTAGCTATCAAGTTTGCAACACCATTGGTTGACCTTCCTTGAGAGACTACTTAAATAGAAAAAAGAACAATATTGTAAGGGGAGTGCCTGCAGTAAAAAGGGGGAAAGGGAGTGCCAATATCAATCCCCTCTACTCTAATCTCATTCGTATAAAATTAAGATTTTCAACGAAACATGGTCAAAGACGACACTCAAAAAATAGCATTAACAAAGTAGGTTTGTTATTGTGCGAAGTATACGAGTGTCTGATCAATGAAGAAAAAGTGTACAAGTGTACGTGTACGTGTACGTCACGCTGTACAAAGCAATCAAATGTAAATGTTGTAAATGTGTTAGCCGGCTTGGAATCTCTGACTTTGAGATTAGATCTTTATGTAAGAATGATTGTTCTAACTCGGCACGATATTATCTTCTCATTCACTGTCACCCCATAAATCAACCCCATTCAAATTTGAATATGACTTTTGAGTTATATAGACCCTTGGATTAGTAGTTTGAATTTGACATATATTCTAATGGATAGGAATCAACGGCTCAGGACTATGCCTTCTTAGAGCAAGTGGTTATCGTTTTCAGCGCATAGATAAGTCATGGAATCCAAGTTCAGGTTGAGTCATGGGTTGGGTCAGAAAATGCCACCCCTAGTTAATTTATTCAAAAACCATCCCAAATCCATCTAAGATATGGAACGTCTATGCTCACCCAACCCTTATCCTTTGCAGCTTGGACTCCTTAGAAATTCATGAGCCCCACAATGAGGATCAGTTACAAATCTAAATTGCTTATAGAAATGACACCCTCACACCCTCTTGTATGGCACTGGCCAAAATTCAGTATAATGGAAGTTGAGCCCATCACCAGATTTATCGCTTTAAATTATGGGAAGAAATAATAAAGAATTTTCATGTGTTTTATGGGACAGTGGGCAGAGCTTCTATTGAGTAAAATTTGACCTGGGCCCATACAAGAGGATGGCATTTATTGATTTATATCTTTAGCAAGTGGGCTGCACTTAGGAAACTCATGAGCGTCATAGGATCCAAGAGGAGTCGGTCAACAGTTTGGGTCCTATAAACGATTGCTAGAACTTTGAGGTCATTGTCTCATTTTGTGGAAACTAAAAAAACCATGCATGTAGACAACAAAATTCAACATCACTTGTACATTAATCTTCCAAAAATAGTGCATTATATCATTCTCAATAAAACAGGAGCCCTCCAGCGATAGTCAATGGTCCAACCGCCTCCCCCAAGTGTTTAGTTATCAGGATAGGAACCATGTTCCCTCCACAGTGGGGCCCACCATATCAAAGGCCTGGATCAGGCCTCCACATGTAGAGTAATCAAAGGCCAAGAAAATATCTAGAATGTAGACTAATCAAAGGCCCAGAAAAGTCTCAACCCTTGTGATTTCACATATTATGTATGGTGCAACTTGCAGAGACACTTAGAAAGATCGTACTTCTTTCTCATCTCAGCAGTCCAAAATGTCTGCTATTGGAGACCCAACATCTTCTATCTACATTCTCATTACCAAAACGTTTCAATTCATGTGTCATGTGACCAAAAATAGACGAGGGCCAAGGAGAAGACTTCCATACATCCAATAAAAGCCGAGGCCTTTTTTGCCATTGTTCAGAGAATTCAATCTTTCAACCATGTCTACCAAGATTGCATTGCTGTTTCTCTGTCTCCTACCTATGCCCTGGGCCTCCGGCCATGAGGCTGCAGACTTCGCCTACACTGGATTTCATGGTTCCAATGTGAGCCTGAATGGCATAGCCGCGATCACACCTGACGGCCTCTTGGTGCTGACCGACACAAACGAGCAAAAGATTGGTCGTGCCTTCTACCCCGCTCCTTTGCAATTCAAGAACTCATCAAATGGTAATGCCATCTCTTTCTCTACCACTTTCATATTCGCCATAGTCCCTGTTAATCCAGACTTGGGTGGCCATGGAATTGCTTTTGTTATATCACCATCTAAAGAGCTTCACGGGGCTCTGCCTAGCCAGTATCTGGGTCTCTTCAATGCTTCAAGCAATGGCAATTCATCGAGTCATGTCGTCGCTGTTGAGCTTGACACGATCCTAAGCTCTGAATTCGGGGACATCAATGACAATCACGTCGGAATTGATATCAACAGCTTAGGGTCTAACAAGTCCTCCCCTGCAGCTTATTTCACTAGTAATGGGATTAAGAACATAAGCCTTATTAGTGGCGAACCGATACAAATTTGGATAGAATATAATGGTGAAGATATGCAACTTAGAGTTACATTGGCACCTGTAAGTGTTCCTAAACCAGCTATTCCACTCTTGACGGCGACCGTGAATCTTTCAGAGTTCATCTCAGACTCCAGTTATGTTGGTTTTTCTTCATCCACAGGCTCTATGCTCACTTCTCATTATTTACTGGGATGGAGCTTTAAGACCGATGGTCAGGCCCAGCCACTCGATCTCTTGCGCCTTCCTGCACTTCCAAAGAGAGGTTCTAAGGTAAAATCCAAGGCATTGACAATTGGGTTACCAGTAATTGTTACAGTTTTCGTGCTATTCATCATATTGAGCATCATTCTTATAGTGAGAAGGAAGATCAAATATGCGGAGTTACTCGAGGATTGGGAGCGTGAATATGGACCACATAGGTTCTCATTCCGGGACCTTTTTGTCGCCACTAAAGGATTCAAAGAGAAAGGACTTCTGGGGTTCGGAGGTTTCGGTCGGGTGTATAGAGGCCTGTTAAAGGCCTCCCAAACAGAAGTTGCAGTGAAAAGAATATCACATGAATCAAGACAAGGAATGAAAGAGTTTGTAGCAGAGATTGTAAGCCTTGGCCAGCTCCGGCACCGGAATTTGGTACAGCTCCTAGGCTACTGCAGGCGAAAGGGAGAGCTCCTTTTGGTCTATGATTTCATGCCCAACGGAAGCCTTGACAAATTTCTCTTTGACCATCCAAAATCAAAGCTCAACTGGGGCCAAAGGTTTCATATAGTCAAAGGAGTTGCATCTGGGCTTCTATATTTGCATGAAGAGTGGGAACAGGTTGTGGTTCATAGAGATATCAAGGCCAGCAATGTCTTGTTGGACAGCGTATTAAATGGAAAATTAGGTGACTTTGGCCTCGCGAGATTATATGGACACGGTTCCAATCCAGAAACTACTCATGTTGTGGGGACTATGGGTTACATTGCACCAGAGCTAACTAGAACTGGCAAGGCAAGTACAAGCACAGACGTATACGCTTTTGGGGCATTCTTGCTTGAGGTTGCATGCGGGCGGAGACCGATAGATACTAGGGCACTGCCGGAAAAGATGATTTTACTCGATGTGGTGTTAGATTGTTGGAGGAGAGGAGCAATTTTGGAGGCAGCAGATCCAAAATTAGGAAGTGAATATGCTGTAGAGGAAGTTGAGTTGGTGTTGAAGCTTGGGCTGCTTTGCTCAAACCAAATAGAATTGGCTAGGCCCAGCATGAGGCAAGTGATGCAGTTCTTGGAGGGTGAGTCTCTTTTGCCTGAATTGTCATCGGATGGTATCAGTGAGAGTGTTATAGCAATGAGGAGTGGTGAAGTTTTAGATGATCTCAGGTCATGTTCTTCAGCTGCAGGGTCACTCTTTGAAGGCCGTTGATTCGGTCCAATTTTGTGCAGCTAATTTGTATTTGAATGATTAACATGAACGTGATATACATTTGTATTTTATTTATAAGATTAGCATAAATGTTATCAGCGTAAATTTGTATTTGTATGATTAACATAAACTAGCATGAAAACCCCTGCATGCAGGGGTTAAATATCATCCAAATGAAATAGTTAATTAATGTTAATATTTAAATTAATTAACAACTCAGAAAAAAGAAGGGATAGAAATCAATGTTAAATTGCCAGAAGTATTAACCTTTGCATCCACCATAATTAAAAAGTGGTTAAAATTTTAATTTTAATAAAAACCCTATCATGGTTCTAGGCACCAAACTAACCAATATCATAACGTCATAATAATAGAAGAGCATATACACGAAATTTACCAAAAAGAAAAAAAAAAACACAGAGAAGAAGATGCTCTTGGGCAATGTGCTTCTGAAAATAATGCACTTCTGATCATTTTGAATAATATATAAAAACTTAAAAATCATCTTAATTTATAGAGTTTGAATGCATCTCTTAAAATTGGGTCACATCCACACAAATAAGCCCAAGAGCCACATCTTATTAAAAATGCACAAATGTATTTTTCAAAAGATATAAAACTTAAAATATTTCAAAAGACACATTCAAATCTTAAGTACCTTTTGAGACGCATTCACAAATAGGCCCAAGAAGAGGACTGAGTTTTTTTCCCAAACCAAAACGCAGTTTTAAAGAGAAAGAATGTTAGTGCTCTTTTGGCAAGGATCTCTTAGCATGCTAATCCAAACTTGTATTTCAAACATAACATTTCTCAATACGTTGTGTGTGCGTGTGTGTGTCTATATATATATATATATATGGGAATGCGGATGGGGGGATTTGAATGGCACACAGGGCTTTCCTCTCTACAAAAAATCAGCCATATCCTTGATTTCTATCATCTCCATCTGTGGTGTACAGTTCATTCAGATTGGTGTCACTCAATCCAACAGTCCAGTTTAATCGGATGGGGCCACAATATTTAAGGGGACATGTGCAATTCAGGGGGGCCCTGTGTGTGGTCCATTTCGATGGACCAAGCAGTGGGCCCCACCCTAGGCAGCGGACAGCCCTCTCCCATCAGCTGGAGTTGAGGAAAGGGCTGGCCACATATATATAAGCTTAGAATAAAATTCTGTAGGATAACGCTTTTGGGGCCCATCCTGGGTCCATCCAAATGGACTAAACACACAACTCCCCTAAATTGCACATGTCCACCAACTTTTGGTCAGATTCAAATTTACTAGACCGTTGGATCGACTGTGTACCAATCTGAATGGACCATTGACCATTAAACTTTTGGTGCCCAGATGAAGATGATAGAAATCACGGTTGAGGCTGACTTTTTACAGGAAGGAAAGTCCTAGGGAGTCCTTGAAATCCCCCCACCCCCATCCCCATGTGGGCCCCTAGGTGGGCCCCACCACACAATTGATCTTATTTCAGCTTACCTTATCCTACTTAAGCTTCAACTTAGGAGAGTTGACGCCTATATATATATATATATATATGAGCAATGCTCTCTTAAACTGCAGCTTATGTTATCCTAAGCTAAAATAATACAAGTCCAACAAATCAAAGTCGACTATCTCTGTTTTTTGCATAATGGAACTGAAAAATCCAGTTCTAATTGGATTTATCTTGATTATGGAGACGATGATTTAAGGCAATCTATCATGGAGGTGATTTTGCAAACAATTTCAACGAAGGATAACATAAGCCGCAGCATAGAAGAGCTCTTATATATATATATAGAGAGAGAGAGGGGGGGGGGAGAGAGAGAGAGAGAGAGAGAGAGAGAGAGAGAGAGAGAGAGAGTGTGTGTGTGTGTATTAAGGACTGTGGGCGGGGAAAGGGCCTAATTTCCAGGCCAGTAGTTAAATGAGTAGGGTATAGGCATTGCTATAGGCTTGGCTTGACCCAACGTATTTCATGCAAATGGGTCATTTATATTGTAAATGAGCTGCTACTAGGCCTTAAGGATGGAACTGTGATTATAGGCTAGTAACTTCCAGGCACGTGGGCTTGGAGAAGCTTTGGCACGGCCCAACTCGGCCTGTGAACATTCTAGGACCCAAGTCCTGCACTATTTATTCTGCAATTCTACAGACTAGGGGTTAGGCACAGCCCTAATTTTGATCGTATATCTGAATTGATATTGGTTTTGACTTTTGATGCATCCCACCTCAAACGCCTGGCCAGATGGCTAAGATATAGCCCTGTATATATTTTGATGAAGGAATGAGCTGGGCCTAGCTATTAGGTTCAATAACCAAATAATCTTCACCGGGTTGGCCCAAACAATGTCAGTCCTTTGCAATTCTTCTGCAAATGAGAAATTGACAACTCATGCAATGGTTATGTGAAAAAAAACAAGCTTGCTCGCCTGATTACTGGGCTAGGGCGACCTCATGGTGGGACCCACTCACAAACGGCCCGGAATCAACTCTAACTTGGTTGACTTAGTTTGACTGATAAAAAAATACTGACAAAATAGAGACCCACTCCAACCTGTCTTAGTTGCACTGCTGATGAATCTATGCAGCTCATTTGAATCTATGGACTGTTGATGGCACACCCATGATATCAACCTCACCCAAGGTCTAATTCCCTCACCAGAGAGCTGAGGTCCCACCCCCCTTAGCTGGGCAATATAGTGGTCTCATGCTCCTTTTTTTGTATATATATATTTTTTTTCGATAATGCAGGGTGCCTAATAATCCCTACGGGCCCAGGAGAAAGCCGGGTATTCTCCTATGGCCCGGTGTGGCAGTGCAGTTTCGAACCCACAACTTTAGGGTGCAAACCGTGGTCCTAAACCAACTGGATTTCCTATTTCTATAGTTTATATATCTATATCTCATTTACAAAACATACTGCATATGGCAGTAAATACATATGTGAAAACAAGCAATATTAAGGTATATATGGACTTTTGAGGCCACATAATCAGCAATATTTTCCATGGCCAGTCATGCAGGGTCCACCAGAGTCACAGCTGCCACTTGTATGGTGATGATTGGTGCTAATCAAGGAAATGAAAGATCAATTTTAATTGTCAAACGTGCATAATTCCCGTCAAATGCATCTGCTGACTTTAATCTACATGACCCTTCCCTCATAAGAAGGCCAAAAATGTTTATTAGTTTAATGATGAGCAATAGAAAACAATAAAACATAACAACTTTGACACTGTGGTTGGATTCTGGGCCAGCTAAAGGAAAGCCTGGGCCAGCAGGTATTGATGGGGGTGCTTCGCGATAGTGGAGGGCTTGTGTTAGTAATGTTTTCCACGCATGCTGGGAGCCTGGGACTATGGAGTCTAATGAGACGAAGGTGTTAACTATCCTTGAAGCTGTTCGAATTTTTACCTCTTCCTCATTTAATTCAAGGTTAGAGGTGGAAAGCGATTCTCTCAATGCTATTTCGTGTGTGTCCTCTTCAGCTGTTATTCCTTGGAGATTTTAATTTTACCTTAATGAGATTAAAGCTTTAGCATCCTCGATTCAAGTAAAGTTTCAACACGTTGGGAGGTCGGCTAATGGTTTTGCTGATTCGTTAGCTAAGCAAAGGGTGGATAGGTCTTCTAATTTGGTGGCTTTCATTGAGTGATGTTTCTTTGTCTTTTGCTTTTCCTTTTTGTGGTATAATTCTTTTATACCATCATGCTCTTTTTGTTTGTTCATGTGGTTTCTTGTATCTAGCTTTCTCTCTTAATTTAATTTATCATTACTGATCAAAATAAAATAAAATAAAACTGTGGTTGGATTCTGGCAATGTTATCAAAGATTCTATTGTTGTTCCTCTTCATGAAGCTTGCAGATTCAGGTGGTGTTGGCGATTTCATCTACAATGGATTCCGCGGCGCTAACCTTAGCTTAGATGGGGTCACAGTGATCACAGAAAATGGCCTCTTGAAGCTTACTAACACCACAAGGATACGGAAGGGTCATGCCTTCTATCCCATTCCCCTCCGCTTCAAGAACAGTTCAAGTAGTAGTGTTGCCTCTTTCTCAACTGCGTTTGTCTTTTCCATCATCCCCTTCAGCGCCTCCGGACCGCCTTCACCATTTCCCCCACGACACAGCTAACTACAACTCTAGCTGCCCAATTCATGGGCCTGTTCAATGCCACCAGTGACGGGAGTTCATCGAACCATATCGTTGCAATAGAGCTCGATACAGTGCTAAATTCAGAACTTGGTGATAAGGATGACAACCATGTTGGAATTGACATCAACAGCTTGAAGTCTAATTAATCCGCCTATGCTGCTTATTTTAGTAAAGAGAACAGCGGGTTCAAGAATTTAAGCCTTACAAGTGGAGAACCAATTAATGCAGGTTTGGATAGAATATGATGGTGAAGATAGACAACTTAATGTGACATTGTCTCCTATCAACATGATAAAACCTGAAATCCCACTCGTCATCAATCATCGATCTCTCACCAATACTCTTAGACTCCATGTACGTGGGATTCTCTTCAGCTACTTATTCATTCTCAGCGTCTCATTACATTCTGGGATGGAGCTTTAAGATGAATGGATCAGCTCAACAACTAGATATCTCGCGCCTTCCTTCCCTCCCACGAATAGAACCCAATGACAGATCAAAGGTTTTGACAATTGGGTTACCCTTAATTGTGGTAATCTCTGCATTCTTTGTGCTCTCTTTTATTGTTCTAGCAGTGACAAGGAAGAGGAGATTTGCTGAAGTACTTGAAGATTGGGAATGCGAATACAAGCCACAACGGTTCATTTACAAGCATCTGTACAAGGCTACTAAGGGCTTCAGAAATAAAGAGCTTCTTGGGATAGGAGGTTTTGGTAGAGTGTACAGAGGCGTGTTGCTGAGATCTAAAATCGAAGTTGCAGTTAAGAGAGTCTCACATGAATCAAAACAAGGGATCCAAGAGTTCATTGCTGAGATAGTGAGCCTTGAACGGCTCCATCACAGAAACATAGTACAGCTCCTTGGTTATTGCCGGCGCAAAGGAGAACTCTTCTTGGTCTATGATTACATGCCCAATAGAAGTCTAGACAAGTTCCTTTTCGATGAAAACAAGACACTGAGCTGGGCTCAAAGATTTCATATAATCAAAGGGGTAGCATCAGGACTGTACTACTTACATGAGAAATGGCAGCAGGTTGTTGTTCACAGAGACATCAAAGCTAGCAACATTTTATTAGACAGTGAAATGAATGCAAGAATAGGTGATTTTGGTCTTGCCAGACTATATGAACATGGAACTAATCCTAAGAGTCTAAGCCTACCCATGTGGTTGGTACTGTGGGTTATCTGGCACCTGAGCTTTCAAGAACTGGAAAGGCGACAACCAGGGGCGGACCCAGGCTTTGATGACCTGGGGCGACCGCCCCAGGTTGATTTTAAATTCTTCATTGATTTAAATGATTGATTTAAATGAGCCCCCCATACATATTTGTCTAAACACTACACAATCGCCCCATGTCCGAAGCACATATGTCTAAATGGTAAATAATCGCCCCACCTAAATAAAAATTATGGGTCTGCCCCTGGGGGCCGACAACAAGCACCGATGTATATGCATTTGGAGCTTTTATGCTTGAGATTGTTTGTGGGAGAAGACCTATAGACAGGAGGTCATCAGCAGAAGTGTTTATTCTAGTTGATTGGGTGTTGGAGTTCTGGAAGAAAGGAGCTATTTTTGAGGCAAAGGATCCAAAATTAGGGAGTGATTTTGTGGTGGAAGAAATAGAACTGGTGTTAAAGCTTGGAGTGCTATGCTCACACTCCATGCCAGCAGCTAGGCCTACCATGCATCAAGTTATGCAGTTTCTTGGCGACAACACTAATATCCCTGCATCCTTATTAGATAACTGTTGTGATGGAGTATTGAACCTGAAGACTGTTGAAACCGATTCACATGGAGCCAACATACCTGATTTTTCATTGCTTGCTTATCCATCATCAGCAGAAGATTCACAACCGACTTGAGATCATTTGATATCCCAGTGATGTTTTATCAAATGCACGAATTTTATGGTCCTTCATTCACTCTTCTCTGTATTGTTTGCTTTGCTGATGAAATGAAATTATGGTCTTTGGATAGTATTAGTAATCAAGTGAATATCATCAATGTAGCTCCAGAGAAAGGAAGGTCCTTTTTATCTATATGTATTTTCATGTTCTTTTTTCTTTGTTGTTGTAGTGCAGGTCATCTCCTTACTGAATTGCTTACACTATGTATTGTGCAGTTTCTGTTTTAACTTATTCAATTTCCAGTTTGTTGTTTCTCTAAAATAACTAAATGCATTCCTCTTCTTTTATACTAATATAGATGAATAATTGGGTGTTAAATCATTTATACACCGATTTCATCACTTTTACGCCCTTGAAAGAGTATTTAACTACCCATGTTGTTTGTTCTCTCTCTCTCTCTCTCTGGGCTTAAATAATTGGTGAAGGCAATACCAAAACCCATACAACAGGACTCGTCCCCTAGCAGAACAATCCCTCGATCATGAAGTTAGAATAAATAGTTGGCAAGTATAAACATCTCCCTACCTTACAAAAATAATCCACCCTAATCTATGATGCCCTGTTCACATCTGTCCACGCCTATGTATTGGCAGTACTACAAAGAGGTCTACTGTATTGGCAGTACTACAAAGAGGTTTACCAATTTGAATTTTTAGATCAGCATTCTCCTGAAAATTTCATTCTGCACTCATCTAGATGATTCCCAAGGTGCATCCGCCTATTCAAAATAAAAAAATTGGAAGATCCTAATCATCAATTTTTTATTCGATGTTTGATGTGTTCAAGAAGATGTGAACATCATCATGTCTGATACCAAATTTCAATCTTATGTATTCAATTTTCCCGTCTGTTTCCTTTCTTTTTTAAATAATTGTCATCCCTTCCAAGCAAAATTTTCCTTGACAACGATTTCTTTGTCCCTTCTCCATTTTCAATCAACAATCCCAAATTTTCAACACCTTTTTTTCTTCAAAAAAGACATCATTTTATTAAGGATGACTATATACAGTTTTCTTACTTAAGATAATTCAGGTAAGTTGGACTGTTGGAGGAATATTGTGACACCAGTGCCGCCTCTGCACGGCACCACATCCATGGTAGGATCCTCCAGACCCATGACCATGTGAGAACATGCCTCAACATCGATCAATAATTGATCTCATTAGTCATTTTATTCTCATCTTATCTTTTGCAGATAAGAATTCTTTTTCTCATTAAGGTTTTTGAATTTCTACATAGAAACTTCTTTTGTTGGTGTCATATCATGACTTTTGACACTTCTGGCAGATTGCAGTCAAAATTGTTAGTTTCTGGTGCCACAGTGTCATGGTCTCTCTCTCTCTCTCTCTCTCTCTCTCTCTCTCTCAAAAGGAAGATATAACACATGCTAGCTACAGACTCTCTCTCAAAAGGAAGACATAACACATGCTAGCTACAGAGTCTCTCTCAAAAGGAAGATATAACACATGCTAGCTACAGAAGGCAGCAAGAGAAATAAAGACTAGAGTATGGAGTTTGAAAATAAATTACAAATGTCCTGCAAAACTCTAGTGTTGTTTTTGTTGTTAAAATATGCAGCTTCACAAAGCGATGATTTCACCTACAACGGATTCCGTAATGCTAACCTGAGCCTGAGCGGCACTGCTGAGATCACACCAAATGGCCTCCTGAAGCTTACCAACACTACAAGGCAACTGAAGGGTCATGCCTTCTACTCCATCGCCCTTCCACTCAAGAATTTCTCAAATGGTAATGCTCTCTCTTTCTCCACAGCTTTTGTCTTTGCAATCTTTCCCCAGGTTCGTGATTTGAGCGGTGCAGGGCTGGCCTTTGTAGTCTCCTCTACGAATGTGCTCCCAAGAGCTGCTGCTGCACAGTACCTGGGTCTCACCAATCCTACTACGGATGGGAATTCCACAAATTATATATTTGCTGTGGAGCTTGATACTGTTCAAAACAGTGATTTGGGAGATATCGACGACAACCATGTTGGGATCGATATCAACAGCGTCAGGTCTAACAAATCCTCCCCTGCAGCTTATTTTGCAAATGAAGATGGAGGGATCAAGAACTTAAGCCTTAAAAGTGGAGAAATGATTCAGGCTTGGGTAGAATATGATGGCATAGAAAAGCAACTCAATGTAACATTGTCTCCAATCAACTTGCCTAAACCCACTCGGCCCCTAATATCAATGATCGTCGATCTCTCACCAATAATCTTAGATCCCATGTATGTGGGATTTTCTTCCGCTACTGGCCCACTAGTAGCCACACATTATATATTAGGATGGAGCTTTAAGATGAATGGAGTTGCTAAAGCACTTGATCTCTCGCGTCTTCCTAAGCTTCCTCGTAGGGGACCCAAGGAGAAATCAAAGTTTCTAACAGTTGGGTTACCTCTAATTGTGGTAGCGTGTACATCATTGATCATCCTTGGGGTTGTATACTTGGTGAGAAGAAAGATCAAATTTGCCGAAGTGCTTGAAGAATGGGAGAGTGAATATAAACCCCATAGGTTCTCATACAAGGATCTATTCATCGCAACAAAGGGCTTCAGAGACAGTGAGCTTCTAGGCACTGGAGGTTTTGGTAGGGTGTACAAAGGCACGTTGCCAACTTCCAATAAGGAGATAGCTGTGAAGAGAATCTCACATGAATCACGACAAGGGATGAGAGAGTTTGTCACAGAGATTGTGAGCCTAGGACGCCTTTTCCACCGCAACTTGGTCAAACTGCTCGGCTATTGCCGGCGAAAAGGAGAGCTGCTCTTAGTTTATGAATTCATGCCTAATGGAAGCCTTGATAAGTTCCTCTTCAATGAAAACAAAACTCTAGATTGGGGTAAGAGATTTCAAATTGTGAAAGGTGTAGCTTCAGGACTATTCTATCTGCATGAGGAGTGGGAGCAGCTTGTTATTCATAGAGACATCAAAGCTAGCAACATCCTGTTAGATAGCGAATTAAACGGTAGATTAGGCGACTTTGGCCTTGCAAGAATGTATGATCATGGAACTGATCCTCATACTACCCATGTGGTTGGGACTTTAGGCTATCTTGCACCGGAGCTTGCTAGAACCGGCAAGGCGACTACAAGCACAGACATGTTTGCTTTTGGGGCTTTTTTGCTTGAGGTCGCTTGCGGGAAGAGACCAATCGACCCGCAATTCTCAGCAGAGGAGCCAATTTTGATAGACTGGGTATCTGAGTGCTGGAAGAGAGGGACAATCCTAGAAGCCATGGATCCAAAATTGAACGTTGACTGTGTGGTGGAGGAGATAGAATTGGTCTTGAAGCTAGGCTTGCTATGTTCACATCCGGTGCCGGAGGCTAGGCCTAGCATTCGGCAAGTGGTGCAATGTCTGGATGGCAATACTAGTCTGCCTGAATTGTTATCAGACTCTTTCAATATCGATTTTTTACAATTGGCGCAAACAGAAGGTTTTGATGACATTGTCATGTCCTATCCAAAGTCGGCCCAATCATCATCGGCAGCGGACTCACTCATCTCCGGGGTTTCTTGACTCTCCAGGAACTCTAATCATGGATTTCCTAGGATGACTACTCCAAACTCTCTTTCTTTGTGTTTCTTGTGTTGTTAGTGTTGTTTGTCAGTGATCTGAGATAGCTGAATTCTGTTATATATGTTAAGTGTTGTTTGTTAGTAATTCAAGAGGGAGATTTTAGATGGAGAGGGATAGAATTTCTAAACTCTGTTATACATTACATATATGTCGGTGTTGTTTGTTAGTAATTCATGTTGGAAAATTCCATCATGTGGGGCCACACATATAACCATTAAATGTGTTATGCTATCTTTGGTTAAGCCTAATTGAAGTGATCTAATTAAGACTTAAAAGTTTTAAGGCTTAAGGGTATAATTGTCATGGGATTAATGTGTAGATACCAGATTTGCTAATTCTAATTTGTCTAAGCCTAATTGAAGTGATCTAATTAAGACTTAAAGATTTAAGGCTTAAGGGTATAATTGTCATGGGATTAATATGTAGATACCAGAATACTAATTCTAATTTGATGAGGGGACAAATTAGAATTAGCAAATCTCATTATTATATATATTAGGGTTATGGTCCCTAATTCATATGGTAAGTTCATATTCTCTCTGACATCCCATCATCAGAAAGAAGGTTTCTCTGGGCAGCCATATTGGATTGGAAGATCAACAACGTGCGAATAATTTTCACAATGGATCAAGGTATGTTTTCCGCTTTACATCTCTCGATGATTTGACATGGAGGATCTTGGTTGTTTAAGTTTTTCTAGATCATAGATCTAGATCTTGTTTTCTAACATTTCATTGTTCGGATCTAGCAAAATGGATAACCATTGTCACCCCCTACTTTAAAGGTCATCGAGCTGAGCAACTCGGGTGAGTCCGGATGAGAATGCATACTCGCCTGAACGAGCACTCGGTTGACTGACTCATTCAACTCACCTGACCTGTGATTTGTGGAGCTGAGTTGACTCAGGAACTGCCCATCCGGATGAGACTGAATGAGTCTTTAAATTATGGCCTTTGCCTGACCCTTGGCAATTAATGACAGGTCTGAATCCTTCCGTTGTTTAAGCTCTATCCAAGCCCACCCATTGTTGTCGGTCGGCATGATTTCACGTAGCAGTATAGATTTCAAGATAAAAATATTTGAGAGTTTTTTTTTTAAGATCCCGGTCCCACCTATAATATTTTATTATATTTTAATTAGATATTATTATTATTATTTTAATTGAATGTATTTTTAGTTATTTAAGTGGTTAGGATTAAGTGGGGCACACGTTAGATTAGATGCGTGGATTAATGAGTTTGGTTAAGTTTGACCCGACTAAATGACTTAAGCTCATAGAATATTCTTTTTAACCGAATCACCATTCTAAACGCACTCTTATCCCTCTCCACTAATCTCTGCAACTCCTCCAATTCTTCTTCCTCGTTTTCGTCCTCTTTCAACTTCCCAAGTAATTCCAGATCCGGCCATCAGAATCAAATCATTAGGAGTAAATATGTACTCTTCGGTTATCTTCTTATTCTTTCCAATATTAGATTTTGGGTAGGAATACCATAGATCTGATCACCTTGGCATTCCTATCTCATCTCGTGTGTCAGATTGGTGTTATAATTATGATCTCGGATTGGGTATTGGTTAGGATCTGTTGCGTTTTCTTCGAACCTCGAACCTCAGGCAAGTTCCAAAACATAATTTATAAATTTAATACTTGTGTTTTTCCTTAATTTGCGTATATATGCATGTAGAAACCCTTTTATGATCTTATGATAATTTGTAATACAATTTTGTTTTGCAATGAGATCGGAGATTTGGAGGTGACCCAATCGATTTTCTTATATTTATGTTACTGTTGCAAATGGCTATTGTCCGTAGTACTAATGTTTGGATTTCAAAACCCCTTTTTCATTTTCTGCAAACTTGCGTTTAGGGATGTGAGACCATACTTTCAAGTAACCTTGATGGGCAGCGGAACCACAGAATTCAGGCAGTGGATCTGTAACAAGGGAACGCATGTAGTTTGGGACTGTCCATGTTTTCTACCATGGGTCCCAGGTGGGCACCCGATGACCAATCTAATCCGTGTTTTATTCGGAGGAGGACCCACGAGCGACCTCAAAGGTGTTAGACCCGTGAGGAGTGGGTCCCGTCCAACCCACCATCTAATGGTTTTAAGAATCGGAGGCGTGACTTAATATGGAGGTGTTGTCTTTTGCTTAATCTGGTTGTGGGGCCCACTGGTCGATTTGACCATATATCTGGTCCGTTCATATCGCCGTACATGGCTGGGCGACCATTGTTGTGAGGGTGATCTTGGGATTGGAAATGGTGGGGCCCACTTTCCAGACGGTCATGATGCATTTGGCGTCGTTTCACCCATTACAGAATTACATTCTGTATTAACTTGTTAGGGCGGTTCTGATGTAGAGATAAGGTAATGTTGACGTGTCATGTGATGGAATAAAGGGAGGAGAATGGGTGACCTGGTAACCTGGTGAGTCGTAACTTGTTGACCTGTTGAGTGGTACTTTGACTTGAATAGGATTGAAGGAAAGAAAGGTGTGGGGTGTTGACTGGTAACAGTTTTGAAATAGTGCCATGTGACTAGTGATGTTAGTTTTAAGACCATGATGTTCTAAAAATTTGGAATAAGGGCCTGGGTTGTTTTATACATCCAAATTAAATCCTTGGAATATTTTGAATGTGGAAAATATTTTAAATGGAATCCTTAGGTTTTCTAAAATTATAACTAAGATTGTTATTTCTTATTATTATTTATAAATTAAATATTAAATGATATCTTTGGTTTTAATGTGTTGAATTATATTTTTGAACTCTATTAATTGGATCATTGGACCTGAGTAAATACCGTCTGAGCAAACGATATCTTACTAACATGGGGTTTAGTGCCTCGTATGACCTCGAGGAAATCCTGATGGATTCGAGCTCAACCCATCTTTATTGAAAAACCCTTAATTGGGTCTATGCACCTTTGATTGAGAAGGGATGTGTTGACCTTTTATCTATTTAGATATTCTTGTAGTTGTTAGTTACGAGACCTTATGTTTGACTTTAGGATTGGCTTGTGGTTATTCTTTGACCTTCGGGTTTGCATATATGACTGAGATTGATGTTGGTTATTAGCTGCATACCCTATATGGATTGGATATAGACCGTGATGTGGCTTGGCAATCGATTGAGATATTATAGAGGTTTATTCGAATGATTTATCGATATTGATTGTGGATTGTTGTGCAGTCGGCCCTTCACTTTGACTTAGGTTTCTATGTCAGAGCATTACAGATCACTAGGTTAATTTATTATATTATGATCGGTATATATATGTACATCGATTAGGTCATAATTGAACGACTGCAGTTGTAATTGGACGGCTAATCACCAATGTGAACGGACACCGTAATATCCGCATTGATTGTTTGACCGGTATTCCGGATTATCGATCGGTTTATGACCACCGACGTGATTTAGATAGTTAGGGCTGACCACCCAAAGCAGTGGCATTGTTTCTGTGTGATTATTGTATTGCTCTATTGTGTAGATTGGATTTAGGTTATACGTTCTTTTCATTGTTGTCACATTGTTATTCTGTTATGATTATTACCTGTCATTACTCATATTGATCTTGTGTTTTATTTATAAATTATGCTTTTGTACTTTTTGTTTACTCTGTTTATTATTGCATAGGTACTGATCCCTACGCTGCCTTGGAGACGGTGGAGGGTCAAACGTTTCAAACGTTTGAGCCAACTGATGAACCTGAGTGGAATGACGGAGATGGTTTTGGAGCCGTCTGAGCCTCCATAAGAGTGAACATCATCTTAGTCTCTAGATGAACTTTCTTTAATGATATACATTTCCTTGGTAATTGTTTAATTTAATTCTGCAACTTTGATTTTTAAATGTTTATTTGATTTTCGTGTTGGATCTTACTTATGAATATTGAATACCAATTGAATAAGGCTACCGTTGCATTTAATGAAATTTTATTTGGACTCACCACGGTTTGTGATGTTATGTGGGTCCACCTCGCGGGTGTACACGACGTCTTTCATGTATCGATGCTCCGTAAATACGTTCGAGATCCATCTCACGTCATAGAATACGATGAAGTTCAGATCAAACCCGACTCCACCTACGTTGAACGTCCACGCCGCATCATTGATGAGAAAGAGCAAGTACTACGGACGAGGACTATTCGTTGGGTAAAACTCCTTTGGGAACACCACGGACCAGAAGAAGCCACGTTAGAACTCGAGGAACAGGTTGCGCGTCACTACAGAACTCTTTACCAAGGTATATTCATTCGGAGAACCGAATCATTCTTAAAGGGGGAGAAATGTTACACCCCGACCCTAATTAATCATATTTAGTACTAATTAATCGTATTTTAGCTAAATTAATTATGCTTAGTCGCTAATTATGATAAATTAGTGTTAATAATTAGTCTTTTTGAGTTGAGTTGGTTGAGTCTTGGGCTTTGAATAAGTGAGTTAGAATCGGGATGACTCGGTTGAGTGGAGTCAAGGTCTTTTTTGTAATTATCGATTTTCGTATTTTACATCATTTGCATGTCATTTTGGCACCAACGCGTGTATTTCATCGAGCTCACTAACTTTCGTATTATACTCGACTTCATTTGACCAAACCTTGAATGAGTGGGCCTCCAATTGACTCAAAATGAAAATGTCCAAATTAAATAAGTGGACTTACTTGCAAAAAGGGAACCTTATCCCTTATCATATAAATCCATTCCCTTTCCTTTTCATTCATTTTTCACTTCTCTTTATCTCTACTACTCTTCTTCTTCCCTTTTCTTCATTTCTCTTCTACTCCAATCATTTAAGAAATTGTTGCATGTGCTTTAAGAGTTAAGATCAGTGGCCTCATCTTCGTCATCTTCAACCTCATCTTCCATTGTAGACAAGAAGCTCTCTTCAATTTCCTCTATTTCCTCTCAAATTCAGAATTATTGCCAAGAGGTAGATAACAATCCTCTAGTTTATGATTTTTAAGTAGCATTAGAGTCAAGGAGACTCATTATCATCACATGCATCCATTCTCAACCATTCTTCCATGGTTTTTCTATTGTTAGGGTTTGTATTTTGGGGTTTTTTGTACCTTTTGAACCAAGTGGTGAAGTGAGGACTTTGGAAAGCTTAATAGAGGCAAGTATAAGCATAAACTGAGATTTACATATTGTAATCTTTATTAAAATTGAGTAAAGCTCTTTATCAATGATTTTTACTCTTCAATGAATGAATAGATTATATGGTTTTGTGATTTTTATTTGATAAATGGATTTGGGAGGATTATATGTTGTGGAGGGGAGTAAGGAGACTCCATTTTATATGTTTTGTATTAGGAAGAAATGTAGGAAATGAATGGAATGAAAGAACACATGGAAATCCAGAAATCTAAAATTCTTGATAGTTCGCTCGAGCGAACATACATCCTGAACCCAAGCTCGAGTGAACAAATGGTGAGCTCGAGCGACCAGCTCTCTGGATGGGGTCCGCTCGAGCGAACATAAAGCCATTTATTGGGCTTCTTTTGACCCAATTCTTTGAGTAAATTATCACTCCTAGCCTATGTTTAACCACCTTAATCATCCCCAATGGATAATTAAGGTGCTCACCCCATTTTATAGGAAATTAGATTTCTTTAGACCCTATGTCTTTAGAAATGAAACCTTTAACCTCCTTTAATTAGTCCAACGGAACTTATTAGTCAGTTTACTATGCCATGAAGATTAATTTAGGGACTCAACGTATTTATATTAATATGTGACACCAAATAAGTAATAATACGTTGACATCACTTAAATTACCTTGTATTGGATGGTAATAGACTGTGTGAATAATTAAATTAGTTAGTAAATGTCTTGATTCCTTAAATAATTTATATTGCATATTGAAGTTGAAATTTCCATTAATATCGATTTGGGAAAACCGCACTATACCTACCTGGACTTTGGCCGTTTTGCAGAGTACCCCCTATACTTTGGTATTTGTGACTAAACCTACCTGTAGTTTTAGTTGATATGCAAAATGAACGGAAACTGTTAGTATTGACGGTGTAGGCCGTATAAAACGCCTTTGGTGCATACTGGCCCCAAATTATAATCCAAAAAAGACATTTTTGCCCTTGCACCATGGTATCAGAGAATCGATCATGTTGAGTGTACCCCTAGATCATTGCACTCCAAGAGACACATCTTTTGCAGGCATGGAATCAAATATCATCCTTGCATCATCGATGAAGCCACAATTCAAATACCCCGATATCATAGAATTCCAAGATATCTGGTCCAGGTGCCGACCCTCGTTAAACAATCTCTCTGATGCGGTCATATTCCCACAATTGGAGTACATGTGAATCAATGAATTTTGAAGATTAACATAAGATTCAATCCCAATTCTAACAATCAGGTCATGAATCATTTATCCCTCCTTCATAGCTAGTAGGTGTGCACATGCTAAAAGAACGCTGACCATGACAACCTCATCCATCACAATTTGGAGGGAGAATTCCATCTCCAATCTGTACATATCCAGCCAAAATAGAATTCCATGAGACAGCATCCAACACAAAGCTCTTATCAAACAGTTGCGGCGCATCGCCCAAATGACAATTGGGTGTACCTTCTAGTTGAGAGAATCGGATGCTACAAGCCCCTTCCCACCCCAAGCGCTATCATCCTATTCACCATCTCCTCTCTCTCTCAAATCTCCATTTCCAAAGCCTCCAAATCCTCTTTTCCCAACAATCAAAATCCCTCATTCTCACTTTCACCGTCTTCCATTTCCAAATCAAAACCAACACAACAAAAATGATGGGCTCCGAAGAAGCCAATCTCTTCGCATCATCTTTCGAAGATATGGAAGACCTCTCCATCCACGACGGCGATCATTCCAATACCATCAATTCTATCTCCAACTCATCTCTACCCTCCATCCACATCACCATCAACGGCTCAGATCCCTTATCACTCTCTTCTCCATCCTTCGGGATTTCCCCAAAACCCCCTCCCCTTTTCTGACATTTCCTTCATTGACCCTCCTTCCTATGCTGATGTCGTCTTCTCCCTCTCTAAACATTCACGATCAGCAAGATCGGATTCTTCTTCCACCTCCGAATTCATCAAAATTACCGTTTCAGACCCTCAGAGTGAACTGGCCCCGGGCGGAAATAACTACGTTACATATCTGATCACCACGTGAACGAATGTAGCGGAGTTCGGGGCGTCGGAATTCAGCGTGCGGCGTCGGTTTAGAGACGTCGTGACGCTGGCGGATCGGCTGGCGGTGTCTTACCGAGGGTTTCTGATCCCAGCACGGCCGGATAAGAGCGTGGTGGAGTCTTACCGAGGGTTTCTGATCCCGGCACGGCCGGATAAGAGCGTGGCAGAGTCTTACCGAGGGTTTCTGATCCCGGCACGGCCAGCAGAGATGCAGAAAAAATCAAAGTCGAGCAACCCAGGCGGATGAGAACCCAGGCAGAGGGATCGCATTCAGGTAGGTCGGAGGGTCACCGACCCGGGCCCTCGTTTCGAAAGATGGGGAAAAAATGGATTGAGGCTGCACTTCTTTTTTTCGCTCGGATGGGAACCCAGGCGGAGGAATCGCTCTTCTAACCGCAAGCGAAAGGGGGATCGAGACGCAGAGCCAGTGAACCGGTATTTCCTTCTTCTCGCTCGGATGAGAACCCATGCGGAGGAATCGCACTTCCTTCTTCTCGCTCGGATGAGAACCCAGGCGAAGGAATCTCACTTCCTTCTTCTCGCTTGGATGAACCCAGGCAAAGGAATCTCGCTTGGATGAAAATCCAGGCAGAGGAATCGCGTTCAATAGATCCGGTGGGCTTAGCAGCGACTGCCGTTCATTCTCGAGAGATCTTGCTGAGAATGTAAACCCTAACCATAAGTGAATGTAAACCCTCGCCCAAAATCGCCACAGAATGTAAACCCTAACTGCAAGAGCAAAATGGGAAAAAACACGAATAGAGATCTTATATATGGAAGGGTAAATTCGTCATTTTCTATATTCCGTCACAGCCGTTTGTATTTGCAAGTCAACTAAAACTACAGGTAGGTTTAGTCCGAACTACCAAAATACAGGGTGTACTCTTCAAAAATACCAAACTACATGTAGGTATAATGCTTGTTTCCCTATTGATTTTAATTGATAAAGTAGTTATATCGTTCATATCATTCGATTCAATCATCTATTCTTCCAAATCGTTATTCATTGCTGTAAAACTATTCGATATTTGATGAAAGATTTGAATTGAGTAAGTATTTAATCATATGAGATTGCTATTCGATTTGATTTGTGAACAAGTACATAACTTACTCAAATTCGATTTTATTTGATTCGTTTGAGTCAACACTACTTAGCTTCGACATTGTGATACCTGACGGGGTTACACTTTGTTCGTATTATTTGAGACTACTGCAGTATGTCGTCTGGAGCACCGGAACTCCATAACCGGGTAGCCAGCTAGCCTTTGGTCGGGCCGCTGGTGACATTCCAACTAGATTTGCTCTCTTTGAGAATATGAGCTTAATGTAAATGCCAATTTGTATATATATATATTTCATTTGATTCCAAAAGTATGATTTAGTTCATTTTAATACAATTGCCTAGTTTTCCTTTACATTAATATTTTATTGTTATTTATTATTTAATCCACTTTAAAACATTATGTATTTCTTGTTTATTACCAATACTTGCCAAATCGTTATATTTGAGGTATTACTCTCGGTGTCACAGGCGCAGAACTGCTCCCGGCCTTGAAGAGGCCCAGGAGGGAGAGGTGGGTACCCAAGAAGTACCTTCAGGACTAGAGGAGTGGCCAGGTGTTGGGCCAATGTAAAGAATCCTCTTTCGGAGAGCTCTAGGATCTTTTGAGAGCTTATAGTTATAGTGTGACTGACTCCTTTTTGTGTGGGTCACACTATCATTTTATTTGTATTTTGTTTAATATTTTTGGTATTGGTGTATAGATTACTTTATAGATCTTCTTTTGTATAAACAATGTACATAATTGTAAAATTCTTTTGTATTAAACTTGAATACTGTAAATGGACTTGATGGGGATATGATATACATTTTGATGAATGAAATTTTCAGCTTCCGCTATATTAACTATTGATGACATATTTTAGTGAGCTTGACTCACGAGTGGAACAGTGTTTTCTCCTTCGTGTGTTTGTATTTGAGTCACAACAGGTACAATCACACAGGAGTACGTGTGTCTCACATCGGGGATTACCCTAGGCCAGGGTGATTTGGGATCGGGATGTGACACCCACACAAGTGGGAAGAAGTGTCGTGCCTATGGTTGAAACCCTTGGCAGCTAGGCGAGAACTACCGCCACTTACCACAATCAAGTTTGTGATACTTCTAATTAATGTATTACTTTGCAGATCGAGTGCTTTAAGTATAAGTGTGTTATAATAAGAGCGTGTTTTTATAATTGTGTCCTATTATTTTATGTTTCACTATTGAAGTTGTAAATTACAATGCAAAAACATTGAAGTAATAAAAAATTTTCATCAACACATTCTATTGCGTTTCATCAATGAAGCAGATCTCATGTATACAGCTCCAAACAATATGTTATATGCATTTGTCTCTTTTCTTTTATGGAACCTGCTCTATAACAATCAAGTGAAACAGGAAGTATTAATATGTTTGATCGGAGTAGCCTCAATATAATTAAGTCTGATGAAGTAATCGTACCCCTTGACTTTATCTTGCAAATTTATTATGATAAAATTCAAGACAAAAGCACAGAGCCACAGACCATATTGTTCGGCATAAACATGACATCACCTTCATTGTTTCCTCAGTTGAAAACTATGCATTCATAAGTGGCTTAGTTAATCAAGTATCGCTTCTTATAAAAATGTATTACCATAGAATTATTTTCTGTTATAACATTTTTAAATCAAGCTCTCTCCAAAGTCTTTGCTCCTTCTAGTAATTTCTCCATCATTTTAACTCATTTCTATGCAGAGTTGTAAGTCTGAATTTCTTATCTTTTTAACTTATTATTAATACGACTCGAACTCACCAACTCACAGTTGAAAGAGGGGAAAAATGATGTATATTTTTACAATGGGATTGGGGGTGGAAGTTGCAAGTTTGATGCTGGTTCTCATCACGTATGGTTGCAGGTTTGCAATATGTTTTTTCCTTTTTTTGTTTTTTTTTATAAGAGGACAGCAAAATCTCCAACTCAAGGTTGCAATCGTCCACGCCTAGGTCTTGGCAGTACTACGAAGAGGTCTACCAATTTGAATTTTTAGATCAGCATTATATTCTCCTGAAAATTTCATTCTGCACTCATCTAGATGATTCCCAAGGTGCTTCCACCTATTCAAAATAAAAAAAATTTGAACATCCTAATCATCAATTTTTTATTCGATCTTTGACGTGTTCTAGAAGATGTGAACATCATGTCTGATACCAAATTTCAATCTTATGTATTCAATTTTTCCTTCTGTTTCCTTTCTTTTTTAGATAATTGTCATCCCTTTCAAGCAAAATTTTCATTGACAATGATTTCTTTGTTCCTTCTCAATTTTTAATCACCCATTCCAAATTTTCAACACCATTATTTCTTGGAAAATGACATAATTTTAGAATGGATGACTACATACAGTTTTCTTACTTAAGATAATTCAGGTAAGTTGGACTGATGGAGGAATAATGTGACACCAATGCTGCCTCTGCACAGTACCATGCACATCCATGGTAGGATCCTCCAGACCCATGACCATGTGAGCACATGCCTCAACATCGATCGCTAATTGATCACATTAGTCATCTTATTCTCATCTTATTTTTTGCTGATAAGCATTCTTTTTCTCATTTAGGTTTTTGAATTTCTCATGTCATATGACTTTTAACACTTCTGGCAGATTGCAGTCAAAATTGTTTGTTGCTGGTGCCACAGTATCATGGTCTCTCTCTCTCTCTCTCTCTCTCTCTCTCTCTCTCTCTCTCTCTCTCTCTCTCTCTCTCTCTCTCTCTCTCTCTCTCTCTCTCAAAAGGAAGATATAACACATGCTAGCTACAGAAGGCAGCAAGAGAAAAAAAGACTAGAGTTTTGAGTTTGAAATCAAATTACAAATGTCCTGCAAAATTCTACTGTTGTTTTTGTTTTTGTTGTTAAAATCTGCAGCTTCACAAAGCGATGATTTCACCTATAATGGATTCCGTAATATTGCTAACCTGAGCCTGAGCGGCACCGCTGAGATCACACCAAATGGCCTCCTGAAGCTTACCAACACTACAAGGCAACTGAAGGGTCATGCCTTTTACTCCATCGCCCTTCCACTCAAGAATTTCTCAAATGGTAATGCTCTCTCCTTCTCCACAGCTTTTGTCTTTGCAATCTTTTCCCAGGATCGTGACTTGAGCGGCTCAGGGCTGGCCTTCGTAGTCTCCTCTACGAATGTTCTCCCAAGAGCTGCTGCCGCACAGTACCTGGGTCTCACCAATCCTACTACGGATGGGAATTCCACAAATTATATATTTGCTGTGGAGCTTGATACTGTTCAAAACATTGATTTGGGAGATATCGATGACAACCATGTCGGGATCGATATCAACAGCGTCAGGTCTAACAAATCCTCCCCTGCAGCTTATTTTGCAAATGAAGATGGAGGGATCAAGAACTTGAGCCTTAAAAGTGGAGAAATGATTCAGGCTTGGGTAGAATATGATGGCATAGAAAAGCAACTCAATGTAACATTGTCTCCAATCAATTTGCCAAAACCTACTCGGGCCCTAATATCAATGATCGTCGATCTCTCACCGATAATCTTAGATCCCATGTATGTGGGATTTTCTTCCTCTACTGGCCCACAAGCAGCCACACATTATATATTAGCATGGAGCTTTAAGATGAATGGAGTTGCTAAAGCACTTGATCTCTCGCGTCTTCCTAAGCTTCCTCGTATGGGACCCAAGGAGAAATCAAAGTTTCTAACAGTTGGGTTACCTCTGATTGTGGTAACGTCTACATCATTGATCATCCTTGGGGTTGTATACTTGGTGAGAAGAAAGATCAAATTTGCCGAAGTGCTTGAAGAATGGGAGAGTGAATATAAACCCCATAGGTTCTCATACAAGGATCTATTCATCGCAACAAAGGGCTTCAGAGACAGTGAGCTTCTAGGCATTGGAGGTTTTGGTAGGGTGTACAAAGGCATGTTGCCAACTTCCAATAAGGAAATAGCTGTGAAGAGAATCTCTCATGAATCACAACAAGGGATGAGAGAGTTTGTTGCAGAGATTGTGAGCCTAGGCCGCCTTTGCCACCGCAACTTGGTAGAGCTGCTCGGCTATTGCCGGCGAAAAGGAGAGCTCCTCTTAGTTTATGAATTCATGCCTAATGGAAGCCTTGATAAGTTTCTCTTCAATGAAAACAAAACTCTAGATTGGGGTCAGAGATTTCAAATTGTGAAAGGTGTAGCTTCAGGACTATTTTATCTGCATGAGGAGTGGGAGCAGCTTGTTATTCATAGAGACATCAAAGCTAGCAACATCCTGTTAGATAGCGAATTAAACGGTAGATTAGGCGACTTTGGCCTTGCAAGAATGTATGATCATGGAACTGATCCTCAAACTACCCATGTGGTTGGGACTTTAGGCTATCTTGCACCGGAGATTGCTAGAACCGGCAAGGCGACTACAAACACAGACATGTTTGCTTTTGGGGCTTTTTTGCTTGAGGTCGCTTGCGGGAAGAGACCAATAAACCCGCAATTCTCAGCAGAGGAGCCAATTTTGATAGACTGGGTATCTGAGTGCTGGAAGAGAGGGGCAATCCTAGAAGCCATGGATCCAAAATTGAACATTGACTGTGTGGTGGAGGAGATAGAATTGGTCTTGAAGCTAGGCTTACTGTGTGCACATCCGGTGCCGGAGGTTAGGCCTAGCATTCGGCAAGTGGTGCAATGTCTGGATGGCAATACTAGTCTGCCTGAATTGTTATCAGACTCTTTCAATATCGATTTGTTACAATTGGCGCAAACAGAAGGTTTGATGGCATTGTCATGTCCTATCCAACGTCAGCTCAATGATCATCGGCGGCGGACTCACTCCTCTCCGGGGTTTCTTGACTCTCCAGGAACTCTAATCATGGATGTCCTAGGATGACTGCTCCAAACTCTCTTTGTTTTTGTTTGTGTTTCTTATGTTGTTAGTGTTGTTTGTCAGTGATCTGAGATAGCTCAACTCTTTTATATATGTCAGTGTTGTTTGTTAGTAATTCAAGAGGGAGATTTAGTTGGAGAGGGTTAGAATTTCTAAACTTTTTTTTTTTTTTGAAACGGTAACAAAACTTTATTAAAAAGAGAAAATAAGTACAAAGCTGAAAAAGTAAAAGAGAAAAAAGTTAAAAGAGTAGGTACAAGAGTATTATACCAATCCCAATCCAATTACATAATCACACACACCCATGGAGACAACCTCTCAACTCCTTGCTTGGCTAGTAATTTCTAAACTCTATTATACATATATGTCAGTGTTGTTTGTTAGTATTTCATTGATCGGATCTAGCAAAATGGATACCCATTGTCACCCCCTACTTTAAAGGTCATCATGTTGAGCAACTTGTGTGAGTCCGAATGAATATGCATACTCGCTTGAACGAGTACTCGGTTGACTGACTCATTCAACTCACCTAACCTGTGATTTGTGGAACTAAGTTGACTCAGGAACTGCCCATCAGAATGAGACCGAATGAGTCTTTAAACTATGGTCTTTGTGAAATTCCTGCCTTAACACAAGCAAGTGTCCTAGTAAACTATCTCTAATAGATTACCAAAAGCTAGTGATTAATCTAATGGTTAAACACCAAATGAATATCAAGCAATCACACAAGCAACACGACACACGATTTATACGCGCGTGGAAAACCCTACTCGGAAAAAAATCACGGGCCTTATCATCTAGGCCAACAGACAACCAAGCACTAAAATCATGAAAGTTACAAGAGAGAACTCACACCCCTTTCTCTGTTGTTGACTCAACCTAATGACTGTGCTCGCTTGCCAACTACTCGTCGTGCACCTTCGCCGTGCTTAAACAAGTCAACTTGAATGCCTCTTCAAGATGATTAACTTTGTAGAAGAAGAAGAAGAACTCCACTACTCAGAACTTCATATCAGCAGGATAGAAGCTATGGAGAAGAACAATTTTCTCTCTTGATGTTCTTTAGAATTGACTAAAGAGAGAGATACATAAGCAGCCACCCTAAACGAATATTAGAGCTTCTTATATATGATTAGGTCGTCTTCTAATCGAATCCACACAAAAATAGAAGAGAAAACGTCCAGATCCGAAATTCTCTCATCCCAGCCACTTGAGCGCATGAGGTTGCTGTGTCGAGTTGACTGGGCACACTCGAGCGGATGTATGTGCGCTCGAGCACCTGAGGCTGCTGTCTCTAATTGTGCCTGGGCACGCTCGAGCGGATTGAGGCGCGCTCGAGTGCGTGAAGCCTCTGTCTTGAACTTGAAATTTATATGTCCATTGTCTCTGGCACAGTCCACCTAGAAATTACATGTTAAATTGGATTCCCGGTTTTGTCCATGACCCAATGAATTAGCTAACACACTTAAAAAGACCTTACACTTTGCCTGACCCTTGGCCATTAATGTCAGGTCTGAATCCTTCTGTTGTTTAAGCTCTGTCCAAGCCCAACCATTGTTGTCGGCCGGCATGATTTCAAGTAGCAGTATAGATTTCAAGATAAAAAATTTTTAGAGATTATCTGCCCTATTTTTTTTACATCCTTGCAATGCTATAAGTGTTGTTTTCAACCAAACATTGATTACAATAATTTTTGACAACTATGGATTAAATTTTGTTGACCCTTTTTTAACCACAATCAAATTAGTATGTGTATGTGTTTTTTATTTTATTTTTAATAACCCAACCAAAGGGGTTGGGGCCTAAGAGAGAGCCTGCACACACAGGAAAAGGCAATCAACATAAGCGAGAATAAAGCCCCCACACAAGTGAGAAGAAGTGGCGTATATAGAGTTCGAACCTTTGGCTGCCAGGCAAAAACTACAGCTACTTACCAGTAAGATAAGTGGCCGTTCTCACAATCAAGTTTGTGTTATACTTCTAATTAATGTATTACTTTGTAGATCGAATGTTTTTTTAGCGTAAGTGTGTTATAATAAGAGTGTGTTTTTATAATTGTGTCCTATAATTTATGTTTCACTATTGAAGTTGTAAATTACAATGTAAAAAATTTCAAGTAATATAATTTTTTCACCAACACATTTTATTGTGTTTCATCCATGGATGAAAAAAGCGGCCGCCACGCCGATATATAGGCCGTAGCGGGCGATACCGCCACGCTACGGCCGAAATATCGGCCGTCACATCCGTGGCGGCCCGTAGCGGCAGAAATTACTTTATAAGTTAATATGACTAAGAAACATGAATACAAGTGAAAAAACAAATAATTACTACTATTTTCTATTTATACAGCGATACAGGACTTCATATATTGAGGGCACCGCTACACCCCCTTTTCTTACTTACTTTTGCAAAAGAACCACATATTCTTTCATTTTTACAATTTTCTGGGTTTTCTGAAATTTTTTCAGATTTTTTTGGCTATTATTTCAAATCGCACCGCTACGCCGCTACTATCCCCCGCTTCGTAGCATCACGCCCGCCGCTACCGCTATTTTTATCCTTGATTTTATCAATGAAGCTAGATCTCATGTATACAACTCCAAACAATATGTTAAATATTATATGCATTAGGACCCAGGGTTGCAGGTTTGCAATATGTTTTTTCCTTCTATTTTTGTATAAGAGGACGGCAAAATCACCAACTCAATGTTGCAATCGTATCAGAAGTCAAATAATTTGCAAAGGGATGCAAGTCAAATATTGGAATAGGAATTTGATCAAACTTTTTTAGTTTTTTTCAAAAGTTGGCCCAGTAGCTAGGAGATCTGAAGTAAACATGGCCAACAAGGGATCAATTCCTGAGCAGAGTTGTGGCAGCGAGCGCGCTATCCATATATAGCAATTCCCGAATTTGATCGAACTCTATTACATGGGTTTTTTTATCCTGTTCCTTTATTCTAAAAGGCTTTTTGTGTAATTAAGTAATTTTTTTAGTAACTTCATTTATACTTAGTTGTATTTATTGCGCTTGATTTTCTTTCTTTCTTCTTTCTTTTTTTTTAATGATTTCTATTTGATTTGCACATACATCTCTTACATTGAGTTGGGTCTGATAAGTCAGGCCCAAATGACCCAACCCATGAGGATGAAGCTCAGGTCCAAGCCCACGAAGAGACCAAGTCAAGGCAGCCACGTTGCTTCGGAAGCAATCCCGCTCCTACCAGGTCCTGCGGAGAAATATCGCACCTGCCTCGTCCAGCGCGAGGGCAGTTCCTCACCTGCCTCCTCCAGCGCGAGGGCAGTTCGAGGGTTCCAAGGACGAACGTTGCTGAAGAGTCGTCCCCATCTGTTAGGGGAGGACTATAAATCAAGGAGTCCCACCAGCACTTGCGGAAGGACGGATCTCTCTCTATTCACTTCGACGCTTGTATTCCTCTAGTTTGTAATAATCATTGAGGAAGTAAAACACCACAGGCAATCTCTGCCTTTATGAAGTGGACGTAGGTCATGCTTGACCGAACCACTATAAATCTCTCATCTCTCTTCATTTATTACATTTATTACTTGACCGGTGGTGTCCGAAACCTAATTTTGGCATCATCAGTTTGGCGCCGTCTGTGGGAACGAACAAAAGTTCTCATCCATTTTTCAAAATTATGGTGATCACCACTACATCGATAAGACGAGCAGAGGGCGAGGGTAACCCTTCAATCCTACCCCGAATGCTCCTGCTCCCACTCCGTTGGAGACCATGCAACAGCTGGTAACCCAAAACCAGCAGATCTTACAACTCGTGCTGGCAAGGCAAGGAGGAGCACAATTTGGTGGAGTACCGCATGAAGTACCAATCTCCGAGGCATGCTCCATGGCGAGAAGCAACTCACTGGGCGCCCATCCCAATGGCGCCCAGGGGTAGAAAAGCACCTCACCCGGGCGCCCATCCTCATGGCGCCCAGGGTAGAGGAGTACCTCACCCGGGCGCCCATCCTCATGGCGCCCAGGGTAGAGGAGCACCTCACTTGGGCGCCCATCATCATGGCGCCCAGGGTCGAGGAACACATCACCATCGACATCATAAGAGCTGCCACTACAATCATCAAGCCCCCTCAGTCAGCACGAAGCCTAAGAGGGCAATATCTGGGAAAGCAGTTCTCTCATGGACCGCCCCAGTCACTGTCTCCACAAAGGTCTGTCTGAGCATCACCCTCTCACGGGTCTGTACAAGCTCAGTCTCATTGAGAGAAGCCCTCTCGCGGGTCTTTAGAAGCTCACCTCACCGAGCGAAGCCCTCTCAAGGGTCTTCAGAAGCTCAGTGAGCCCTCTCAAGGGTCTTCAGAAGCTCACCTCACCGAGCGAAGCCCTCTCAAGGGTCTTTAGAAGCTCAGTGAGCCCTCTCAAGGGTCTTCAGAAGCTCAGCCTCTCTGAGCGAAGCCCTCTCAAGGTCCTTCACAAGCTCAGCCTCATTGAGCGAAGCCCTCTCGCGGGTCTTCAGAAGCTCACCTCACCGAGCGAAGCCCTCTCAAGGGTCTTCAGAAGCTCACCTCACGGAGCGAAGCCCTCTCAAGGGTCTTCAGAAGCTCAGTGAGCCCTCTCAAGGGTCTTCAGAAGCTCAGCCTCTCTGAGCGAGGTCCTTCACAAGCTCAGCCGCTGCCTTGGCCACCCTCTCTTAGGCTACTAAGAGTTCGGTCTCAAGCCTGGTCGCGCCTCTCGCAGGCCGCGGAAAGATCAGCCTCGGAAGTCCTTCTAACTGGCGCAGCCCTCTCCCAGCTGGCGCAGCCCTCTCCTAGCTGGCACGCCCTCTCCTCAGCTTGAGAAGCTCTCTCATTTCTTCTTCTGGGATGACCCATCAGAAGTTACCGAGGGGCAGAATCTTGGAATTTACATGTGCTAAGGGATATATCATGCGCTACGCAGAGGGGGTCCGGGGGTGTCCCCCGAAAAAAAAAAAAAAAAGGAATACGTAACATCCGCCACGGGATCAGACTCCCCCGGGCGCCCAAGTCCCTCGGCGCCCAAAGCATCCCTCGAGCGCCCAGGACTCCCCCGGGCGCCCAAGTCCCTCACTCCCCCTCTCGCCAGGACTACTCCCCAGGCGCCCAAGTCCCTCGGGCGCCCAAGGGCCTCTCCACGCCCCAAGGAATTCCCCGGGCGCCCAGACTCCCCCGGGCGCCCAAGGGCCTTCCACGCCCCAAGGAATTCCCCGGGCGCCCAGACTCCCCCGGGCGCCCAAGGGCCTCTCCACCCAGGGCTCCCAGACTCCTCCGGGCGCCCAGGCCCTCACTCCCCGGGCGCCCAGACACTCCCTCGGGCGCCCAGGCCCTCACTCCCCCGGCGCCCAGACACTCACTCCCCCGGGCGCCCAGGTTAACTCCTCAGGCGCCCAGGGCGCTCGCAGCTGGCGGGCGCCCACCTCCTCCTCGCCCAGCGCGCGTCGCCCTCGCCCAGGGTGATGCCGCCCAGCAGCGCAGGCGGCGGGCGCCCACCTCCTCCTCGCCCAGCAGCGCAGGGGCGCCCACCTCCTCCTCGCCCAGCGCGCGTCGCCCTCGCCCAGGGTGATGCCGCCCAGCAAACGCAGGCGGCGGGCGCCCACCTCCTCCTCGCCCAGCAGCGCAGGGGCGCCCGCCTCGTCCTCGCCCATTGCGGGATTGCCGAAGGCGCCAACGTCGCCGCAGGGGCGCCCGCGGCCTGACGGACGCCCAGCGCAGATCACGTCCGACCGCCGACTGGCGAGTGTCCAGGATGGAGCCACTCGCGCCTACGCCCAGGAACTTGTCCCCCGGGCGCCCAGGCCTTCTCCCCCCTGGCCGGTTCCAAAGCTCGCCCATATCAGGATTAAAACCGGAAAAGAGGAAAAAGATTTTGGAGGGAGAAAAGACCTGAATCTACCAATGCCCCCCTTTCAAAAAATTATTTGGGCACGGGGCATTGAGGGGCAAATGATGAGTCAGGCCCAAATGACCCAACCCATGAGGATGAAGCTCAGGTCCAAGCCCACGAAGAGACCAAGTCAAGGCAGCCACGTTGCTTCGGAAGCAATCCCGCTCCTACCAGGTCCTGCGGAGAAATATCGCACCTGCCTCGTCCAGCGCGAGGGCAGTTCCTCACCTGCCTCCTCCAGCGGGAGGGCAGTTCGAGGGTTCCAAGGACGAACGTTGCTGAAGAGTCGTCCCCATCTGTTAGGGGATGACTATAAATCAAGGAGTCCCACCAGCACTTGCGGAAGGACGGATCTCTCTCTATTCACTTCGACGCTTGTATTCCTCTAGTTTGTAATAATCATTGAGGAAGTAAAACACCACAGGCAATCTCTGCCTTTATGAAGTGGACGTAGGTCACGCTTGACCGAACCACTATAAATCTCTCATCTCTCTTCATTTATTACATTTATTACTTGACCGGTGGTGTCCGAAACCTAATTTTGGCATCATCAGGGTCAAAGGTGGGTCGTCAAGGTCTTGAAGAGAATGTGTACTTCTGAGTCATTATCTTCGATCTGTGTAAACAGTAATTTACATAAAACTAATGCTAATCTCCATTATTGCATAAACTTAATTGGCTGAAACTGACCCGTGAAAGTTTAGAACTTTTTTCACTTCCATCTTTTAGCTAACCACGTCTTTCATGCTTATCACAAAAGTCTAATTGCATAGAGCTCACATCACATCAAAGATGTCTCATATTAACTAAATTATTAACTCTAAATTAAAAGTAACTAAAAAGAGCATGTGGCTGATTGCATCTGCTCCCTATGGAACTTTAATTTTATTCTGAGATTTTTAGAAAGGTGGTTAGCATCTCCATCAATTTATAAACCCAACCACTGGTATAACTATAACATATATTATTCAAAAACAAAACAATGCAAGACTATAATTAAAGTGCCAAAACAAAAGCAAAAATTACACCCACTTATAGTTAGTTTATTATGAAAGTAGTAGGTTTTAGTCAGTTGTAATCCTTTTCTATAGGAAATGTCCGGTTAGAATATCTATGGGTTATTAATATCAAAGCCTCAACCATTTAACATTATTAAAACCAGAACCTCAGCTATTTAACATCTCCAAATCATTACCTAGCCAAATATCTATAGTACATGTGGAAAAAAAATATTCATGAAGGTAGAATTCTTTGGAAAATCAAAATACATGAAAATATTTATAAATTTAGATTTATCTTTAGTTTATGTAAGATTATTGCACTGAACACTTCTTTCTCTTCAGTAAATTTTAATATATAGATTTTTAAAGATGATAAATAATGTATCTGAAACTCATGAACATACCCATTTTTCCTTATTCCCTGGCCATGTTTTCTTCAACTACCTCCATTTTGGCATGTTACATCCTTGTTCAACATCTTAATAGATCTCTCCTTTATTATTATTATTATTATTATTATTATATATTATCATGTTTTGAGAATTTAAATAATTTTTAAAAAAATATAAGGACTTTTATATATATATATATATATATAAAGAACAAGACTCTCCTAAGCTCAAGCTTATGATAAGGTAAGCTCAAGTGTGTGGTGATGCCCACCTGGGGACCCACATGGAGATGGGGATGGGGGATTTCAAGGACTTCTTAGGATCTTTCTCTCTGTAAAAAATGAGTCACAACCGTAATTTCTATCATCTTCATATAAACCCAAAAGTTTAATGGTTACGAGATTTTATCATAAGCTTGAGCTTAGGAGAGTCTTGCTCATATATAACTCAACATTTCTTTATAGTAGTGTACAAATAAAGATGCACATAAGAAGACAACTAATTTAACTTAACACGTTTTTCTCTTTTCTCTACGTAAAATTTATATGAAGAATCAAAATACTTAAACATTTACATGATATTGAGATGATTGGTTTAAATGATCGTTACTTTAATTTTAAATTAAAGCTCATATGATTACTTTGATTTGACATACATCACCAATTAAATAGTTGTGTGTTTATATATTAAAGCTTCTTTTACATTTGATTTCCACATTTATTACAATCTTTCAAGATATCTATTATGTAGTTTTATTTAAGCTTAACTCCTTATTAATTTTTGGCCCTGGGGCCGGGCCTGCTTTGCTAGTGTTAAAATTACACCTATCTGTTGTACGGTTGTTGCATCTCTAGGTTTTGAAAAGGGAGAGTTTCAAATTAGGCCTTAACCTTTTGTCTTATTTCAAAAGGGGACACAAGTTTTAAAACTTTTCAAATTAGTGAAAAAGTTTTCAAATGATCAGATGTCCTTAATTGAAAACTTACTGGAAAACTTAGGAACTAATTTGAGACGTATTGAGATTTGTGTCCTTTTTTTAAATAAGATAAAAACTTAAGTCCTTATTTAAAAATTCTTCATTTTGAAAATATAAGGAGTCCAACGGGGAATTTGAATTTCTTGCCTGAGGACAAAGGCAAGAAAAATTAATAAATAAGATGATAAATGTGCAGTTGTACAACTAGGGAATCCACAATAGAGAGGAAAACTACTATATTTTTTCATGCAGCTCATTCTACTGCCATTTGGTGCGAATTTTCCTCGTGCCAAAGGGGAAAAAAAGATAAACCAATTTTTCTCGATAAAGATTTTTATTTCCTTCGTGAGAAGTAAGAAAGCAAGATTTTTCTCTCATGAAAAAAAAAATGCAGGAAGCAAAATCCTCTATGTGCACAATTACAAACCCTTGCCCTGAGACCTGATGTGATTTATAAACCTTCCCCTCACCCTCCTTCTTCCAGGGGTGGCAACGGGTTGGGTGGGCTTAATAGGTCTAACTCAGGTCAGAGTTGATGGGTGATAGTTGAATAAAGTTCAACTAGCAAGATGTAACTCAAACCTAGCTGATGGGATTAAATATGCCAATCAAGATTCAAACCCAACCCAGAATTTAAAAAGATCAACTTTAACCCTGAATATAAAGTGTTTGAGTTGGGTGGGCAGGCCAAGTTGGGAACTGCCACCTCTCATGTCTGAGTCTGTCTCCCCTCAAACCATTAAAATAGTAAAATAGTAGGCTGGCACACCAGCTGCTTGTCCTGGTCTCATTCTAAATAAATACAAGTCTCCATAGGCACCAACCCATTACTGTTTACAGCATACATATAAGAGTCCAAATTTCTCCTTTTTGTCAAAAAAAAAAAAGGAAAAAGTTAAAATCCAGTTTTTCTCTGAACCCTATGACTAACCTTTGGGTGACCTGGTCCACCTGGATCACGATTCGCCCACTCATGGTAAGCCTATGTACAGAGGATCCGGGCTCCAGAAATAATGGTGCTGCACCAAACTCTCTGGGGTGTCTCTTTCTGTCAATAAATGCAGGGAAAAGTCCTAAAAATAGGGTCTAATGAGAAGTGGCCGAGTTTTCTCCCACGGAGTCCACATGGAGAACCATGCGTGAAAACGCATCTCTGCTGTTTATGCAGAGGGGCCCACCTACATTAACTCGGGAGAGTGAGTTTCACGTATTGGTCGGCTTGAGAAAATCTCTCATTAAAATTAAATGGCTAAATATAGCCACGCGGTGCCGGTAAACAGAACAATTAAATGATTGAAGATCACAGGTCAAAAATAGTTATATTTTCTACACAAAATCATTTCTGATAGTTACATAGCAAATAACAGTCAAATTTAAAAACATAGCAAAATATAGTATAAATGTTTAATTATTGAGCGAGCAAAAAAAATAATAATAATAATAATAAAAAAAGAAGAAAAAAAGACCTCCTCTTATATGTACAAGGCCTAATGCAATATATCTTATTAGTAGCAGAGAGCTTCCACCTGTGAAGTCAAAGAAAGCCAAAGACTCTCTCTCTAAACACAGCACACACAGACTCTCTCTCCTCCCGACTCAATCAGGAAAGCACAGAGAAAAATCAATGAACAAAATTGACAGAAGCACAAATGAACAAAATTGACTGAGCAAAGCAAAAAAAAAAAAAAAATTGACTTTTGATTCCCTCCAACCACAACCTTCCACCCCAAGAAATATATACAAGTAGAGAGACAGATATATAATCATCAGTTATGTAATATGGGACTGGGCAGCTAAATAGAATCAGGAGTAGAGTAACAAGGACTCTTAACACAATGTTCTCCAAGATTCTACTGCTGTTTCTCTTTCAACTTGCAGCTTCGAATTCTCAAGAATTCACCTACAATGGATTCCACGGCGCCGCCTTGAAGGTGGATGGCACAGCAGAGATCACACCTAATGGCCTGTTGAAGCTTACCAACACTACAAAGCATTTGACGGGTCATGCTTTCCACCCCATTCCTTTTCCCTTCAAGAACGCTTCAAACGGTAATGTTCACACTTTCTCTACTAGTTTTGTCTTTGCAATTTTCCCTGAACTAGCCGACATGAGCGGCGCCGGGCTGGCCTTTGTAGTTTCCCCTACAAATCGTCTGATCAACACTGACGCTGCACACTATATGGGTCTCGTCAATCGCAGCAATGATGGAAACTTCACAAACCATATTGTTGCTGTCGAGCTAGATACAGTTCAAAACATTGATGTGGGAGATATCGATGAGAACCATGTTGGAATTGACATCAACAGCGTCAGGTCTCGCAATTCCTTCCCTGCAGCTTATTATGTGAATGAAATTGGAGGCAACAAGAGCATAAGCCTCAAAAGTGGGGAAATGATTCGGGCTTGGGTAGATTACAATGGTATAGAAAAGAAATTCAATGTAACATTAGCCCCTGCCAACCTGCCTAAACCTATTTATCCTCTCATATCAACTACTCTTGATCTTTCACCGATAATTAAAGACCATATGTATGTGGGCTTTTCTTCTGCTACTGGTCCAATTGTAGCATCGCATTATGTTTTAGGATGGAGCTTTAAGATGAATGGAGTTGCCAAATCACTTGATATCTCAAGTCTTCCTAAGCTTCCTCGCAGGGGATTGAAAGGGAGATCGAATTTTTTAGTGATTGGGTTGCCTATAATTGTGGTGGCTTCTGTATTATCAATCGCCTTTGGAGTTAAATACATGGTGAGAAGACGGATCAAATTTGCTGAAGTACTCGAAGATTGGGAGATCGAATATAAGCCACACAGATTCTCATACAAGGATCTATTCATTGCCACCAAGGGCTTTAGAGAGAGTGAGCTTTTGGGGATTGGAGGTTTTGGTAGGGTGTACAAAGGGATATTACCGACTTCCAAAAATGAAATAGCTGTGAAGAGAGTTTCTCATGAATCAAAGCAAGGGACAAGAGAATTTATTGCAGAGGTTGTGAGCCTTGGCCGCCTCCGCCATCGCAACTTGGTAAAGCTATGTGGTTATTGCCGGCGTAAAGGAGAGCTCCTCCTGGTCTATGATTACATGCCCAATGGAAGTCTTGACAAGTTCCTCTTCAATGAAGACAGAACTCTGGGTTGGGCTGAAAGGTTTCAAGTTGTGAAAGGAGTAGCTTCAGGACTGCTCTATTTGCATGAGGAATGGGAGCAGGTGGTTGTTCACAGAGACATCAAAGCTAGCAATGTTTTAGTAGACAGTGAGTTTAATGGGAGGTTAGGCGACTTTGGCCTTTCGAGGATGTATGATCATGGAACTGATCCTCATACTACCCTTCTGGTAGGAACACTGGGCTATCTTGCTCCTGAGCTTGCTAGAACTGGCAAGGGAACTACAGCCACAGACACATTCGCTTTCGGGGTGTTTTTGCTCGAGGTCGCTTGTGGGAAGAAACCTATAAACCAACATCAATCAGGGGAGGAGCTGATGTTAGTTGATTGGGTATCTGAATGTTGGAAGAGGGGAGAGATCCTAGAGGCCAAGGATCCAAAATTGGGAAGTGACTATGCAATTGAGGAAATGGAGTTGGTTTTGAAGCTAGGTCTGCTATGCTCACATCCCAAACCAGTGGCCAGGCCTACCATGCGGCAAGTTATGCAGATGCTCGATGGCGATTATAGTTTGCCTGAATTGTCATTGCAGTGTTTTGATATCAGTGTTTTACCGGCAATGCAAATGGAATATACTGATGATATGTTCATGTCCTACCGTACTTCAGGCCACTCATCATCAGTAACAGAGTCATTTCTCTCTGGAGGCCGATGAATCAATAGTAACTCTATCTAGAAGTTTGATAGCTTTGATAGGATCTCTCTCTTTATCTATCTGTGTCTAGTTTCATTCATATTCTAGTTAGGAGGATGTTTATTACAATTTCTGTGTCCTAGTGTTCCTTACATTTGCAAGTAATTTAAATTCATATTACAGTGAGCTATGTGATAGAGATATAAATCATAGGAATGAAAAACTGATATTTGGATAGTTCAAACTAGGCATTGTAACTGTATCATGCTCTGTCCCATACTTCAATTTTTATTTGTAAAATTCATGTCCACGCCATGATCCTGCCATGCCATATCTGGGCATTATATCTTCAAACAACATACAAGCTTCTATATAATAATTATTAGTTCGTAACTAAAATATTGTCTAGTAAATATACTAACTGCTTCTTTTAGTAACTTTAATGCTATTTTTTGGTAAGTCAACAGGATATCATCCTCTTAAGATGAAGCGTCTCATGGAGATGGCAGCAGTCTCAGGTTGAGTTCAGCTCAAGCCAGCCCATTTATCTCCTGGCCTAAACTTTAGGCCTAATCCGTCTCTTTAAATCCCAAAAGCAGGGCAAAAGGACATATTTTAACTATGTTTTCTTATTTTCCATAAGATAAGTAGATCACTCTATTTTTGTTTCATTCATCCCTTCTCAAGTTTTAGCAGGCACAGAGAAGGCATATAGAGTCATCAATCAAGGTTATGTATAGCACCACAAAACAAGCTAAGGTTCTCTGTTTTTATTTCAGTTATCCCTTTTAATGCCACTGAAAAGGCAGCTAGGATCATCAAACTAGGTGATGTGGTGTTTTGAACAAGTGAAGGTCCATAATATCAAGCATGCCAGAAAATATGAGCTAGAAAGTATATTAACCTAGAAAGTAAAGTTGATTTAAAGCAGCTAGGTCAATTGGTCATGATGATTTTGTAGCCTTACCGCACTATGGTTTATTAAAGAAGTTTCAGATCATCAAGCATGCAACAAAAGTTTCTTGAGACGAATGTAACAAGTAAAAAATTACTTTTAAGCTTCTATATGCTAGGTTGAGAATTTTTAGGCTCATTTTTCATCAATCTGAAACTTTTTTTTTTTTGTGGTAACTATATTTTATTGAAGGAATTGAAATTCATCAGTACAAGAGAAATCTAGTGGAAAGCTACCAAAACAAAAACACCAGCTACAACAACAAAACCAGAATAAAACTAAAAAAAAAAAACAACAACAACAACAGGGGAATAGGAATGGATCCCTCCTGCCGAGTCCACGATCTCTGATCCCTAACTCCTTCCTTCACCAATGGTCAGCTGCCAAAGTAGCACTCCTCTTTACATATGAGAAAAGGAAGCATCCAAATCTCTCGCTAAATCTATCACCTCCTCCACTGTCACGACCCGAGCCTGAGATAAAAATTTAAATTGAGTTAACCCCGAGTCGCGACCATACTTACTCCCGTGAACTTTAAACATTTAAATTGAGTTAACCCCGAGTCGCGACCATACTTACTCCCGTGAACTTTAAACATAAAATTCACAAGGGATATCAAATTACACATTATGCTAAACATAAACAAATTTACATTGCTCATATAAACAAAACTTATTATTATTTACCAAAAGTTTCACATCATTATTACAACACTTCATCTTTTCTCAACTAATCCTTCTGAAGAAACCAGATTAGTTGTTCCCACTGATGTTGTGACCTCTAAAGAACCGGCAATAGTAGTTGTGCATGTAATGTCATCAATAACACTATAAATTTGACAATTCAGCAATGTATAAATAATTACATGATTATACATGCTAATCATATACTTAAATTATCTAGATTCAATATTACACAATATAATTACAAATCAACATCAATATTAAATAGTACAATTACAATTCCATTCTAATTCAATGAGTATCTTTATGAGTTGACAAACTACCATAGCATTTCCAAATAAATTAATCTCCCTAAAAAGGAAGAATTATATAAATTCCCCGGCACATGACTGATGGGCGCACCATTCATGACTCAGGCCTCAATGACTTATCAAATAAGTGGAGTCTACTCAATGTCTTTATCAGAGACCACTGGCATCACCACGGAGTTCCGGACCACTCCCAAATAATTTGTTGCAGCAAACAGAAATCACTATGTAGTGCCAGACTCAGTATATAATATAATTCACTTCATTTAATTTCCGTTTAATTATAAATGAACGGATACAAATTAATAAATAATCCTTTCAGGATTCTTTTCAATATACAATTCAATAATTACCCTATCTGGGTTCAATTCATCATATAATGTCACTTAAAGACAATAAAGAACATATCTTTGACAAATCAAATTCAATTAAACAATACCATCCAATTGGGTGTAATTCTTAGTTATTTAATGTACTTGTGTTATTCTCGATGAACATCATAGTTACATATAATTTATACATTAAAGTCCCCTTAATTAACACCTATATATCTATAAACTATATGAACAGCCTTGATTAAATCAATAGGCTTTGTCTCAGAATTAAATACAGTCTTTATAGACTGTCGGTCAGCTCCTCGGTTAACCGAACTCTGTAGGTTAAGCTCTCGATCACTACTCGGTTTGAAATCCAGAGAACAATAAATCTCTAAAATTATACTTCTGTTAACCAGTCGATTAACCGAACTCCCTTTGTCGGCTGACCGAACTAGGTTCGGTCAGGTCTCGGTTTGAAAACCAGAGACACGATTGTCCTACATTTTTCACTGTCGGTCAGGTCTGTCGATCGACCGAAGGCTAACCGACCTTATAATGTCGGTTAACCGAACTCTGTACGAAAATATGCAGAATTCTGAAACGAATTCTATTTCACTCCAAATCAATTCCAACCTGCATAAAATCTATGGAACCTCATGTTCCCTTTCTCAACATCAGACTTATACATTCAAATAACACTTCTATTCACCATTCAATCCATAAATCATATCCATTTATGCAAATAAATGAAGCTAGAAGAAACTCACAGTAACTAGCATTTAATCATAAACAAGTTTATACACTACATCAAAAATGGGAAATTGGAACGGATTACCGTTCCTAATTCGTGTGTTCCTAATCCGTTCATCCGTTCTAATTTTCTGTTTTTGGAACGGATTAGAAATGGTTTAGGAACGGATAAACGGATTAAGAACACACGGATTAGGAATGGTAATCCGTTCTAATTTTTCATTTTTAGTGTAGTGATACTTGCCTTTCACTTCAAGCTTGATACCAGATCCCTTTCGTTAGCTTGAGCTTCTAATTAACTCAAATAACCCAAATCTCAAACCTGGATAGCTTGATATAAGAGAATTCAAGATTCTCTTAAACTTCAACTCTCAAACAATGGAAAAACTCATTCAGGAAGATGAAGCATCTCAAGCTTCTCTTGAACCCACTTTGTAAAACCCTTTTTCCAAATGATTAACCAAAGAAGAAAGAGAAGAAATGAAGAAGCAAAGAGTCTAGGGCTCTTCTCAGCTACTGCAAAATCATTCCACCGAATAAAATAGGTTTTGAGTTCTTTTACAACTTTACAATAGGACCTTTTGCATTTTAACCCTCTTTTTCATGCTTATTTTCATTTTTAGTCAAATTAAGACCTATTTGACTCATCTTAATAAGTCAAATGAAAACATGTGTATTATGAATATTGATATACTCATTGAAATACACATGATGGTATAAAGTTTTACCACATTCGACGAAATACGTGTAAATACGTATAAATCCGTATTTATATAAAAATCCTTAATTCCATTTATTTGAGCCTCAAAACCAACTGAATTAACTTAAAGTCTTTTAACTCAGTCCATTATACTCAATTCATTTATTCAAAACTAATTTGACCCATTTTTATCACTAATCACATTTAACTTGACTAATCACACTTAATCTATAATAATCTTGATTAATTAGAGTTAATCCTGATTAACACGGGACGAGGTGTAACATCCACAGTCCACAGCCCAATGTCATTGTTGAGCTTGTGATAGTGGTTTCAAATGTTTTGAAAGGGAACTGCAAACATTTAGGATTTTAATGAGGAAATTGTACAATATACATATATGGATCAAGAATTCCAGATCCAACTCATAATCAGGCTAAGCTATAGGCCTGGGTATATAAGATTTAATCAGAGTTCATAGAAAGTTGAACCAAGTCATAGCCAGGTCCATATTCAGGTCTAAACAAGTTTGATCGGGGTACTGGTTGATATCTGAATCAACAATTGAACAGCCTAGCAGATAATTGGTTTTCATCTAACAGACAGATGCACATTGAAGGGATATGTGGCAATAGTTGTCAAATTCGTCTCAAAAGCCTTTCTTGGTCAACTCTAGAGTGAAAATTTTTGGCTGTTCCAATTTTTTCCCAGGAAATAAAATATACATATAAAAGAATAGGAAGAATTTTGGAAAAATTAGTTGGAAGTGAAGCTACAAACACCCATTTACACCATTCTAAAAAAATGTAAAGTAATCGCACCTGCATTGTTTTTCCACCTGCATAATTAATACATTAGATTAGATTAAACTTTAAAGATAAATAGAAATCCAAAGTTGAAGCAGTCATTTTAGACCCAAACTTGACTAACTTTCTGAAGATTTACACAGAAAGGAAATTATCAAAACAAAAATGCATAGCAAAAATCCATAAATACTTCTTTTTTTGTTTTATGCTGCATCTTCTCCAGGACAGAAGAACACTGCAATATTGGCTGGAATACCTGAACATTCCATTTCATGGCCAAAATGGAACAGAGACTGGGAAGGAATTGACAACTATTTAATTGCATTGATATGATTTTGTTGATATTTTGCAGTTACAGATAATATTGATGTCAAAAAATACATAAAGATCTGTATCCAATTAGAATTTAATTGCATAAACAAAGTGTAGGACTGCATCTTTCCAGTGTTTCTTCAACTACTGCAAATAACTCTACATCATCACAGATCTAAGAGAGAGCACAAGTTTTTATATTAGGCTGGCAATGTGCCTGTATCCCTCGTGGGTCCAGTACATTAGTCTCTTCAACATCTTTTCCTTCATAAAAAAACTGAAAAAATAAAGTCTGTCACCTAGCATGAATTAGCATATCAGAATGCCAATAGAGGTCCAAAATCAAATGCTTTAAATAAAGGTTAGAGGTTTTTTTTTTTTTCCTTAAAAAATTTGGACTCCAGTTTCTACTCAGATTACTAATGCAGAGGATAAAAGGGGCCATTTACAAATTGACATTTTTGCTCTGTTTAATAAAATAGGTCAAATTTGAGTTGAGCTTGTACGAAATACTAAACTGGTCAGGTTGACTCATTGCCACCCCTGGAATTTACAGTCATATTTAGATTTACTTGTATATTATTATCAATAGGTATGTCAATAGTTACACACTAGTCACCTAAAAGGTTTTGGTGAAAGGATTAAAAAGAGAGTATGGACCCTACTTTCATTCTAGGGCCCTTATATTCAAAATTTCAAATAAAGCCACATCCAAGATAGGGCCATACAAAAAAATAAAAAAATAAAAAAAACATAGCCATTAAAAAGAACAATCGTGCTGCATGGCCCGAAAAAGCACCAGGGCCATGACATGGTCCCCCGGGGACAACTTTCGGGTCGTGTGGACTTTCCCGGGCCCATTTGGTAACTTGATTAGTAAAGTAAGTAAAGGTAGTCATCTTAAATATCACATCAAAAGTATTTTTTTCCAAAACTCCCTCTAACTTTTTCAACAAAAAATAACCACATTTATTAACTAAAAGACAAAAAAAAAAAACTTCATTTCTTATACCAAAAACCAACAATATTTCATCTCAAATAACTAAAAATAAAATACCATCATAAATCATCATACTTTTCATTTCACTTCAATCCACTTTACTTTCACTCCACTTAACTTTAAACGTGCCCACCCTTCTCTCTAACCCTCTCCCTCTGAAACTTGCAAGGTTTTTCCATTTCCATTCACCCCAAGAGCAGCAGCAGAAGAAGAAGAAAACCAGACAATGTTCCGTCTCGCTATCAGACGAGCTGCGACCTCTGCTCCTTCTCTGTCCCGCCTCCATAAACCCCTCTGGGGCTCCCATCCCTCCACCGTCAGATCCTTAGGAACAACCAACGGCTCCGATTCCTCCAACCCTGTTGCTCTCCAGATGATCAACTACGCCCTTGGTCACGCCAGAACCCAAAAATCAGGTCCTCCCAATTCCCATTCTACCCTCACCCATTTCATTCAATCCCCCCAAAAACCCTCTCTCTCTCTCTCTCTCTCTCTCTCTCTCTCTCTCTCTCTCTCTCTCTCTCTCTCTCTCTCTCTCTAAAAAGTTGTTGTCTTTTGAAACTTGTTACAGAGGAATCGTACGCACAGGCCCTTTTGGTGCTGGAGCAGGGCCTTGCTAACTTGCGCCAGGCGGACAGTGCGGACGAAGATGGTGTTGGGATGGTCTTGCTCGCCATGTCCACCTTATTATCAGAAAGGTTTGATTTTTATTGAATTTGGGGTCCTTTGATTTTGCATACTCGATATGATGGGTACATAACCCATGATCAGATTACCACTTCAGGGTCCTCCTTTTAGAATTGAATGAAATGGGGTACCAAAAAGAGGGAGAATATACAGAGTTTAGTAGCCCCATCAGGTTGAATTGTAGTATACAATGAAGTTGGTTGTGTTTTCAATTGTTGGGGGTATAATGGTATATGTAATTAACAATCGTAATGTTTTCACCCACATTAACATCAACATCATTGGAAGTAGCACTTGGATGAGTCACTGAGGATGGAGAGAAGGGGCCTTGGATCTTTTGATTCACCACCTACCCATATGATGGCATTCCTCAAATTCACTTTTTTTAAGCACTTGGTCATGTAGTTCTACTTATATGAGGTTAAGCCATTTCTTAATTGCTAGTGTTCTGGCTGCATTAGAGTCACTTATAATGGCCAGACTGGAGAAAGACAATGCTGGGTTGTCTGATCAACTTGATTTTGGAATTACACTATGAGTGAAGTTGGTGTTACAAGGCTTGGTAATAATCTTTTGGAGAATGTGTTGGAACTTGGTTGTTTTGTCTTAACTTTTTCCCTGTCTCTTACTCTTGTCATTGGGTTGGATCTCAACTGATCAGTGTCTATGTTTGTCTCTGCAGAGAGCAATTCAATGATGCTATGGAAAAACTTCAGATGATTCTTGATCTGGGTCGGTCTTCTTTGGGCGTGCGAGGTAAATTTGATCTCTAGTACTCTATGGTGGGGTCATATTCTGAAAATATGCCAATGTGTTTCTGGATTTAAGTTCATCTGAAAATAATATTAAGCTACGGATTTTGCTTTGATCTGTAATTCTGTCATTTGAGAAATCCAAAAATAGTGAGCGCCTCTATACCATTGTTACAACTAAGGCATACTCATCTGAGGAAATTTTTTATTGCATCAAAGATAATGGTGGTGAGGCGTGTTTTAAATGGAAAGGTAAATCATGGAAAGCTATTACTTAGCTCGACTTTTGTTGAAGAAGATAGTCATTGTACACTGCTTGGTCAAGAACAATGGTATTCTCTTGTTCAGCATGCAATGTACCATGTGAGTTGATTCTCGACAATCTGAGCAAATAAGCCACTCACCTGGTGTTTTTCATCATGATGTGGTCCATGGCATAACACTTGTTCTATTCTATGAGCTTATTTATTTGATTGGTGCTTCAAAAATGACAATCTATTATAGCATGCAAGCAACAAACAGCATTGTCAATATTGATTCACAAATCAATGGTCCTGGACCTGGTCTGAATCAGGTCTGATCATTACACATGTCTCAACTTTGTCCTTGGTCTTCTACAGTTACTATTGTATCTTAGTCCTTAGTTTCCAAATTACTGATGTGGTTGCCAATTACCATTCTGAATAAATTGATCTGGGGTGTAATTATGTTTTCCTATAAATATTGCGCAGTTGCTGCTTATGAAGGTCTTATTGGATTACACTTGGAAGCAGGGCAGGTTTGTAATGACAGTTATAAATGCTATGATAAATATGTGGTTAAGATTCATTTAAAAATACTTTCTCTTTAGGATGTTACTTCATCAATACTCGCAGATAAATGCCTTCAACTGTTCACAAGCAGACCTGAAAATGAAGGCAATGCAATTGAGGATTTGTATATATGGGCTAACGCTATTAAGGGACTAGTTGAGCTTGTTATTGGGAATATTGTATCAGGTTAAGACCTATTCTTACTTCGTTCTCTCTTATTGCTTGCATTTGTTCAAGAAATGACTTATTTGAGTCTTTTTTGTATTAGCGGAGTTACACTTTCGCACGCACCAATTCAATGATTTACTGGAGGATAAACGGTACATGGGTAAGTTGATACAGTTGAAATCTTGACTGAGTTATTTGATATATGTTATTGTGAACAGCCAATGGCTATTTATAAAGTACAACCAAAGATGTCAGCTAGAAAACCTAATGATAACCATACTAAGAAACCTAATCCCATAACAATGGGAAACTCTAATGACACATTAACACAAACTTAACCCTTGTTTTTCTATACTCCCCCTCATGCCGGTACATGGCCATAGATACTGTCTCTGGCTTGGAATTCATCATAAATGTGCTTTCTTCCATGAATACTTTGGAGAGGAATTTTACCTGTGATAATTTTTCAATAGGTCATACAATTTGACTGATGGAGATTAAAACTTCATGTGCTCTACACCATTAACACACAATCACCAACCCTTGTTGATTTAGATCGCACCTTGACATGCTACACTTTGTATTTGAAGAGGTTAGAATGCTACACACCATTACACATTCTTCCTTAATGGTTGAGTAGGTTTTACACACAATCCTTCAATGGATGAACACTTACCCATAAATCACCACAACAATGGATGAACACTTGTCCATTATTCTCTAGTTACTTGGGTTCACTTTACGAAGTAACTGTGGAGTTTTCATAGAATTTTCTCCTCCTCACTCGAACAACCTCATAAAACCTTGACTTAATTCACTTGAACAACCTCATGAGATTGGGTGGATTGATGAATATACATAGATCTTATGTTCACAAGTGCGCAAGTGAAAACAAATCAATAATCGGAGTTTGGATGTTTCCAAAACACACAAAACAATGTTGATGGTTGGATCTGGTCACAGTGCTGGGAGACATGATGATGTGGCACCATTGCTAAGTGGGGTCGTTGACACTGGATTAATGGGTTAGGCTAACCTAACCCTTACCTGGACTTTGCTTAATCTGTTGTAGACTTAATGAGTTGTAGAAAAGGGATCAAGGCAACTTGGCCTTGACCCAATGTGGACCTGGCGCAGTCTTTAATGCAGATTGGTGAACTGAAAAGAGAGATGTTGAGGATTGTGTCTCAGAATGCAGAGATTTTGTCTTTCATGCTGCTATCACTGCTGAAGGACCTGAAGCAAATCAGGGAGATTCTTTTTTTTTTTAGACGGTAACGAAGGATTTATATTAATCTATTAGACGTATCAATATGTGACTTGGCTAGAATTCCCTCTTTGTATGCCCAAACAGCAACGAACAGATGTATGTCTTCTTGCACTGGTGAAAAAGAAACCCATGGCATCAAAAGTGGAATTAAGACAGAACCCCTCTCATCTCTTCTTCATATGCAAACTGAGGATGCAGAAACTCAGAAGAGGGACTGTTGAATTCCTCCAAGACCTTCGTCTAATCAAACAACCCAACAGGGATTGCACAAAATACACTTTCAGTTCATTTAGCCACTTTCTTGAGGAAGATTGACTCAGCTCCTTCATCTCTGCTCCTGCAGAAATGCACAATGCCTTCAAACTACTACTCAACATAAAAGACTGAATTAAAGCACCAGATTTTAGGGGTTTCCCTTGCTTCTGCAACGAACAGTCTTGTGAAGAAGCTGAAGAACTGAATAGGTCCTTGTTCGGTTAGGGATCTAGTTCGAATCTATGATACTCGGATACTTGTACAAGCCCAACATATCCGTATCGGACAGATACGACACTTGTATTGGTACCAAGGATCAAAATAGCAGTTGCGGCAAGCGTAGCGGTTAGTGGCCAAAACGCTACATAGCCGGCGATACGTAGCGGGGTGAATTTTTTAAATGGCCAAAAATTCTTGAATCTTGTATCACAACCAATATTGTGTTTTTTTAGTGATTTGAAACCATATAAGGGTAGAGATTTTAGGAAAGGCTATTGGGGAGAAGAAATAGGAAAAACAGTGTTTAAAACTAAAATTATTTGGATTTACTAGGTTTTAAACCGTAGCGCCGCTATTTTCAAAATAGCATAGCAGCCTCGACCGCTACGGCTGATAATGCGGCCGCTACGAAGCTATTTTGAACCATGATTGGTACTCAATACTGCACCGATACTTCTAGGAAACAAGTTTAACATATCCTACTTATAAAGTCCTTTATTTCATATAGTTCTTTTAATATTTTTACTTCTCACCTTAAAAAATGCTAGAAAGGGACAAAAACAATGATGATTTCATTAATTCAAAAGTGATCTAAAGAAAAAATTAGGACACCTGTATCCATATCCGTGTCCTAGATATTCAAAAGTGAGGAGTAGTATCTCCGATCCCCGTATCAATGTCCATATCTAGGCATCATAGGTTAGAATGAGAAATGCTTAGTACGCTCCTTCATAAATGCCACCAACTGATGCCTGATCTTTAAGCAAGAGCAGCAACTTATGTGACGATGAAACACTTTGGACAGTCAAAGTCTGCATTCACTTAGAATGAGATCCCTGTTTCTCCGAAGATCAATTATAGAGGTGAGATTGTTCATTGAACTCCATGGATGTTCAGAGAGAGAGAGATTTCATATCAATCATTCTTTCTCTATCAAGAACTTGAAGAAAAAACTAGACGAGGATTGATCTGTGATTCTAGAGCGAGGAGAGGAGTCTAGTTGATGGGTGTCTGTCTTCTCATGCTCCTGAGTGCTGGTTGACTTAAAAAATGGAAGGGTATAGACAATGACCAGTTTTCAAATTCTGTCCTACGAAGGAATTAAAAAAAGTGGGAGACACTGATAGGAACGAAAAAGAGAAATAAGGGAAATAAGAAGGCAACCTAACGCTAAACCTAAGCACTGATACCAAGGTGAAAGTTTAGGGCTACATCTTGACTGAATTCTTTGATCTATATTATTGTGAATAGCCAATAGCTATTTCTAAGGTCCAACCAAAGATTTCAACTCAAATTAGATAACCTAATCATAACCAGTTAACCACACTAAGAGACCTGATCTCATAATAATGGAAACCCTACTATTCCTAATCTTAAGCTAAGACAAGCTTATTATCATAATTACAAAAAAAAAAAAAAAAACACTAATAACCCATAGTTACAAATAAACCCTTGTTTCTTTACAGATACATGGGTTCAGATGTAATGATTTATCACTTTTCTTAACCACACCACATTATCACCAGAAGTTATTTGATACTCTATGCGAGAGGGATGCTCCTTATGCATGCCAACAGGCCACCGTAGACTTAGTGTACATTTACCTCAATCCCGGTTGCAAAATTGTGGCATCCATTGTGGAAGGGATGCAACCCCTTAACAGATGAGTTTACCTGTCCAATTGGTCTCTCTTTGAGGATGGTTAAAACAGAAGTGCAAAGAAGTCTTAAGTGACCTATAATTAGAGGCAAGGACCATAGTTTTAAATATTTGTGGATGCATATCATATTGGCCACATGTATTGGTTTCTCAAGAAATTGATACAGAATATTGGCATTGTTAAAGTATAAAGGCCCAACCCACTTGTATGATAATAGGCCCAGCTCACTAGGCCCATCCCTTGTATTTATGGGATCTAGTCAGAAAGATAAGATTGTATATTCTAGGATAAGATTGTATATTCTAGGATATAGTTTCCCGTTTTAGAGATCTTTAAAACGGGAAACTATATCCTAGAATATACAATCTTATCCTAGAATATACAATCTTATCTCTCTGACTAGATCCCAAAATACAAGGGATGGGCCTAGTGAGCTGGGCCTATTATCATACAAGTGGGTTGGGCCTTTATACTTTAACATACTTTAACAGGCATGATACCCAATTCACACTTACGTCACCAATTGTCTGATACAGTGATAGACCGATATGTCCTGCGGATATGCGCTGACACAAGCTGTATAGGTTGATACTGTGTGCTATTTACTTCATGTGAAAATAAGATCAATTCAATAAGTTGATACAGTGATATACATCAGCCATGTAAATGCTATGTACCAGTATTCTCCCCTGCTGTTATGGGGTACTGTGATGCTAAGTCCATCTTAAGGCTTGACCAATCAATCTTAGGTTGGGGCCATGCCCCATCTGCTGTTGGTTCTAGTATTTTGAATGGTTCAAAATTATTTATGCCACCTCTAATGTTACTGTGCATGCATTTGTATCAGCAAACTATTGTGGATCATCAATGCTTTTCCTTACAACCAAATATCCATGATACGTCTTAATGAGAACAAGTAAATGCATGTTTGGTAACAGACAAGGAATCTATAGATCTGATGATTCTCCACTACCACTGGAACAAGGATTCATCGCTGGGGATTTGTATAGTTGAGGATTTCACATTGATATTGGTGTGTATCGATGCATATAGCTAAGAAAAATAGAGTTTGGTGTGCAAATCCACTTAAGTGAGGATTTTCAAATCTTATGGGGGGTGGTCAGATCCGAAAATCCTAACAAATGAAGATTTTCATTCGTCCGAATACTCAGCAATTTACAATTGCCAAACATGGATTTACCACAACTTTAGGAAAACCAAAAATCTTTTCCCTGAAGATTTGGTTGCCAAAAGTGACCTAACTGTTTTCTCTATTTACAGGAAATGTCGCTCTCTCACATGGTGAGTTTTTACATGCCACTGGTCATTTTGCTTTGGCAAAGGACTTCTACCAGAAGGCAGTTAAGGCATCTGAGATAAATGGTTCTTCTGAAGCATCTACTTTAGCCGCTGCCAATATTATCTCAGGAGAAGTTTCACTGGGAGCTACTTGCGCTTTAGGACAACTTGCGACACATTCAGGGTAAGCTTCTTGTTGATCGCAGTCGTATTTGATTTTGGTATTGGTTTTTAGTGAGTTCAAAGGTGATTCGTAATTGGTTGTTAGGTAGGTAAAATGCAATATATCTTTTAAGGAACAACAGGGAATGATTTTCTTCATCAGCTCGACAGCAACTTTTTTCCTATCATGTGCACCATAACAGTTTCACAATTAGAATAATAAACAAAGTGAATGGGGGTGACCCAGATGATGGCCCTTTATATAACCCCTTTTACAATCTATTCTCCCTATGATTAGGGTATTAAAATCCTTAATTCCCTAAATTAGGGAATTATGATATATCAAGGATCCAATCAGTTATCTGATTAGTATGATACTCCTAAGGTATATATTTTTAAGTATACACAACTGTACAATCCTGTGTTCTGCAAGAGCATTAGTTTCTCTGTCCTTCACAGTTTTTAGTCATATTAGTTGTTAGTTCTCTTGGTTTGGAATTTCTAATGTGTCCACAAAGCAATTAATGTGGGAGATGAGACTTGAGAGTATCCATCCCAATAAAAATGTTGGTGATTTGTACGATTGGCACAGAGAGTAAACTGCATTAGGCAGACAGGACTTTCATATTGAACTTCTTCTGCCTGAAACTGGTAGGTGGTATCTGAGGGAAGATAAGTAACCTACTAACACGGTGTGGGTGACAAGAAGCATATCTGCTTACACTACACATACCTTTGATCAGTGATTACTTGGGCAGTGCTAGATGTTAGAGGGTTTTTTGCCTTTTCTTTTTTCTTTTTTAAGTTCGGTCAGCCACATGTTTATTTATATTGCTTGCCTGCTCTTTGCTATTCAGGAACTTCACGGATGCAGAGGAGATTCTGACAAAGGCATTGACAAAAGCTGAAGAGCATTTTGGTTTGTTTCTATTGTTTGAACTTGTTAGATGAGATGCACCATTTTCTTTATGTCCACCAAAGGAATATGATTAACATTTGCCGCAATTTGTGACCTGATTCAAGGTTCAAGTCATCCGAAAGTTGGGGTTGTCCTAACTTGCATAGCTATCATGTTTGGGCATAAAGCAAAGATGGAGCGATCAAGTTCTATTCTTATTCAAGAGGTTGGACAAATGTATTACTTTGCTCACAATTAATTTTGAAAGATATCATGTTTGGTCGGAGAAATGACCTATTTTAGCCACCAATGATACAAGTTGGCCTCTCCATTTTGGCAACAGATGCCATTCGTATGGTGGTTAGGAGTGGGCCATGCAGATTACTCCTCATTAGATGATTCTTTTAGATACTGGTTATCTTGTTGTTGTCTTTCAAATGGACAATTACATCCAATGGTGCTAACTCCTAACTAATGACACAAACTAGATGGTTAGAATCCTTTCATTTGAATGATTTAGGGCGTCTCCCATCGATAATAAGGCCCCATTATTTGTGTGGTTTGAAACACTAAAATTGCCTCAAATGTACAGTTTGTGGGTCCAAGCTCCTAAGTGACCAATGGATGATTGAAAATTATAATTTTTTTCTTATTTTAAACTAGCTACTAGCCTTGCAATTCAGCTCGGTCAATCAGGACTCATTAATTGATTCTTGTAAGTACCTAAGTTTGGCTGACCCAGCTTCAAGTCTTAAACTAGGACTTCTCATGTTTTCTTCAAATTATGTTATTGTTTTAGAACATTTCTTCCATGATGTGTCTGAGTTGATTCATCTCTTTAATCAACTGGGTCATCTTATTGAAGTTGGAAGTAGAGTTTGGGTGTTTAATTTTGATCGATGCAGTGACATTTAGGTGTCGTTTAGCAAGTCTACATTATGTGTCAATTTGACTTAAAATTGATTTAAATAGATGTGTATGAGTGCTTTAGATTGTTTGGCAAAGTTTATTTGGATATGTGATTCAATCAGCATTAACACATTTTGCCTCTTTTTCAAAATGTAACCAGAAGGTCACTTTTTTTAAATAGAGACATAAAGCAATCAGGCACTTTTTGCTTTTTTATTTTTTTCGACAAGTTTGCCCATATAACTTTTATAATACAAGTGTGCCTATGCTATTTTACTTTATGACAAATTTGCTTATGCTACTTTTACTATATGACAACTTTTCCATATTACTGTGATACTATCACAAGTTTGCTTTTTCTAATTGAATCAGACATACCAAACAATATACTTCTAAAAAGTGGTTAAAGTTAGTTCTTGCCAAACAGGCCCCTTTTTTTTATTTAATTTTGAATGTATATAGTGACTACTTTTTTATTTAATTTTGATCATATATAGTGATTTTACTTTTTCATTGATTTGGTCAACTGACAGGGACTATACAGAAGAGCCATAGATTTGCTAAAAGCTCCATCCTTGGATTTTGAAGGTATATGTCAGAATATTGGTTTCTATTTCTTGTTAAGTTACAAATGGTCTTGCATTCTTTATAAGTTTACATTCAATGCTAGACTGTTATTAATATTCTTTACGGTACTTTGATGCAGTGGCAGAAATGCCAGCGGCTAGGAGAGATGTATTGGCCCTTGCAAGAGGTATTCATTGGACTTTACTGATGTGTCTGGAACCAATAACCTGGATCTTTTGTGTGTGTGTGGCTATGTTGGACGGGTGGTCACATCGATCCCTGGGCATGTGTGTGAAACTAAATGCCAACACTAGTCAACCATGAGTGTATCGATCAGCTTTTCATATGATTATTTAGGGCCTTATTTATTTATTCATTTATTTTGGGGTGTTTTCTTCTTTTTTTTTTTTGTTGTTGTTGTTGTTGTGTGTGTGTGGGTGTGGGGTGTTGGGGGGGGGGGGGGGGGGGGGGGGGCAAGACCTGCATATCCTCCTTTTCATGTTAAAATTCACCTCATGTTGTCCCGTACTCTTCCTCAGAGTTTCTTTCTCAGTCTAATGTATGCGGCATGCATTCTAGCTCTGCTTAAATTTGCATTAGGCCGACCCTCAAAATGCATTTGGACATTTGCAATACCCAACTTGATACTCGTTTGACTATTTTGACAGTGGAGACAATTTCTGTTCAGGGGTGCCTTGGTGGACTTGTGGTTATCTAAAATCATTGTGTACAATGGATTTGCCCAAAGTTTTAAACTGCCTGTATTTTGTGTAAATCAGGATGTATTTGTTGGTAATATACCTAGGTCAAAAACAATTAAGAAAAAGGGGATACCCAGGTCACATTTTTTCTTACCTTTAAGATTGAATCAGTTACATTTGGCTGATCCATTGTTTTCCTTTCAATGGTAGCACTACTATGTTATTGATGTTGCATTGACTGCTAAAATATAAATAAAATTATAAAAGGCAACAATTTCAAACAAACACCTTACTGATGTAACTTTTCAATGGTATACATGAAGGTGGATATGCAGAAGTACTGTGTGTTCAACAGAACAGGAAGGGAGAAGGGGAACGGATGAAGAAGTGGGCAGAATACATATGGAGGAACCGTCGCTTGTCACTAGCTGATGCACTGGAGATCACAGAACCTTCCAAGGTTGCAATTATAGATGCTCGAGTACACAGAGTCATATAGCTACCATTGGTACAAGGATGGAGACATTGATATGTGCAAGGTATGCGCAGTGTCGGTCTCTATAGTTAGGTAAAATCGCAAGCTCTGAACAAATCGGCAAGTTTGAGTTTTAGTGGTACACGTATCACAGATAGTGCATCCCAGGACCCTGAGTTGGCAGGACCTGCACTGGGTAATGACCTTTTTGTATGTAACATGTAGATGTTCAAAAAAAATTTTAATATTTCTTGCGCTTTTTGTTGAATTATAGTTAAAAGGTACATTTCTCTCTATGGTGACACTTTTTTTAAGCAGAATTGTTTGAGGAAATAGGTTGTGCTTCGCCTCACCAGGAAGCACTCCCTCACACAAAGAAATCCTCTCATAAAATCCCCTATCCTTTTGTCTCATTCCAAATTTGACCATCAGGCTAGTTTTGCCCCGTTCTTGTATCGTATAGTAACCACTGAACGCACTTGCGCTCGAAGGTAGTTACCGAAGAAGTTCACCACGAGGCTAGCAGTCTAGCTGGCATGGTGATTTCCCTTGGAACTGCGGGTGTACAAAACGGCAGTGGTGGCTAGTGGCTGTAGCAATACCTCTAGTTTCCCGGAGAGGGTGACCTCACAGGCACAGCTGCTGGCGTTAGTACATGGTGAGTCCTAGAATGTGGGATATTGCGCCCCTAGGTGATACAATGCCTGTTTCCTCGTACATCATAATAACTGTAGGGTTTGGATTCTCCCACCTACCAGACTCCGCATGATTTGTTCTTATGGGATGCTCAATGTCATCAGTTATCAGCATTGTCTCTCTTAATGAAAAAATCAACCTGTCTCTTTGCAGGTCTTGATTGTGGTACATGTTCTTAGGAATTTGTCATGTGTGCTAATTTCCTACATTCATGCATCATTTATTTAAAAATTTTCTTAATGGGTCATATTGTGGTTGAAAACTCCTAGCCATCGGTACTCAATTGGAATAAATTGGATCTAGATCATTGCTGATGTTACCTTTTTCACTGTTTATTTTGGAGACTTTTGATCGAATGGCTAGGATTTTGGATAGATGAGTATGTTTTATTATGGCTCATCCACCATGTGGTTCACTGGATCGATCAATTTCGATGGTCATGATCATCAGGCTGCATTTACAAATACATACCAAGACCACCTGTTTTAGAGTGTATAATATAATTCCTCCAGCTTGTGCGCCTTCTGTCAGCATGATTCTGGCCCACTTTGGGATTGATTTGGGCTGAGATTAACGCCATTAGCCCATATTATTTTCGACTGATTACTTTTAGCGCTGGCCGTGACCCACCTACATGTGGCTAAAGCCACCTGAATGAAATTAGAGCATACCTTGCCCAACTGAAACAAGAGCATCCTTTCACTTTAGCCAGTGCCAAGTTTTTTAATTGGTGTGCCTGTTCATGTTGGACATTGTTGTTCATGCAAACAAATCCTCTAAGGCTTGACTCAGATTTGTGAGGCCTACCTATTAAAACTCTGGATTGCCCTTGGTCAAAGTTCACTCTAATTAGAGATGTGCTTGTCGGCACAATTGATCATATATGAAACACATGAATCTTTTTAAATTTTATTGCAACTGTATTATAATTGGTGAAACTTACAATAGGTCAATAACATACTAAACTGAAATTTCCATAGAGGTTTTTACAGGAGCTCTTTAGATTTTAAATAGGGGCTACACTTTGGATAGGACATGTAAATTATTTTTCTCAGATTTTATTCGTGTTTTATATACGTTAAATATTACAGTGGGCATAACATACCACTTCTGAATTTTGGATAAGGAGGAGCAATGTTCTACAAGAGGATTGTATATTGCTAATATACGGTCCAGCTCACTGGACCCACTTAAATACATTTCTACCAATAGGAAGAGAACAGATGAGGAAGCCACAAAATCAGTCCTACTCCTACCGAATTATACCAGCTCTTGATTTTACGGCCTTAAAATTTAATTTCATTTTTGTCGAAATTTTTTTTGAGATTCAATTCAATGGTGAGTAGGTTGAATGAATGTAAAATTGGTCCCATATGAGACCAGGAGAGGACACCCTAACCAAAGGGTGCTGGACTGCCAGTCCAAGTCCCAGATGCTGCCCTATAAAAATGGGTACAAACAATTAACAGATTGCTCAAAAGCTATAAAAACTGCATTTGCAATTTCATGAAGTGATAGAAGTGTGTCTACAAAAGAAAGTGAGAAGAAGAAAGAAGAAGAAGAAGACGACAATGGCTACTCAATCTTTCCTCACTCTCTTCCTCTTCTCCCTCCTCTTGTTCCATCTCCCCCATCCATTTCTTGCCCAACCCACCACCGCCCTCAACACCTCCATCATCCTCTGCCTCTCCCCTCCTTCTCTTTCAACCCCATTTTCAAACCCTGCACCCTCTTCTCTCGCCGACTGCACTTTCGACAACCCCTTCTTTGGCCCGGTCCTTTTTCTTGGGGCGCCAAAGAAGATAATGTTGCTGGAAAACACGACCAATCTTGAGCTGCAACTCGCCGCTCAACTAACCAATGCGACGGATGAAGGCGAGTTGACGATGATACCAAGCTTCGCCGGTGGAATGTTTTGTGTTGCTTTCCGGCGGCTTTGGTGATTGCAAACTCAAGAACTCGGATCTTGGTTGTGTTTCTTGATGTGGGTCGAGCTTGGTTTTCTTACATGATTGTCTGTTGCATTGAATTCCATGAAATGGGATCTTTGCTTTGATTTTGCTGGATTGGAGAGATGGGTTTGTTTTTTGTACGATTTTTACGGGTCGGGATGTAAGGACTGATATCACTGTTCTTGATTTTCTCTTGAATTTGGAGGCATGGGTTTGTTTACTGTAGACATGTAGGATCATTTCATATTGGAAATGCAAAGATTCACATCACTGTTCTTGGTTTTCTCTTGAATTTGGAGATATGGGCTTGTAGACTTGTAAGATTCATTCTAGTTGCCAATGAGTCATAATTCTGTTCTTCATTTTCTATGAATTGCGCTGCAGTCAGTCTTGGGCGTTCTCTTGTTTTCATTTTTTTTTGTCGTTCTGTTTTTTATTGTTTCTTGCTTTGGGTTTGTCCAAAACTCAAATTGTTGGGTCCTACCATGGTGGGTGGGTGGGTGGGCCCACAAATTGGATTGATAGGCTACCAATGATCTACGATGGTGATCATCTTGTGTTAGGTTTGTTGCTCTTAATGTGGTGATCAAGATCACTAATCCATTCCTCACTGCTTCCTAGGTTTAGAAGAACCACTCGATTTCAAGGCTATGTATTCAAGTTCTTACATTTTTTTTTTTTATCTGATTGTGTTTGTTTTCAAAACTAAGATTCATCAGCAAAGTGGGTCACCAAATCAACGGACCTGATCACCATCTCAAGTCCTACATTGACAACTCAGATGGATCAATGAAGATGATGGGTCAGTTTGGGACCTGCACTTGGACCGAAACCCCCAATACTCTAATTGACCTGGTTATCAATAAGGACCAGAACATAGTCCATGTCGGATGTTTATGGGCTGGGTTCCATAGATAAATGAGACCTTTTGTAGTTTCTATTCCATTATTTTGCTCTGTCTAACACAACAGGCCCAACCTCATTGCACATAAAACCCTTTTGCAAGTCCATTCAACCAGTTGGGTTTTCGAGTATAGACCTAACTAGACTGGACTCTGACCTGTCTATTACCGTGGACCTGATTGTCAATTTGGCCCAAAAGATGCTTCCTTTTGATAAGATCCGTTTACACACTTTACAGATTGGTTCATTCCGGTAAGTGGACTCACTGTTGAAGTTGTCCATTCCATCCAACGAAAACGTTGAGTACATAAAGTGGGTCCAGCATTACATGCTAATGGGTTGCACCTTTAAAGGAGTGGGTTTGGTGGTAGGTTTGTCGAATTGATTTAATCCATTTGATTCAAAATCCTCTCCAAAGCTCTAGCTTATCATTTGCTTAATTTATTTTTCAACTGATTGGTGCCCCTAACAAAGTCAAAACATGTTATTCAAGCAGGCAGCTTCATCAAAAATCACCATCCTTGAATTCTTACCAGCCTGAATATCACTAAGATAGGATTAATAGCAGTTAGATTAATGTCACGTCTACAGGAGGATCGATTCAATCAGATGGGAAACTTGTCATTCTATTATGAGCCATACTAGGCCAATGTGTATGAGTTGATCCAAGGGTGTAGGACCTCAACAGGGGTCTCATAGCACATGCTCGCATAAATCAAGAGATCGAAAAAACTACCTTCTATGAATAAATAGTATAAAAGCTCGATCAGTTTGCCAAGACTTGGTCCTTAACAAGTTTTAGCCAGACTCAGGTTAACCCAGACAGGGCTCATTCAAGACCGAGTTAACTCGGCCAAGACTTGGTCAAGACTCGTTTACTAGATAAAATAAATAATAGAAATTGTTTTTTTTTCCTTCTTATGTTTACATTTATTCTTACTGAGTTCTGACTTTCTAACTCAGCCAAGACTCAGTTTCTGAACCAATTAAATTTCCCATGTTTTTGAACAATGTGAAGAAGGCAATTTTCCATGTCCTCTTCTCTTTTTTCTTTTTTCTTTTTTGGTACAGAAATCTCTATAGCCTCTTTAGTGAGCATATCTGCAACCTCATTTGCTTCCCTCAGCAACTGGACGAGAAAGACGTTTGAGCTGTTGGACATCTCATAGTCTTGTATAAGATTTCTGTTAAAAACTGTTTTATATCTCATTCATCCAGCAACATTATTTTTTATTCTCTTGTGCTGTTACAGATTTGGAGTATGGAAAATACAAGAGTATTGAGCACAGAGCCGTGACAAATGAGAACAATGCGAGGATTTCTTTTGCATCTTTTGTATGTACATGTGATGAACATGTGATGATGTGGAAATTGAGCTAGCCTTTAGACCTTCATGTAGATCAGGGGCGGATCAAGGGGGTGCCGGGGCTGGCTGCAGCCAACCCCAACTCCCCCCCCCCCCCCCCCCCCCCCCCCCCCCCCCCCCCCCCCCCCCCCCCCCCCCCCCCCCCCCCCCCCCCCCCCCCCCCCCCCCCCCCCCCCCCCCCCCCCCCCCCCCCCCCCCCCCCCACCCCCCCCCCCCCCCCCCCCCCCCCCCCCCCCCCCCCCCCCCCCCACCCCCCCCCCCCCCCCCCCCCCCCCCCCCCCCCCCCCCCCCCCCCCCCCCCCCCCCCCCCCCCCCCCCCCCCCCCCCCCCCCCCCCCAAAAAAAAAAAAAAAAATGGTGCTTGAATGCGAGCCATTGTTTGTCAATCAGTTGATGCTAGCAAGCGTCTATAGTTTATATGGATTAGACATTGAGATACTTAGACTCCATCTTAGAGCTTCAATCAATATTTGGTTATACTGAGCATGAACATGAGTGGTATTAGTCCCTTTTGGAAGAGTATTCAGGATAACTACTAGTTGCTTGATAGTTGTATGACTAGTTATCCAGGATTAATTTGATGACTCCAAAAAAATAAAAAATAAAAATTGGATGACTACCATTTTGTTACCTCCAATTAATTTGCCACTAGTACCTACCAAAAAAAATTTTGGATTGACAATTAGTAGTAGCAGCCCTCCTTACTGTTAATCCTGGATCCGCCCCTGATGTAGATGGTCAGACTCAAGACACATCATAAAATGTACAAAAAGATTAAATATGGTGAGTACCTCAGGCAACCAATGGAGAGAAGAATGGAGGGAAAGGCACACACTCAAGCTGCAAAATCTGAATGAGTGAAGGTTGCAGAAAAAAAAAGAAAGAAAATTGCAGACAATTCAACATGGGTCTATTGAAAAATCTAATATGGGTCACAAGGGTCAATCTGAGTTGCAAGCGTGTATAGTTATATTGATTGAAGTACAAACTGGCTACAATTTCTGTATTAGTATAGTTTTAAGACTACAAGCTTGTTATTTTCAAAAACTGCTCATTACCCCACTGCTAAGGAATTGGGTTCTTATTGGGGAGGTCAGGTGTGCATGTAGGTTGTCCCACAGATTGTGCACCATGCCCCCATATAACCCGCCAAAAGGCTTGTGATTTTCATCTTGTTGAAATCTTGCTACCTGCTTCTATTAGCGTCTTTAGGATACCTATTGGATGTGAAATTTCATGGATTTAGAACATAATGTAGAATCTCTTTTACTTATAAACCATCCTTTTAAGAGCTTCTTGATGGTCTTTTTACATAAAATGACCTTCCCTCACATGGGGAAAACATCTTTTTTTCCTCTTAAATGAAAAGCTCCATTGGGATCACCGGGGGTGGGTTTGGTTTCTTATATCCTAAACCCAATAGGATAAGGCAGGTATGGGGAGGCTGGTGCGGATTAGCTTTTAGCCTAACCTGTACCAAGCCTGTCCTATTGCCATCACTAATTCGGTCCTTTTTTTTTTTTAATCGGTAACCAAAACTTTCATTAAGAGAAGAAAAAAATACAAAAAAAAAAAAAAAAGGAGACTAAAGGGTATAACGCACCATTGCAGTCCACACAGCATTGCAGTCCATACATACATCCAATTACATAATAAAACCCTCCCAATGATAGGTTATCTCCACCCCCTGCTTGGCTAGCACATCAATCATACAGTTAGCCGTTCTAAGCTTGTGAGGGAAGACAACATTAATGGCAGTAGTGAAAGTACGAATTTCATTAAAGAGAATTGAAAATTTTAAGAAAAAGGCTTCCTATTAGACACCCATGTAATCGCATTTGAGAAATCACTCTCCACAATAAGATCAACCCGGAAGTGTCTCGAAAGCATAGGAGAGCTTACAAAATAGCCAAAACATCCACTTCATTAGAATCACAAACAGCCACTTGCTTTGAAAACATAAACAAGATCTCCATCTTGCTATTCCGAAGTACACATCTAATTCCTGCCAGCCCTGGTTTACCTCTCGCAGCACCGTCCACATTAAACTTGAACACTCCAGGAGAGGGAGGAGACCAAAAAACAACTCTTCTCACCTTACTTGGTCCGCAACCCATGCAAGCTTTCCAATTAACAAGGATATCATTAAGATTAGAAATCTTTTCTAATCAAGGCCCACTTAGCGATCCTCGGAGTTATTCTATCAATCAACACCAAAAGGGAAGAAAAATCACCCCTAAAAATCCTGTCATTCCTTTCTCTCCATATGGATCATAAAATAGCAAATGAAAGCATCCTCCAAACAGTACGATCACTACCAACACGACTCTACTGCCGCTACAATCATCTCTAGGCAGCACCAAACAATACTGCACCTACCAATGAAATGATCCCAAACTCCGACTGCCACCTCCCAATGAAGAAAAAGGTGGTTAACTGATTCCTCGGCCTTATGACACATCACACAAGTGTCTGAGATACTGGACATCATCAGCCATAGTTTGGGTCCTTAGAACTAACTAATTTGTTACCCTGGAATCAGGTTACTTGTAACTTAACTATTGACAAAGGACAACATATCTGTGACATTAAACATATCAGCTATCAGTTACAGATAAACTCAATTACATGCACTCTCTTTAGAAAGATCAAAGTGGGATCTTCAGATCTTGCTGCACAATTTTTTAGTTGGGTTTGGGCATCAGTTAGTACATGAGTGCCTTTTCGGCCTGGAATGTGCTTGACCTCAGCTGGGCTTGGGTTTTATGTTCAGGCCCATTTTTACATTTCTTGAAAATCAAAGTTCCAAACGCCCCAAACCAACAAACATTAAATGATGGACCCTACTAAACATGAAAAAACAAATGAACATCTCAACCATTCAGTGATATGCTTATGGGCCAGCCTAAAATCTCATTAGCTAGGTAAACCCAAAATCTGGTCCAAATCCCATCGGATCAATCAATTATCAGAGCCGAAAAATAAATTGGGATTGATTGGGGCAGTCCTTCTGCCTTGAACCCATCCTAATGTCCAGGCATAGACCACTGCATGGGCCTACAAGATGGACTCATGGCAGGAAAGTGTCGAGGACTGCCCCCATAATCTTTCACCCCAAAAAAAAAAAAATTTTTCTAGCAGTGACCCCAAATTAGACAGTTAAAAAATGAAAATATTCCGCAAAAGCATGGAGATTGGAGGCCAAATATAAAGAATCATTCTATGCGGTCTCAAATAAAGGTAAAATAATATTTGGTATAAAAAGACAACAAGGGATTGCTTAGTTGATTGGTGATTCCGTATTTCACCCAATTACGCTCAACCATGGGTATGCTATTCTTCGCACGTGTGTGGGCTTCGTCTTCCCGCCTGGGTGCCAAAAATAGAAAACATTCACATAGAAAGTTTTTACGCCATGAAACAATCGATTTTGAAACCCTCTTGTTTTCCTTCTCCATAAAAGCAAGCTCTTCACTAAGAAGAAAAATGAAATCACTAAGAAAATTAAATGCCACAGAAAACTATTGCACAAAAACATAGCATTTTAAAATGAGTACATGTCACAATGGATCCATATTTTTGGATGCTCAGTTTCTTTATTTCCTTGTCTAAGATGGGCTTAATAACTTATATTAATTAGTATAATCTTGGATAAAATCAACAACGAGAAAACTTTCTTTTTTTTTTTTTTGGGTGGGGTGGGGCGGCATCAAATATCATTTGGACTCTGATCACTTGACCATCAAATAGCTATGCTTTGTCAGAGGCTCAGAGCCATGCTTCTTCCTCAAAGCAATTCCAAAATCCAACCCCACTTCAAACCAACAAATGAAACAATGTCTCCTGCATTTTCACCTTCATCTCCATTTCTCACTTTCTTCCTCTCTCCAAATTGTCTCTGTTTTCCTCAATCCTGCAACAAGCTCTCTATTCCATTCTCCTCGTTTGTAGTCTCATTCTTCCCACTTATACAACCATCAAAGAAATACCATCTTCTACCTATATTGTTCGGTTAATGACTGGGTTCAAGGTCAAGGGTATTTTAGTCAAATTGTTGGGATGGAGATTTGAATGGACCGGAAAGCGGGTAAATTGTCTTTGTCACAAAATGAGTACTTTGAGAATGTTCTGGACGCTTTGGTATGCAAAGTTCGAAACCTGTGAATACTCCACTAGCAATTCAGTTCAAACTTTCCGATGCTTTCTCACCACAAACTGAGTAAGTGGTGGAGCACATATCTTGTGTTCCTTATGTTAGTGCAATTGAGAGTATCATGTATGCCATGGTTTGTACTAGACCAGATATTTCACATGTGGTTATTATAGTTAGCAGATACATAGATAACCCCAATAAGGCCCATTAACAAGCAGTGAAATGGATACTTCGTTACTTGAAAGGTACTACTCCTGTTGGGATAGTGTATGACAGAAATAATAACACTTCTAAAAGTGTCATTGGATATGCTAATTCAGATTTTACTGGAGATTTAAACAGAATAAGATACTTGACAGGTTATGCCTTCACTTTTGCTAGTGGTGCCATTAGTTGGAAGGCAACATTGTAATCGAAAGATGTCTTGTCTAACACTGAAGCAAATTATATAGCAGCTACAGAGGCAGTGAAAAGCTATTTGGCTAACAGGCTTAGTTGGTGATCTGAAATAGCAACAGATTTTGACTACCGTGTTCTGTGATAATCAGAGTGCGATCGATCGAATATTCAATCCTAAGAACCAAACACATTGATATCAGGACACACTTCATTCGGGAAGTCATCTCCAAGGGGGGTCCTATGAATAAGATTGTTACGACAAAGGATCCTGCAGACATGATGACCGAGACTATTCCATTCAAGTATCGCATGAACTTGATTGGTGTTATCAGTACCCGAGTGCCCTAAGGGGCAAGTAGAGACGGTGAGACGTGTTTTGCACTATGAGGATCGGCTCCAATGTTCGCCAAGGTGAGAACTTATGTGGATCAATAAAAGCCGGTGGTATTGAGTGCATAGGCTAATAGTCTTGGTTGACCAAGCCCCTACACCGCCCTTGTTTTACTTGGGTTAGGAGTAGGGTTGTTATGGGTGTACTAGAGTTTGGGGTTGATATTATAAATAAAGGCAAGATCCTTTGTGATGTAACTCTCTTATGATTGCATAGTGAAACTCTCTCCGTCTTCTCCCGCGGACATAGGCCAAAGACCAAACCACCTAAATCTCTATGTCCTATGGTTTGTTCTCTCTTGCGTGTTCTTAGGCCCTGGATCACAACAAATATCAACCCCACATAGAGTTTTCACTAAGAAGAACCCTTTTATGGGGAATTTCTGCAGCAACTGTAGATGTTCTGCCTTCAGACATCCCTCTGGAGAAGACCCAACAAATAATTCCCTCACCATAATCTCCCTTGTATTCATTGCTTTTATAGGCATTTCCAATCTCGCTACAGGGGTAAAGAAGCCTTATTTTCTGTTGAATTTCTTAGTTTGATTCGCTTCTCTTCTTATAAAGATGTGATTTTGGGATGTGGGTTGTCTCAAGAAAGGGTGAAAAATCATATATTTTATATATCTTATTGTATAATGTAGAAATACACAGGTTAATTATAGAAGCTGGAAAGCTATTTCTAGGAAACAATATATACAGAGGATAATTGATCCTGTAATCTATCCTATAATCTTGCATAGTTGACTCTGTCCTCTCAGACTAATTAGGTGTGTACATCTCATTTGACACTCCCCCTCAAGTTGGGGCATATATGTCATCAATGCCTAACTTGCTAAGTGAGCTGTGATAAACTCTGTCAGTGATTGCTTTGGTGAGGACATCTGCAAGTTGATCTTCGGATTTAACAAACGGGACCTCAATGATCTTGGCCTCAAGTTTCTCCTTGATGAAATGTCTGTCAACTTCAACATGCTTAGTCCTATCATGTTGCACTGGATTATGTGTGATGTCTATTGAGGCCTTGTTATCACAATGTAGTTGCATGGCACGTTTGGGTTTGAATCCCAAATCCCTCAACAAATTCCGTATCCAGAGTAGCTCACATACTCCATGTGCCATACCCAGATATTCAGCTTCAGCACTCGATCTAGACACCACTTTCTATTTCTTACTGCGCCAAGAGACTAAACTACCTCCCACAAAGGTAAAGTATCCAGATGTTGACCGCCTATCAGTAACAGAACTAGCTCAATCTGCATCAGTGTACCCTTGAACATCTAGATGACCATGCTTTGAGAACATCAATCCTTTTCCAGGAACTGACTTCAAATATTTTAGAATCCAATTCACAGCGTCCATGTGTCCTTCACTTGGTGCATGCATGAACTGACTCACCACACTCACTACATATGCTATATCAAATCTAGTATGTGATAGATAGATCAACTTACCAACAAGACGTTGATATCTTCCTTTGTTAGTGGGTACCTGGCCAGGATATTCACCAAGTTTATGATTCACCTCCAATGGTATATCAACTAGCTGGCAAGCTAACATTCCAGTTTCGGTCAACATGTCAAGGATGTATTTCCGTTGTGATAGAAATATTCCTTGTTCCGAATTCAATACCCAAAAAATACTTTAGAGCACCAAGATCTTTCATCTCAAACTCACTGGCTAAATAACGTTGTAATGCTGCCTTTTCCTCCGGGTCATTTCCGGTAACGACCATGTAATCAACATACACAATAAGGGTAGGGACCTTACCTTTCCTATGTTTCAAGAAAAGAGTATGATCTGAGTTACTTTGCTTATAGTAGAAATTCTTCATTGATTTGCTGAACCTTCCAAACCATGCCCTAGGTGATTGCTTCAATCCATAAAGAGACTTTCTTAGTTTACACACCATGTTGTTCTGACTAGGGGAGTACACCGGGCCGGGTCCTGGGTTATTGGGCCGGGTTTGACCCGACCCGGTAATTTCATAGACTTCAGAGACCCGCCCGAATACCCGGTAATCTATATTCGGGTTTACCGTGTTCGGGTTACCGGGTTTACCGAGTCGGGTTCCCGGGTGACCCGGTTACCCATGTTTGAGTTTTTTTTTTTTTTTTAGTTGACTAGACAAATGTTAAATTTGTTATACATATTACATATATAATTATATATATTATATATCAATATCATATCCAAAGTCATTTTTAAAAAATGATTGTATGTCAGTAATCAGTATGTGTAATTGTGTATAATACTGTAATTGACTAATTGTGTAGAAATGCAATTGCCATTTGCCAATCCCAATTGGTTCACTTATGACAAATCTTGTTCAAGTAAAAAAATAAAGTTTAAGAAATGGCTCCTGACCACTACTAAAGTTTAATATGAGGAGCGTATAAAATCTGACTTTTTATGATTCAAAATTTGATTCTCACTCAGTCTCTCATTCTACTAATGTTATTTCCCAAATTAAACACCAAATGTTCTGCACTAGTAATAGTAATTACTAATTAACCAATCATTCCATTTCCATAAGACCATAACCTCCGAATTCCGATTAAGAGGAAACACTGAGTCACTAAAACACAAATAATTTGTGAATCAACACAAATAAAAAACAAATACATTGTAAAAGTTCAAGAGGAATGAAAATATTCAGCTTAGGTCAGTCAGCTAAGCTATTCTCATTGAAGTACTTGAAACTCAATACTCAATAGTACTTAGTAGTTAGTAAGTACACACAATCAATTGAAGCATCAAGCAACAATAAAATTATTAATAAATATGAATCCAAGCTCGGAAGCTCCAAGGCCAAGCAGTCAAGCACCACCAGCAGGTCCAGCACCAGGTTGCCAGCCTGCCAGGTTCATCGTCATTGAATATTCAAGGAAGCATGGGACGACAACACCTGCACCCATCAGATCTAGCTCACAGTTACATTGCATCTTAGCCAGGTTCATTCTCATGTGAATTTGAATTTAAAATTAAGATACAGGACCTGTGCATATATTTTGGTGATTTTTTGGTCCACAGAGAGAGGTGCCCTAAATAAAAATCCATATATTTTATAACATTTAGATATTTTATTAGTTTTAATGTTTTTTTTTATTTTATTTGTTACCGGGTTATCGGGTGACCCGATAACCAGAATAGTCCAAAATTTGTAACCCGGAACCCGGATCGGTAAAATAAATACCGGGTTGGGTTAACACCCGACCCAGTAAATGACAAGTGTAACCCGCTCGATTATCTCCGGGCCGAGCCGGGTTGCCGAGTCGGACCGGGTTTAGGAACCCGGTGTACACCCCTAGTTCTGACTGGACCCCATCTTGCATCCTGGAGGGGGATCCATATAGACTTCTTCTTCTAGGTCTCTATGCAGAAAGACATTTTTTACATCAAATTGATGTAATGGCCAGTCCAGGTTTGCTGCCAGAGAAAGAAGCACCCGAATTGTGTTGATCTTGGCTACAGGAGCAAAGGTCTCCCCATAGTCAATCCCATAAGTCTGAGTGTAACCTTTTGCCACTAGTCTTGCTTTGTATCGTTCAATGGTGCCAATTGCATCGAACTTTACCGTATATATCCATCTACAACCTACTGTTTTCTTCCCTTTAGGAAGGGTAGTCATCTCCCAAGTGGAATTCTTCTGAAGGGCCTCCATTTCTTCATTCATTACTTGAGTCCACGTGGGATCTTTCAGAGCTTCCTGCACACTACTTGGAATAGATACAGTGGATAATTGACATACAAATGATGTACATGACGGAGATAGCCTATGTAGAGACACATGACTAGCAATAGGGTATTTAACCTTTGCTTTAGGGTTAGGGTCATATTGTTGTCTAGAAATCCCTCTAGTTGTACGAGGGGGTAATTGATAACATGTGTTTCCTGTATGACTCGACTCAGGTAAAAGGATAGAGTGTGAGTTTGAGTGTTCGGTTACCTGTGGAGAATCCTCAGGACCTGATTGGATGAGTGGTGGTGGTACTGTAGGAGGAACTGTATCTGAAACACTATCTGGAGTCTCCAGTTCTTGTGGCTCTTGCTCTTGTTGTACCTCTATAGTTGGTGACTCAGTAGTCACTACATCCTCAGGTGTTGTCTGCGGCTGCTCTAACATAGGCTGATCTAAAACATTCTGTGGAATTTGGATGATCTTCTGAGTATCTTCTGCAAAGATAGAGCTCTCTCCCTGCAATGGATGCTCCGAATCTCCCCATGAGTAATAGAACTCACTCTCATGGAAAATAACATCAGCTGTAAAGTGCAAGGTCTAAGTAGGGGAATGGAAATACTTATAGCCTTTTTTAGTGTCAGAATACCCCACAAAGACACAGTGTAGGGCACATGGATCAAGTTTGCCACGTTGGTGTGGATATACCTGGATATAAGCAACACAGCTAGCCAAATACACGTGGTTCGAGATCTGGTGTGGATGGCATGGTGAGGAGAGTGGTCAATGTCTGAATTGGAGTTTGATATTGGAGAGTACTGGATGGTGTTCTATTGATGAGGTAGGCAGCTGAACAAAGGGTCTCCCCCCAAAAAAGATAAGGCATATGGGCCTCAAATAGAGAGGCACGGACAACTTCCAGGAGATGACGATTCTTACATTCTGCTACACCATTCTGTTGTGGTGTATAGGCACATGTGGTTTGATGAACAATACTATTTTCGCTTAAAAAATTGACGTACTCTCCTCCATTGTCCGACCTATTGCTTGAATTTGGCGGTGACTTCGCTTTTCTACTTCATGGGAAAAACCCAAGTCATCCTAGTACAATCATCTATAAATGTCACAAACCACTTAAAACCACTAATAGTAAGAACTCTTGACGGACCCTAGACATCTGAATGGATAATCATGAAAGGCATAGAACTTTTATTCAATCTTAATGGGTAAGAAATATAATGGCTTTTCGCCAAAACACAAGTTTCACAATGAAAGTCTGATGCAGCAAACTGGGAACACAAATCTGGAAATAAAAGTTTCAAATAACCAAAAGAAGCATGTCCTAATCGTCTATGCCACAGCCAAATCTTCTTCATCCCGACGGACTTGTCCCCTCTCACATGATATGCTTTATTCAATCTCTCACAGCAGTCATCTGTCAAGTCCAGATAAAACAACTTTCCCCTCCTAGTACCACATCCAATCACGGCCCTGGTGAGAAGATCCTGAAAAAGACAATACAATAGCCAAAAACACACAGCACAATTGAGGGAATCAATGATTTGAGGAACAGATAATAGATCATAGTCGAGTGAAGGAACAACCAAGACATGTTCTAGACTTAATGATGATGTAAGAGATAGGGACCTTTCTCCCAGAATTGGGGAAGTGGTTCCATTGGCACTGGTAACATGTGTTTGGCTTGATGGTTTGGTAGAGTGCAATCCAGTGAAACTAGATGTCATGTGATCAGTAGCACCAGTGTCAAGAATCCATGATCTATTATAAGTAAGTGAAGATGTGCAGGAGGAAGTACCTGAGGTGGCCAAGGCCTTGGAGCCAGATGTACCTCATGGAGGTTCCGATGCAGTCTCTTGGGATGACTCAGTTGATGCGAATGAGGCTCTACTCAAATCCCTTTTTCACCCTCATAACAGCCCTTAATTGTATGGTTATTTAAACCACACTCGGTACACTTCATTAGAGGCCGGTTACGAGTAGAGTCTATGTTCTGAGTGGGTAACCGAGATTGCTTGAACCTTGCAATGACCAAAGCTGTGGCATCGGATGAGACACCAGCTTCAGACATGGTTCCCTGTCGGTTACTCTCTCTTTTAATATGTGCATATGCTGCCTCAAGTTCAGGTTTAGGCTCCATCCTAAAAATCTCTCCTCGGATTTGGTCAAAAATATTGTCCAAACCTGCAAGAAATATATAAACTCGGAGACGGTCAATCTCCTTGCGTCTAGTTTCAATATCTGCTGGATCCTTCATGTTACTTGGACTTAATTGATCAAGCTCTTGAAAGAGAGCAGTGAGCTCACTGTAGTAATTGGCAACAGGTGCTCCATTCTGTGTCATTGTGAATGACCTTCTGTGTAGATCATAGATCTTTGCCTCATCTGAACCATCAAAGTATGTTTTCTTGATTGTATCCCAGACTTGCTTGGTTGTGTCATAACGGATAAACTGTTTCATCTGATCGGGTTTCATGGCATCGAATAACCAACTCTTGACTTGGCAATCCAACGCATGCCATTTGTTGTATGTCGGGCCTATGGCAGCAGGTTGGGTCATATCACCGGTCAAGTGACCATGTTTCTCTCGTCCAGCAATCTTCATCTCCATGACTTGATGCCGTAGAGAATAATTATGTTAATCCAATTTGATTCCAGTTGAGAAGTTGGAATTATCTCCTTGGATGGTGACAATCTGGGTGGTTGAATTTGATTTGCTGGAATCTTCTTCACTTGCCATGATGATGGCTCAATGGATGACGGACGACCTGGACTAGACCTAGGCAAAAAACCTTGTCTTCTTCGTCTGTCTCGTTCCAGAAACGAATGAACAGCGGCGCGGTCTGCTGCCTTCTCCTTCTTCGTCTTCCTCTCCGGCGAAGATGGCACAGCGGCAGCGGCAACTGCGTGGCCGGTCGATGATCGATGAGGGTGGTAGCAGCGGCGCGGACTCCGATCTTACGAAGATGGTAGTGCTGCAGTCTCCTGTACACAGCGATGGCCGTCCCCGAATCCTCGGTCTTCTCCGGCGAATAGAACCGGAACCCTTTTTTTTATGTTCCCTGCAACTTCGGATATTGTGAGATCCGATCAGTGTGGCCCTCACTCAAACCCCAATCTCGTCCTCTGTTAAAGAAAAAAATAGAGATCGATCTTGTGTCTGGCTTGTATGGTGGTTGCGGCTGCGGAAGCGAGAAAGGGTTAGGTCAAGAGACAATCATGATCGACTGCTCTGATACCATCTCAAGAAAGGGTGAAAAATCATATATTTTATATATCTAATTGTATAATGTAGAAATACACAGGTTATTTATAGAGGCTGGAAAGCTATTCTAGGAAACAATATATACAGAGGATAATTGATCCTGTAATCTATCATATAATCTTGCATAGTTGACTCTGTCCTCTCAGACTAATTAGGTGTGTGCAGCTTATTTGACAGGTTGTTGTTGGATTCCGTTTTCCAAGCCAGCTTCATAGCTGTGAATGATTTCTTGCAGAAAAGAGGGAGAATTTCAGAAAGAAGAGGCTGCCAAGGAAAAGTGTGCAAAGAAAGGGAAGGTCAAAGCTAGAACTAGCCCAAGGGGGTTTGGGCTGAAGGTTGAAGAAGAAGATGATTGGTTTTACAATTTACAATTGGAAGCATCTCTTATTCTAAATGTTGTAATCTTTTGCCTTCTTTTTTCCCCCGTTTGCCAGTAGTTGAGTCGGTTTTTCTTACAATTCAATGTTCTTGACATGTAAAAGTATGAATTTTAATTTCCTACGCTAGAAACTTTTGGGAATAATGTATGACACTGGATTCTCAGAGATACCTGAGTTTTGTTGGATTCTTCTCATCATGCAATTTAACAAGCTAGTAGTAATGTACTAGCAAATCCCCGTGGATAACCACGAAACCACCAAATGCACAGACTGATATGAATTATTCTTAATAAATTTATTAATTAGTAAACTTGTGAGTCCTTTTTTTTTTTTTTGCTAATTTGATCTTTATGTTTTTTTTCCAAATGTTATATTCTTTAGGTGAGGCATGAATTGATTAAGAAAGATCAAATGATCATAGACCTAACAAATTGACCTAATATATTTAAGTGGGACCAAGATGAATGGGGCCCATCATCTCTATTCGAACCGTTCATAAAATCATATGATGCGGGCTGGGACCCATTAATTGATTGATAAAGATCAAATGATCAAATGATCATAGACCTTTCAAATTAACCAAACCTAACCTATTTAAGTGGGACCCCAAGATGAATGGGGTCCACCATCTATATTCTAACCGTCCATAAAACCATATTATGCGGGATGGGACCCATGAATTGATTAAGAAAAATCAAATGATCAAATGATCGTAGACCTAACAAACTGACCTAATGTATTTAAGTGAGACCCAGATGAATGGGGTCCACCATCTTTATTCTAACCGTCCATAAAATCAAATGATGCGGGACGGGACCCATTAATTGATTGATAAAGATCAAATGATCATAGACCTCTCAAATTGACCAAACCTAGCCTATTTAAGTGGGACCCCCAAGATGAATGGGGTCCACCGTCTATATTCTAACTATCCATAAAACCATATGATGCGGGCTGGGACCCATGAATTGCTTGATAAAGATCAAATGATCAAATGATCATAAACCTCACAAATTGACCAAACATAACCTATTTAAGTGGAACCCCTAGATGAATGGGGTCCACCATCTCTATTCTAACCGTCTAAAAAATCATATTATGCGGGATGAGACCCATGAATTGATTTAAAAAGATCAAAGGATCAAATGATCGTAGACCTAACAAATTGACCAAATGTATTTAAGTGGGACCCAGATGAATGGGGTCCACCATCTATATTCTATCAGTCCATAAAACCATATGATGCGGGCTGTGACCCATTAATTGATTGATAAAGATCAAATGATCATAGACTTCACAAATTGACCAAACCTAACCTATTTAAGTGGGACCATGATGAATGGGGCCCACCATATCTATTCTAACCGTCCATAAAATCATATGATGTGGGCCGGGACCCATGAATTGATTGATAAAGTTCAAATGATCATAGACCTCATAAAATGAACAAACATAATTTATTCAAGTGGGACCCCAAAGATGAATAGAGTCCACCATCTATATTCTAACCGTTCATAAACCATATGATGCGGGCTGGGACCCATGAATTGCTTGATAAAGGTCAAAGGATCAAATGATCATGGACCTTACGAATTGACCAAACCTAACCTATTTAAGTGGAACCCCCCAAATGAATGGGATCCACCATCTCTATTCTAACCGTCCATAAAATCATATTATGCGGGATGAGACCCATGAATTGATTAAGAAAGATCAAATGATTAAATGATCATAGACCTAACAAATTGACCAAATATTTTTAAGTGGGACCAGATGAATGGGGTCCACCATCTTTATTCTAACCGTCCATAAAATCAAATGATGCGGGCCGGGACCCATGAATTGATTGATATAAATTAAATTTTTTGAATTTAAAGGTTTGGATTTGATCCACAAAATCGTTGAAGATATTACTTGAATGGAAATTCTTTTTGTAGTAAGGTGGATGGATAAATATTAGGAAATGATGGAGATTTATAGGAAGATATTTCTGTATGATTGGAAACAAAAGGGAGGAATGGAAGGGTTGGAAATGGAAGGGAGGAATGGAAGGGTGATACATCCCTTTGCTGCCACGTGTCCATCTCCAAGACATGCCAGGTGTCCTCCTCCAAGACATCTCATGAAGTGTATACATCCCTTTAGTAATATAGATATTAATGGATTTTCCACAAGCCCTGCTGACTTAAATAACTATGCAGCCAATGAACTAAAATTAGAGCTAGTGATCATAATTATAACCAGCTATGTAATTTTCTCCAGCAGACATTCCTGTATAGGAACGGGTGGCGTTGTCCCGGTCAGAGCATCCCGGTTTACTGAAAGTGAACAAACACCCAGGCTTACCTGCTAATATGAAGAAAAGATTACTGATATAAGGAAGACAAGTACTTAAATCTTGTTGTGAATGAAATGCATCTTCCACGGGGGCCCTTTGCTTATCTCTATCCAAGAGATAGCATTCATCAAATCACTTTCACAATTAAGTGTGTGGGAGAATTTGAGACAAGACACAAAGCACTCCTAACAGGGCTAACACTTTCGCCTCATTGTGTGTGTGTGTGTGTGGGGGGGGGTGGGGGGGGGGGGGGTTTGAGAACGTGAAAATCAATGTGAAGCATGTAAATGGTAATGATATTTGATTAAGAAAAAAAATTATTCAATAAAGAAAATATAAATACTTAAATAAAATATAAATACTTGAATGCCATAAAAAAGTATATATATGTATATAAATAAACAAAAGGCGTCAGAAGTGTCAAATCATAAGAAAAACCTAGAAAAGTTTCTTTACTTAGGGCATGTTTGTGTACACAAACTTTTCCGTGGAAAAGGGAAAAGTGTGTGGTTTTCCGCGGAAAACTCAGTTTTCATGCGTTTGGTGCGGAACAATTCCACGGAAACGCTTTCCTGCCTCGTCAGCATTTTCCTTAATAATTGTGGAAATGGATTTCCTATGGGGGGGTATGGGAAATGGATTTCCTCGGAAAACTCCTCCCGCTTTTCCTCACTCTTGTCAATTTCAACCCAAAATTCTTCAACTCTTTCATTTTTTATTTCTTTAAATAAATTATTATTTAATGTTGAATAAATATATATACATGTTATGTTATTTTTCTTCAAAAAGTTATTTCACCAAATAAGAAATTTTCATTTTCTACAAGGAATCCACAGCCGCACCAAACAACATTAGCACCAATTCAACAAGGAAATTTTTTTTGCACCAAACATAAATTTCTAAATTCTACGGAAATCTTTTTCCAAGGTTTTCATTTCTATGGAATTTGCTGACGTGGCAATTTTCCCTTTCCGCGGAAAGGGTGTGTACACAAACGTGCCCTTAAGGTATAGACTAAAATAGTAGAAAAAATGGATGAAAAAATTTCTAATGAATAAATAAAATTATCAAACCTTATAAGTGCAAAGGAGAATAAAGACATATAGATACAAGAAAATTTAATGAGTAAATTGATAATAAAAAAACATAAGCTAAAAAACATAAAATTACACAATGCGTTGTGGTTTTTACAAAAAAGAGGTTTTGATCCTTGATCTCTATTTAACATAAGAATAGATTGAGACGTTCCAAAATAGTTCCTACAACTTGATGAATGTTGTTGTCAAATTCATGCTAATACATGTAGTCAGCATGTCTAAACAAATAATTAATGATAATCTGAAAGAAAAAATATTAGGGAAAAGGACACCAAAGCAAGGGTACAAAGGAAAATGAATATGTATTAAGCTTAATTAAAAAGTATTTTCAAAATAATTAACAAAATGTTATGAATCAGTTTTATTCGACTGCGGCGGGTCATTGTTGAAATCAGGAAAAATCACTAATAATGAGGTTACCAAATAAATAGTGAAGAAAGTTTACTCACAAGGTAAGATCTGTGTGAGAAAAATAAGCACAGCCATAATGATAGAAATAATGGTACAATAAAAAGAAGTTAACTGCATTAACAAAGAAATAAATGGAGAGAATTGTGGAGAAACACTAGAGATACAATTGCATAAGGAGAAAACCTAAAGGTGGAGAGAGAGAGAGAGAGAGAGAGAGAGAGTATCCAATGCACACATAACTACATTAACCAAGAAACCAATAGAGAAAATTGTTGAAAAAAAGTAGAGGTGATAAAACGTTGATGGAGAGAGACGAATAGAGAAAATTGTGGAAAAAAGTAGAGGTGATAAAACGGGGGGGGGGGGGGGCGCTAACGGTGATTTCTAAATGTTTGGAAGGGGCCAAACAAACATATTTACTAGAGATTCTCCAAATGTTGGAGGGGCCATGGCCCATGCCAACCCCTCCCTAGTTCCACACCTGAGGACGGCACCAGACAACTGTCTTCTTAACTTTTCTGGCGCACAGTCCCAAACAAGATCTCCAGTCATGTAAAATAAGGTTTATATTCAAATAAGAACAATCTTATTATCTGAACATTTTGCAATATGGATGATAATCTATTTAGCTGTTCATTTGAGTTGCATGGTATTCAGAAACCAAATTGTGTGGCAATACTGTACCAGGCTATTTTGTTCCCAATCACAGATCGTCAAATATGATTTGGAACAACTTGAAATTATGTTTCTCGCTCAACGTGAATTTCCCTTCCTACATCTCAAAAACACAGATGACACAAGTGCATCCACTTACAACAAAATGTCTAAACCAATGGCAACTCGAGTGCATCAAAATGCACCTACATCATAGTCGGGGAAAAAGGCAACTGCATCACGATCTTATTTTAACACAAACTGTGATGTAGAAATGGAAGCAAGCATTCAAAAAAACCAAATGAATAACGAAGTTAAATCATTGCAGCATTTATGTTCGTCCTCAAACAAAGGGGCATTAGCCACATTAGATAAAAGTTTTTCAAGGACATAATCAAATTCAAAGGAACAAAATCCGGCCTCACCTTAATAACCAAAGGCTCTTGACATGGCGACATTTTTACAGTCATTTTAACATATTCACTACACCTGTCTTCTTTTTACACCCATAAAATCTTGTACAACCATTTATATCCTCTGCATGGGCATCAGGGTGTATTCACCATCTGAGCCTCAACCTGCACCCGATTTTAGTATATCCTCAAACTACACAATGTACATTCTCAGTACAATGAACAAATTTATTTTCAACCGGCCTGTACTTGTCCAAATAGATATATAAGATAGAGAAGATGAGATAGAAGGAGCTCACACTAGCCTCAGTTAGCTGTACAACAAGGTCCCTTTCTACACCATCTGTGATGGGTATGAAGATTGGAGTCCAATTCTCCGTTCTGCAAGCAAAAAGCATATTAGGATGGAAAGTGTAAATAAGAAAAATGAGCTGAGGTTTGTTAGACCAGAATGTGATTTTTTATTAATCACAGCCACATGCCGGCAAGAGTCATGACGCATTCAGGCAGTAATACAAGTGGAGCCCACTACATGGATGATGTAGCCCAAAAGCTGACAGGTACACTACAAAATGGCCCACACAATGGTTGGAAAACTCTCCGAGTTGACTCTCCCGAGTCATCTCGTTTTGACGAAGGACTGAGTCATATATATTGGAGGCTCGGCCGAGTCATCTCCTTTTTATAAATTATTTCCATTCTGAACCATTTGATAGGTAGATCTAATTTCAAATAATTAAATTTTATATATATATAGAAATTATGCATGATGTTTGGAGTCAGCAATTTAAAAATGATGACTAAAATGTAAATTGAAACTTATGTTTAATCTTTTACATTTGATATTCGGACTAACAAATTATGTAATATGAAATATATTTTCTTTTTATTTTCCTTATTGCAGTACTTTTCTTGGATATCTAAATTTATTATCATGAATGCATGTAAATAAATGTATATTTATATTTTATAAGTAATCAATGCATTTTTTAAATAGTTTTCAAATTATTATAAATAAAAAAACATGACTCTCCTAAGTCTCCGCATTGACTCCATCCAAGTCCCTTTTTCTTATCTGCATTGGACGAGTTGAGTCAGAGTCCAAGTCATGAGTTTTAAAACCTTGACCCACATTGACATGCATGGCAAGTCCACAGATGAGAGGACCTGATTGGCATTTCAGATAAATCACCATCATGGTGCGGCACTGTGGCAAACTTGCCACACCGCTTGACTGTGGCACATGAGGCCACATCTAAATCCTGCATGTACCTAAATTCCCCACATTTTCACTACAAATGCTGGAATATCCGGCTACACAAACAAAGTTTCCTTTCTATGAATAGAACGGACATGGGTTTCCATCATTTAAGATGTATTCTGTACAATAATGGATGTATTTATATGATATAAATAAAACTTATTTCGGAATGCCCAAAGAAAATTGCAGCTCCTGTTTTCTACCTACAGCAACTCCCATATACTGCAAAATAGAATTATCCATGTCCGATACTTAAAAATAAAACCTGCAGCCACATCTTATCCTCTAGCTGCATCAAGCATTTATATATTTTTCCAAATGCCTCTCATGATTAATACAAATTGGAACCTAAAATGCCCCGACCATTAACACGGTTGCAGAGTTGTATGGCATCTTTGGTCAAGATGGACGCACATTAGGTTCAATATAGAAGGAAATATTAAATGTGGGAGCATTAAGGGTCCAAATGATATAAAGCAATAGTGAGAGGCAATAGCAACCATTCCGAACAGTTTGCTTCCCTTTCAAATTCAAACACCTATGGTATTTTCCTTTTCACCAACAGTGGGAGTTCAATAAGGTATGTCACTTTCTGGAATGGCTAACCATGGATAAGGAACAATGACAAGGAGATTTTAAAGAGTCTTAAAGAAACAGTTCCTAGAGAACATTGAGCCATTGGCGCGTTTGGTTTCCTGTATGATTAGGCATCCCCCAATTTAGGTGATACCCAGTCCTGAGACTTATATCCAACCCACACTCTATTTCTTCTCTCTTTATAGTTGACCTTAGTCTTTACCACACAGTTAAGAATCATGATGTCTGGACACTTCAAAATAGGCAAAGTATCATGTTGTATCATATCCGAAACTCACACTTTTTCTGTAAAATCCATGTCCCCGCCATATCCATGGCATGTCCCTGCCGTATCCATGTTGTATACGGACATCATAGCCATAAAACATTTCTTTGATGCATGTTTGTGATGCAGTGCGGTCCAAGAAGAAGAGGGCCTCCTAATGGACCCCACCAAGGAATATTTTCCATTAAGTGATTTCCTTAGTTGGATTGATTTAATTTTGTTAGAGAATAATTGATTTGAGTCAATTAAAGTGATTTTAGCAGTCGTTAGATTGATTTGATTCTGTTAGAGAATAATTAGAGTGATTTTAGCAATCATGCATTAATTAGATTTTTCCTTATAAGCCATTCCTCTAATATAAATAGAGAGGAGCTTTTGATTGTAAGGCATGCTATTGATAATCAAGATATTCAGTGCTCTCGTGAGTTATTTTCTAGGGTGTTTCTATTGAGAAGCCATAGGGCTTGAGTCTAAGGTCTCGATCACATTGTTGGAGGTGTTGATCTTTTGTAGAGCGTGGCTGGGCTGCACCAGTTTGTCACCGGATGCACAATTTTTATTTATTTATTCCTTAAATAGGTTTGGGGTGCACAATTTGCTTACTCATTTCAAAAAATTACATTCCTTAACTGCCTTACATTTGTTCCAGATTGCAAATATGCCAAATTGAAACTATTTTATGAATGTCCTGTTCTAATAAGTAGGAACACCAAATTTCCTGCAGGTAGATATAGCATATTTCCTCATAGTTTCCAACGGAAGAGAAGACTAAAGGGTACATGATGGAGAATGGAGTTCCACAACCAGCCATTTTCAATTAAACGGTGAAACAGTGACAAACCACTTTCCTATGAAAGTTGGCAAACCAAAATATTTTTCTAGGAACTCACTAGGATAATACCTAAGTAGGCCAAAATTAATTAAAATCCCTCTAAACAAACAAAACAGAAGAAGACAGCAATACCAAGAAAGATGAAAGAAAAAAAAAAAAAGGGAAGCAACGGCATACCCCCAGCTGCAACAAGCTTTTCTACTCGTGCAACTATATGCTTTCCGTAAGTGTACTTCTTCAAAGCATTCAAGTGAACCTTTATACGAGAAAGGATCAGCTCACGTTGCTGATCATCGCAAGTCTCCAAGACTTTCTGTACAACATAGTTTGCAAACTGATCCTTCATCATTGCCTGATAAAACAAGGATCATAAAACCAAAATGTCAATGTTAGCCAAAAAAAAAAGTCACCACTGAGAAAGTCAAGCATCACAAATATGTTCTGTAATTGGATTTTGACTACACTAAATTTGAGTCGTCTGTCATGAGCAAAAAGAAGCTTTAACAAGATATGATAACATATACAAGGACTAATGCAATTTTTAGCAGTATTTGATCAATGGTATCAGAAAAAACAAAGTTTCCAGCTCTGCAGTCTTACCCTAATGTAATGTTATGGAGCTGTTTTTGGTCCAAAATCAGAGTTCCATAAACTGAGTGCCAAAAAATAGGGCCTCCCATTTTACAAGAAAAAAGAAGCCCCTTTCCTAATGTGACACCACAATAATGGCCTGCAAAGCTTGTTGGGAAAAAACTACCCAATAATACCACCTACCCAATAATACCATTCACTTTAAGATATATAGTTTCAAGACACATCATCATCTTACTTTGAGATCAAACCCTTACTAATACACACACTGTCATTTTGGAGCCATGTAAATGGAGTCTTCTCACATTGGAGACGAGAACAAGTCTTCACACGAGGCTGTAAGAGATAAATTTTCATCAACTCAAGATAGGAATAGAGAGATGTTCATTCATTTAATGAGGATCCTTTACGCCTTTATATAAACTAGTAGCCATCCCTTTTTGGTATCTCAATTAGAGACTATACCTTCTATTTAGAATCATCAACAATTGATAAATGAGAGATTACAATTTCTAGTAAAGGATCCTAAAGATATCGACTAACACGTCTCTCTAAATTTAAGCAAATCCAATAAAGTTGATTCTCGCAATATAGAATTTCCTAATGCCCTTATTTAACATTTGATTAATGCATCACTTAGTAATGTGCCCTCTTAGTAGATTGGGCCTATGTTTTCTTGGCCTTCTTTGATGAGTCAATTTTGGCCCATGGCCTGTATCAGTTTTCGCTGGCTTGAGAGAATTAGACTCTGACAAGTTGAGATGAGTTTGTTCCTATTGGGTCAAAGATCAGCAATACAAATTCACCATCTAATGGTTGGATATCTTTCCAAGATCCATGTGTAGGTAGGGCACGCAATCTAGTTCTCCACATCTTACTAGATTAGAGGTGTGGCTTTTCTTGATGGTCTTGGTGGTCTTAATGTTCTTTTCATCTCTCTTTTCAAGGTTATCCAATCTCTCATTATTAAAGATATAGGATCATTTTAAAAAAAAAAAAGATATAGGATCGAGCCTATTCATAGTCGATAAACTTGCCTCGGTAATGACTGACATTTCCATTGCTCACTGTGAATTTTGGAAGGTACAATATTCGGGATAAGAATGAATGTAAACAGGACATGCTCATTGTTGGAATGGAATGTAATGGAATAAAACAATTGAGCAGTGTTGAACAGTCAATGAAACTAGGTGGAATACATGAAATGGAAAGCATAAGTAAAATAAAAACGAATGGGAACCGAATTTAATGTTCTAAAGGACTCGAATCAAACACAAAGTGTTATTGTATGGCTGCCAAAACAGAGTTGAAGTTGTGGGGTTTGATACAGGATAGACTAGAGATAGTTTTGAAGGCTAAAAGGGTGCTAAAAACAATTGATGGGTGTTAGAAAATAGAAACAAAAAGTACAATTTCTTTTTTTGGGTTGTATGGCAACTGAAGCTCAACTAAGGTTGTTTTAAGACTTTCTAGTCGGGGACAACAACCAAATTTTTCTTTAGAGGAAATTCCAAGCTATTTTTTTTTTCTGAAAAAACTAAATAAAAAGAGGGGAAAATCTAGTCTAAAAATAATGGAACCAAAACAAGACAAAATCGAAGTATCTTACTTGTTATGATACACATTTCTTCCAATGTCATATTGAAGACGCCGAGTCCTCACACAAGGCTAAAAGACGGTTTTTTACCAGCTCAAGATAAGAATCGAGAAATATGTTCATTCATTTAATGAGGATCCTTTGCAACCTTTATATAGACTAGTAGCCATCCATTTTTGGTATATTAATTAGAGATTATACCTTCCAATTACAGTGATCCAGGCCGGACCATGGGTCGGCCAACCCATTGGGTCCAGTCTATAGGCCCAAGGGGACATTCATTTATAGAGTATTACTAAGTAGTTTGATTTGATTAGGATTAATATTAGTGAGTTTCCAATTTCATTTAGGCATAATTCAGATATTAAAAAGTATTATCTCTTAGAAATCTAACTACTCTATATAAGGATGTTAGGCCATATTGAAATGCTTGTGCTTATTATTATCAATCACTTAATATTTGAGTTATGAGAGTTTTCTCGTCAATTATGGTGTTTCTCTTCATTGTGAGTGTGACTTTAGGCTGGAATTCATCTTTGGATTCTCAATTCCTCGGGAAATTGATCTATTTTTCGAACGTGGATCCGGGGGGGGGTTACTTCAACAACTTGATCTTCTTGTGAAGCAACTGGAACAATTGATTTGTTTACCAATTGATATTCAACCATCACGATCTGATGGTACAAAGGCAACAACTGAAGCATCTAATGGTCGGATTGCACATCCAAGTTAAATGTAGTCATCAGAAGAAGCAACACTTCCTATCTATTTTCAATGGAGGAAAAGATTACATCAAGCTTCCAAGCCATGTCATGCGAATGCAAATCAAAAGAAAAGACAGAAGTTTGTGCAATTGGTTTTCGACCTAGGGGGCATTTCCAAATTCTCTCTAGTATTATCAAGCTTTCAACTCTCCAGAGTCGAGTTTTTTCTAAGCCAGGGAGAATTGATGCAGGCCAGACCATGGATCGGCCAACCCATTGGTCCGGTCTATAGGCCCAAGAGGACATACATTTGTTTAGGAGTATTATTAGGAAGTTTGATTTGATTAGGATTAACATTAGTGAGTTTCCAATTTTGTTTAGGCATTATTCAGATATTAAAAAGTACTGTTTCTTAGGGATCAAGCCCACTCCTCTACATATAAGGATGTTAGGCCTTATTGTGATGCTTATGCTTATTATTATCAATCAATAAATATTTGAGTTATGAGAGTTTTCTCTCAATTATGGTGTTTCTCTTCATCGTGAGTGTGCCTTAGGGCTAGAATCCATCTTTGGATTCGATTAATCCCTCGGGAGATTGATCTATTTTCCGATCGTGGATCAAGGGTAGCATCATTCATTAGTCAACAATCTTGACTATTAATTAGAGATTATAATTTCTAATCAACATTCTTAAGGATATCAACTTATGCTCATTCTAATTCTAAGCAAATCACAATAAAGTTGATTCTCAAAAGATAAGAGTTTCCTAAAATATAAGAGTTGCCATGTTACATAACCAAAATAACCTTATTTAACATGTGACTAACTATGATGCCGAGATACAGATACCGGTTGGGACACGGATACAGGGATCAGGGATTCAACTCTGCACTTTTGACATTCTAGGAGACTAGGACACGGATATAGATACGGTTGACCTAATTTCTTCTTTAAAACACTTTTGAATTAATAAAAATATCATTGCCTATGTTTCATTAAAACATTTTTTATATTTATAAGTAAGAAAATTAAAAGAACTATAAGAAATAATAGCCTTAGTAAGTAAGATATACTAACCTTGTGCCCTACAAGTATTGGTGGAGTATCGGTTACCAATATGAGTATTATATCGTTCCGACGCGGATATGCTAGGGCTTGTACAAGTAGTCAGGTATCATAGGTGACTAATTAATCACTTAAGTTATGGGCCCACTTAGTAGACTGGACCTATGCCAAGTCTTCTTGGGCCTTCTTTGATGAGTCAATTTTGGCAAATGGCCTGCATCATTAATGATCCTTTTGGGTAAGGTTCTTTTGATACAGAATGCGAACTTGAAATAAAGCTGCTCTACATATACCGAGACAAAGCATCACCACATTTAATGGTATCGGCCCCACAACCACTCCTGAAACAACAACTATCCCTCTACTAATATACCAATTTCAAATGATGCCTAAACATTTTTTAATAAAAAAAATATAGCAACCTTACAATAGTAGGTAGGTAGACTAATGCCTTTACATAGCAAAAGATTCATTAAGCAAAAACTTGACATGAAGCCAAGAGCCATAGACAATCAAATATACATGGAACTATAAAATACGTATGCATTTAGACTAAGCACTACTGTTTACACATTTTTCTTTTCTTCTTTATTTGCATTTTTTGTAAAGATTAAAGGTTCCATTTAATGAAAAGGGGAGGAGCATAGAGAAAAAGATATAACAAGGAGGCCTCTTGAAGGCAACGTCGCACAAACATCAACATAGGTCGCCCCTTCTATCTTGGAAATCTCAAATATTTCTATTTTCATCTATGATACAAGTATGTCCAAAGACACTATAGACTAAACCAGTTAGAGGGGAGAAATTGAATCCGGTTTTGGGTTGATGATTAGGCCGCGGTGGGACCTTTGAGCGTGTTGTTTCCTACGTTATTTAGGCGAGTATCTAATAGAATGTCATTGGTTGGTGAATGTCATGAGGGGGAGGAGGGGAATTCAGTGTCTGGGAATTTGTTGCTCAGAAGAGTCCTCTGTCATTCTGAGGAGACCAAGTTTGAGTCCTTGTTGAGTATTCTTTCTAACGTGTTCTTGTACAGGGAGATAATTGATGTTTGCATTTGGAAGCCGAGTCCTTCTAGGGTGTTCTCTACCAAGTCCCATTGCAGTGCCTTTGTGGAGTTATGTTCAGCTAGGTCCCATTGTTTGCTTGTTCGGTTAGGTTTGGCCCCTCCGCATTGGAGACCCTTGCTGGTTGGTGGTTAGCAAAAAGGTCTCTACTGTGGATAATCTCAGAAGAAAAGGTTCGTCATCGGAGGCTATTTCATACTTAATAATCTATTATGTGGGGAGGTTAGAGAGTCGGTTGGTCATCTTTTTCTACATTGTAAAATTTCTTCCTCTTTGCGGAGAGCTTTTATTAAAGGTGTGGATCGTCATGGTGCTTGCAAAGCTCCTTGGTTGGTATGTCTGAGGCTTGGAGTCTCTATCCTTTTTATAGTTGTGGTGCTATTCTCTGTAGGCATATCCCCTTTGCCATTTTGTGGTCCATTTGGAAAGAGAAGAATGAAAAGATTTTCAGAGGTGTGCAGATGGATCGTCATGGTGCTTGCAAAGCTCCTTGGTTGGTATGTCTGAGGCTTGGAGTCTCTATCCTTTTTATAGTTGTGGTGCTATTCTCTATAGGCATATCCCCTTTGCCATTTTGTGGTCCATTTGGAAAGAGAAGAATGAAAAGATTTTCAGAGGTGTGCAGATGGATTATCGGGATCACCTTTCTATTGTGCATTCGACACTTGCAAAGTGGGCAAGCATTAGGAAGGAGTTTCTAATTTGAGGCTTGGTGACATTTTGTGGGAGGCTTGTTTTTAGTGCAGTTTGTCTATAGGATGAGGAAGTTAGAGGTTTGACGCCCACCCCCACCGGCTGTTTTTAAGTTCAATATGGACGATGCTATGAGAGGCAAGCCAAGACCGGCTGGTATTGGAGGCGTGCTCAAGGATGAAAAGGGGAATGTGCTGCTTAATTTCTCTAAGAATGTGGGTTTAAAGGCGTCCAATGAAACTAAGGTGTTGGCCATCTAAGAAGCTCTCTGGTTGTTATATTCTTCTTTTCATGATAGACTAATCATGGAAAGTGACTTCTCTAATGCTATTTCTTCGATCTCTTCAAATGAGTTCCATTGAGGTTTCATTTCCTTCTATCAGAGTTTCGAGTTTTGTCCTCCCAAGTTATGGTTGAGTTCAAGCATGTGGGTAGGTTCGCCAATGCTATGGCAGATGCCCTAGAAAAACAAGGGGTGGATAGAGTAGTTCCTTTCATTGCTCATACTTTGTAATGAATTGCTTTTTGATGTAGGGTATAAGCTTTTATACCTGTTTTGGGTTCCCTTGTTGTTTGGTTCGTAGTTTTTCCATCTTTAATATAAAGTTTTGTTATTGTTCAAAAGAAAATGCCAGTTAGAAGTATACGAACATTCTGAGGGCCTTAAAACCCATAGCTACCCTGAATTCAAATATACTAAAGTGGCCAAGACGCCTTCATGTCATGTGCTCACAGCACATAGATCACATGCAAGGTGATAAGACATGCAACAGCACAAGGCTTTTAAAAGTCAATTGTGCATTGTGACTGCCCAAGTTGGTGGGATGGAAGGATCTGTACTAATCAACGAAAATCTTGAATGATATGGAAGAATCTAGAAGACTATAGGGGTAGTCTTGAACAATGTAGAAATAAGAGGAACATCCTAGTAAATTTTGAAATTTTGTAAAGATGAGTGAAGTAACCTAAAATAGTGTGGATAAGTCTAGAATAGGGTAGACTGGTAGAGTTGTATAGAAGTTTCTAGAGTAGGGTCTAGAAGGTAATCATCCATTAGGTTAGTGGCATATGGACAAAGCTAAGCCATTCGTTGCATCGAGTAGGACTATAAATAGAGTTTTCCACTTTCATTTGTTACGAGCAAGTTTGCTGAAGCAATTCAAGGGCTCACTTCTGTAAGTGCTCTCTCTTCTTGGTGTGAGAGTACGCAAAGCTTTATGGTGTGATTCTTGGTCTAAGAGTTGGATCACCACTAGGGAAGGCTGAGTCGCTAATGCCTAGAATCAAGGGGATTAGCTCGGTTTGTGACATTCAGCTTTTTTATTGGGCTTCAGCTTCTTAGGTTATAGGTAAAATCCATAGATAACTTGTCATTTTCTGCATCCTCTAGTCACTTAAAAGCTCTTTAAATTGATCAAGGACAACCACTGAAGCTTGTGCAGTTTCACCACAAAAACACACAGTTTGCTACCATCCATATGCATTTAAACTAGTAGAACCACAAAGATTCTCCATGTTAGATAGTTTAGTTCAAACAAACTTTCACATGAGGAGGAATTACAGGGTCTCATGAACCTTGAGAAACTGAATTTCCCTGATCTCCAACATTATTCAGGTTTACACCTATTAATGAGTAGACATTCTTGGACTAGAAGACTAACCTTTGATTTATGCTAACATAAAAATATACAGTAAAAAACTAATACAACAATAGTTAACAGTGATGGATGTCATTGACTGTCCAATGTCCATTTAGTGTCTACATTTATAATGAGGCCAACCACAAAAAAAATGAGCCCACTATGGCCCTCATCTACAATAAGTCACATCATTTTAGCATTAGGGATCACAGGAATATGAGCTCACATATGAGCCACTAAGTTATTGGGTTCATGGCACAGCTCAAAACCCTACAACTCCCCCCGCACTATGATGCCCAAATACGGAATGCTTATGGCTAGGATACGCAACAGACACGGCACGGACACGAATTTTACACATAAAAAGTGAAGTATCGGATACGATACGACACGATACGTTGCCCATTTCAAAGTATCCGTGCACCATAGCCCTCACATGAGAATCACAAAGAAACACGCCTTAAGCTTCTTTAGTGTTGTATACAATCTATTAGAGTTTTTTCAGAATGTGTACACCTCTTGTTTCTAGTCATGGAAATTGCAGGATATCAGGAAGACATAATCTATTAGATGAATACAGACATTTAACAAAAGGTAGAGTTCATGAACCTGAAGAGGCTCATTTTCATCAGTGGAGCCGAGCATTTCATTCACCAAAAGCTGACGTTCTGCAGGGCCACCAAAGCTCAAACACTTCTCAACAACGTTTGAGGCAAACTTCTGCTGGCTCATTTGAACTATCTGTCCAGCTAATTTCTTGATTATAGAAGAACGTTCATGTGGCTTTCCATGCTCCAGTACATGCTGTTTCCAACCCGATTAACAACAAAAATTAAGAAACCACCAAAACATATAACCATAGAAATGCCATGAATATGGATGTTATAGAATGAAAAAGATTATTATATTTATTTCCCTTGAAAAAAAGAGTATACAGGAAAGAACAATAGCAACCAGATAAATGAAGTGACCGCTGTGTTAGCCTCTCAATAGATGACTCAAGTTCAATGAAAAGGTTTTATATGCCTATAGGCCACAATGGAGTAAACTACATAGAAAGGTGATATAAATTACAATGGATACATTAATAGAACCATTAAACACACTAAAAAAGGAAAACAGAACTTCAGGCGATTACAGAAATGTAAACACCAACTATTGGAAAAACCTACCCCAAAAAAAAAATGAATAAACATAATTCTGCTACTACCTAGTACCTATATTCTTCATCTCCAACCTAATCCCTTAATCATCTCTTTAAGCATATAAACCAAAATCTACTCATCATTATTTCCATTTGTCTCCTACCTGCCCCTGCCTCGTCTCACCATTAATCTAAAAAAAAAAATCAATTCCTAAAAGTCTTCAGTAGGGGTCCTTTTGTTCTGTTTTGTTCCAAATCTCCAATCCATACTATTCTTTTTCCTTTTTGGGAACAGTAATGAAAATGTATTAGAAGAAAGAAAGTCAATAAAGGGGCACACAAGGAATATACAAATAAAAAAAGCATACATAAAATCACAAACTACAACGAACGTAAAGTTGGTCTGTCTATTCTAAATTTTAAGCAAAGGCATCTGCGGTCTGCCATCTCATTCGCCTCCCTTAGCCAAGAAGTAAACTTCAGCCAAATGAATGATTGCATATATATATGTAGGGAAATATTCATGTGCATCCATCCCTCACCCTATTATGGTGAGGGACAACATAGTAGGGTTGACTTTATAACACATCCGAACCATCCACAAACATGGAACCCCCTTAAGTACACTAGACCCATTGAATTTTCGACTATCCAAATGGATTGGACTATTGGATCGAGGGTCAAATTTTTTCCTTTAATATAAATTCATTAAATTTGTGGGTCACGGATGAAGGGGTTTGAGGCAAGGGATTGACCCCAAATTTGATATATGGTCTCATCCAAGGTGTCTCTTCCCATCCCCCACAAGTCCCATGATGAGTGGGTCCCTAGGTGGGCCCCATTAAGTTTGTCCCTCACCATATGCACAAATGAAGAGCTTCCCTCGAAAGAAGCTCGAGCTAGAGCGTCCAAAAGAGAGACCGTATGTAGGGAAATATATATAAAGCAAGATTACACAAACTTAAGAAGAAAAATAAAATTGAATAGTTAAATAAACCTTTGAATTGTAATTGTATTATTTGAAATGGATATTCACAATAATCAAATCAGTAAAGTCATCATGTTTGTCTTCTTTTGAAGATGGGTCATGAGAATAAAACAACCTGTGGCAAGAATAGGCCAATAGGAGTCCTTACGATGAAGCCAATTTAAAACCTCAAAAAGGGTTACGAACCTGAACAACATAGTTCCCATACTGGTCCTGTGCCAACATGCAAACATTCTGCAGTATCTCATCCATCATGATACGCTGGGTTGTCAGGTCGTTGCAGTGCTCCAACACTCTCTGCAGTTGAAATGCAACTCATTTAAGTTTTTAGATCTTCTATATAGTTATTAAATCAAGTCAATTAAGTCCCAAAGAACTGGAAAAGATAGTTGAAAGAGGGAAGGTGGAAATGCAGAACCTGTATGACACGACACCCATAAGGATGGGTAGACAATGTTACAACTTGATCATAGAAGGATGATATGATAAATTCAATTGCATCCTGGGGGATGCATTCAATACACTTCTGGATGACATGGTTCCCATTTTGATCACGTACACATCGCATGATGTGACCATCAAGCTCTGAAACCATTTTAGTCTGCTGGTCCAAATCAACAACTTCTATTGCCTGCATCAACCACAGTTCAAAGGATTTATGTTACACAATCTTGGAGTCTCAACTCTCAACTAAACATGATGGCACTTGTATGCTATTTAGTTTTTCACTGAACAACTTACAATTTAATTAGTTGTACAAATAATTTTCTCTTTCATATTTTTAACATTTAATTGTAATTCATAGAATAGATCATAGTACCGAAGAATTTTATTTATTTAAATACGTCAGTCCTCAAATCAATCCAACTGTGTTTCGAGCCAATCTGACTGGCTGCTTAAGATACCAAGATATTTTTTTGCATATGTTCAAATGTTTCATGTTCGACCAGTACAGAAACAAGGCGAAATATTCAACCGCAGGAACGTTCATTCAACAGTCAGGGAGGTTTGGTGCCTGTCAAATGAGTGGGACCATCCTGAATTTAAAGGCGTCGACCATGAAAACATCACAAATCTGTAAACGGGAGAATACACAGGAGAAAATTACCTCAGAAACAATATGGTGCTTGATATTCGTAAATATTAAGAGAGAATTGTGGTACTAGGTTCACGGTATTTGAAATTGTAATAGTATCACCATGCTTGTTGGAAGAAATATCAAAAATAATTGCCAAAAAGAACTTGCTTTAAAGAACTTTAGAGAAACAACTGCTATGTTATTTCAAGTGCTTGAAAGAATACTACATCTAGTAAAACTAAAAGTAGAATAGCATATATTCAATATTTTAAAGAAAAAATCCATAAATTAAAACTAAATCTGAACGGTGTTACAAATAGGCTCCACTCATACATATCCATGTCCAAGATTTTAGGAAATGGGGTGTCATATACCCATTGCTCATATCCGTTCCTGTGCCAGTATCCATATTGGTTGCATCATCTTTAGGTGTTCAAGTTGAGTTGACTTCTCAGATTTTCAAAATGGATTCCACTATACTCATTTTTAAGGCAGTAGTATGCAGCTTACTAATACTACTGCAGGTAAGCTTTGGTGAGCAAGAGCTGCAACCAGATATTCAAACTACAAAGAAAAAAGTACCTTCTGGATCACTCGACAGCCATACATTTGAAGGCTAAGTGTTAATACGTGCCCAGTAAGCTGGTTGGCAAGTTCCCTTCTCTGGGTATGAGTTCCATGCTCAAAAAACTGAAGACCAAAACAAATTATGGCTTATATTAATGGACTAAAAATGAAGAAAATTCAATAAAAATGAGAAACAAATCGTACTTTTGAATCCAGTGGTATAGAATAAGTCATTTACAGATCATACCATTTGTTCAGACCAGCAAAATGCATGTGGACTAAACCTTTTGGTGACCCAAACCGTTCATATCATCTCACACATGGAACCTTTTCTTTTTCTATCAGTTTATCATGCAAAATGATCTCAAAATCCCCCATCAAATGCTCCTAAGTCCTAACTATATGATTCGCTCTTGTAAAACGTGAACCATTGGCTTTGATTACCCCTTGGCAAGCCACCAATTGGAATGATAGATCATCCAATGAGGGGATGGTCAATCCGTACAGGGCTCACCAGATAAACAGGTCTGCTAACTTTTGGATGGGCCACAAATGAGCCAATGCAGGTCAAAAAGAAAGAAGCTGATTCTCTTAATCAAGCATCATATATTTCCTCTAAGCAATTAGTGAGATACCTTCTGAATCACATAATTTCCAAACACATCAGTCATCAAAGAAAGAGCTTGCGGAAAAATTTCTTCAAAAACCATATTTTTCTCATCTGTAGTGGCTGTTTCAAGCTTTTGTTGTATGAACCGGCTCCCATATTGGTCAGCGCTGTTTGCAGAAATAATAAAAAAAATATTATTCCTCCAGTGGAACAGTTAAATTCAAGCACAAGAAGATTTGGTTTTTTTGTTTTGGGAAAAAATTCTCTTACCTGAATTCAACAACATGGCTGGCAATCTCTGAAAGTTCAAAACATCTAGTCTTGTTGCTTTTAAATTCTTCCAGCAGTGACGATGCAAAACTTTCATCCATGCCACCAACACCATCCAAGTGCCAACCCATGGCACCTCCACCAATGTTTCTCATGCCAGAAGGATAACGCATATTTCGCTCATTGTGCCTGATAGGGCTACCAGGTCCAACAGGGGAGCCAGGAAGAACAGCACTTGTCAAAGGGCTTCCTGGGTATGACATACCAAGACCGAAAGTAGGATTCCCATAATAGCCATGATTTGGACCACCAGATTTACCAAGAAAAGGTAGACCATACTGTGACTTCTGTGGTGAAAGCAATGCTCCAAGGTATGCTTTCTGTAGCCCAACTAGATCCATATAAGAATTGCCTACGTAATTCCTATCCAAGGAAGGATCATTAAAGCCAGCAGCAACTTGTGCTGTATATTCAGCAGTCCTTAAGTACTGGGCATATAATGGATCCATGAGGGGCACCTGAAGACTACTAGCAGCTGCATGATTCCCCAACTTCAGATTTTGCATGTCTGCTACTCCTGTTAAATTAGGTCCTAAAGGAAAACCTCCCAATGCTCTAGTGTCAATACCAGGAGCTGCGATTGCAGATGCTGGAACATTAGCAGCATTTTCAAACAATGGAGGCAAATTACCAGAACCAAGATGACCGGGCATCATGGATGGAGATGCTGGATTGATGGAATATCCGCCTAGACCATAGTTCATCAATGCTGAATTAGTATTATCTATGTTCCGGTAATGAGGAGACCCTCCTGAATTAATGATAGAAGAAGCGGGTGCTTTGAAATATGAGTTAGGGGAAGAAACAGTGGACCTGTGCAATTCAGCGTGTTCATCAACCATTACAGAAGAATTCGTTTGGTCTCTGAAAGATCCACCATTTTTGCTCAAATCAGGATGTGATGGTTTAGTTGACTGGGAAACAGAAGGCAGATGAAATTGCGCTGGTTTGGGATTTTTTAAGTATAAGTGCTGCTTTAAATGGTTCTGATCACTTTGCAGATCTAAAAGGAAATTCGAGTGATCGACAATGTCCTGTTGGACTGACTTCAAATGATTAACTTCATTCCCCACACCATTAGCTGACAGGCTCATGCCCGATAGAGCGGTTACAAGATCTACAGATTCAGCAAGACTGGTGGTGCTATTAAATGAGCTTGGACCATTGATGACTTTCTTATCTGTGGCACCATACCTCCCTCCCACTGGGGGAAGGCGAGGACTAGGAGCCCTTGCAATAAGCTGTGGATCAGGAGTGGTGCTTCTTGACAAAGATCCACCTAGAGCAGAAGCATAAGTATGAGAAGCTGATTGCCCAACGCTTTGGACTCCAATCATACTTTGAACATTTGCATTCTTTGTTTCAGCACCATTGTCAAAGGCATTGCGGCTAGCAGGACGAGACGGATGCCCTGAGATCGGAGTTGCACGACCGAGATCATCCTGCATCCAAAACTAGACATTCTTCACCAAAAGAACTATGAAATCTACATTTGGTAGGCAGTATAATCTCAGAAAAATGTGAGAAGAATCATTACTTCATTAGTGAACTCACAAAAATGAGTCTCTCCCCCCTCCCTCCCTCCTCTCACACACCGTCACAAAAAAAGAGTTGTGCCCTGCCACTTTTTTCACATGGAAGTGTGTAATGGTTTATCGCCTCTTCAAGCATGTAAAAATTTGGAGCTGACGGTGCTGACCCCATTTGCACGTCATTTTCACTCATTTATTCATGTGATGTGTAAATGAGAGCAAACATACATAATTGTTACACGTGCAGAATTTACATAAGTACATGAGCGCAAACTAACAACCCCTGAGAGAACCTATCAATTAGTCCATGAAACTCACTTTGGGAAGATGTCTGATCCACATATCACCTTTTTCATTGGTGGGCCTTGGACTAGTGGACTTATCCACGTCCCGTGTCACATGTTAAAAGTCTTTCATTTACACAAACACGTTGACACAGGGCAAGGTTGAGATATCATTTGTTAGGTTTGTAGCTGTTCCACGTTGCAGCTACTAACTATAATTGGTTAGCAGTAATGTAGTTGTAACAGATGGGAATTAACCATTTGGGAATAATATTACCGCAGTAAAAAATTAACAAGAAAACAGAACCTAGAAATGAGCTGATCGTAGGAGGTGCGGGATTGGTCCGATCATGTGCCAGGATATGATCAGTCCTACAAAACAGTCAGCTGATTAAGTTCACTATGCCACAAACAGGTAGGACTTGCTTGTTATCAGTGGTGGAGCCAGGATTTTCCTGTATTTGGGGGCAAGCAATGGTTGACCAATAATATTTTATATTTATTATTTTACTATTAATCATTTAAAAATATTTTTTCAATAATATCCAAAGAAAAATCCTAATTTGGAAATACACAAACAATTCTAAGATTCAATTTCTCAAAACTTTGTGAGCACATATAGAAATGGTAGCGCTCGCCATAATAAGCCGCTCAAAATAATCCTTTTCTCCTTATTTTAGCATTAGGAAATTGCTCACTCCAAAATAAAAGTAGCACTCATGTTGGATTGATCATGTGTAAACTGATCTACTCACAATTCTTCAATAAAAATCCTTGGATTGGTTAGTTGTGATATTCTGATGGGCCGCAATGCTGCAGTAAATGTGGATAATGGATGGTTGAGATGACAGCATAGAAATTCATTCACCATGTCATGATAAGGTGTTCGCTGAATGTGTAAAGGAAATGATAAAGCAAAGTTAGGAGTAGGATCCCCAACGTGTTGCAATGAAACCAGCTTTTGAAATATATTTAAGCTTTTGAAATATATTTAAGACTTTAATGCACTCAATCTTACAATGAAACCAACTTTTATTGGACTAAATTTGGAGACATCCAACTCAAGGAGAGGGCCTTCATTTTCAACGGTTTGGATTTTCAAAAGGCAAGCCTCGCTGTAGAGTTCTACTCTGGTCTGCTCATTGCGGCTTGAGCGAGCCAAAGCAAACCAAAAATCACATGGCAAACACTCTAGTGCAAAAGGCAGCTTGTGGGGTATTTATGCCGAGTATGGGAACGGAAGCCTCTTCTTCCACTCCTTGAAATCCTCTCCATCTAGAACCTCCTCTCCTCCATGCCTTCCTCTTCTTCCCACACGTGTCCTTCCCCTCTCCTCAACTATTAACTGGAGAAGAAGTTGGGACTGGAGGAGGAAAAAGGACAAGTTAATGGTAGATGCCAACGCAGGAGGTGTATCTAACCCAAATAATTCAACAATTTGATGGGAGGCAGATCATGGCAGAATCCAAAAAATAGATGGTCAAAGCAGCTGTTGTAGCATATATTCAGATATGACACAATAATAATTACAACAAGAGCTAACAGTACTATGGATAAAATCCAAAAAATACCGTTAGTTGATATTGTTGGATTGATCAGCAGTACCGTGGGATATTGAACTTCATGTGAAATATAACTGGAATGCACCAAAACCCATATGCCCAACAGCCAGTGGACCAGTTGAGCAATAGAATATGAGAGGAAGAGAGAATGAGGAAGAAACAGGTACAACTAAAATCAGAGGTAAAGCAAAAGACATGGGATAGAGAGAAATGACCATAGAAAGATATATATATATATATATATATAGAGAGAGAGAGAGATGGAGTGGAAGTGTGACAAAAAGAATGCCCATTCTACTATATTAAGCAAAGAGGTTTTGGGGTTGGATTTTGACCATCAGTTACAATTTTGAATCTTTTCAGTTTTCTCTACAATTATCTCATACAAACTATCTTTAAAACCACCACTCACCTTTCTTCCTACTTTTCCACTTTTGAAACTTCTGCATACCTCCATTTCTATCCATAACTCCATCATTCCCTTTCTTCTTCCATTCTTCTCATTCCTTCTTATCCCATCAGCTCTTACATTACGTAAAGAGGTACTTTCACGGTGACCTTTTCTTTATTTATTTTCTTTTTATGATTTAAGGCTATTTTTTATAATACACAAATGCTGATCATATCTGTGTTAAGCACGGGTTATTATGCTAGGAGAGAATTAGAGAAGAGGTCATTAGCATCTAAAATGATTGATGCATTCAATTTTTGCAAGGCTGATGCTTGAAAAAGTGTGGGACACATGTCCTCGAGGCAAGGCTCTCCCAAACTACCCCAATCCATACACCTTAAAAGAGGCAATTTTAAGGGTTCTTTAAGGAGAAGAGGGTAAGAAGAGCAAGTGACCTCATTCTTGCCCCTTGCTAGGCACACCCCCATCCCCTCGCTGATTTCTACATTCCAGCAACTGATAAACAGTATGTAGTAATTTTTCAGTTGGTGTTTATTTAAATCACAAATGTAGTTTCTTTAGCTAATTATATAATCATGTTCACTTATCTCACATTCTTATGCTATTAAATGCTTAATTTTATACAGGAAAAATATGGGGCTCTTGTAGTTGCTAATGAACCAACCAAAGGATGCTTTCTGCATTTGTGCTGGAATAAAAGTGGACTTCGTTAAAATCATGTGCCACAAAGACTTACATAATACACTGTTATAATACCATTAAATGATGGGGATAAATTGACAATTCGAGGATGGACGAACTCCTTGTGCAAGCACATAATTTTTTGGGAAAATAATATCGATATTCTTTTCATTAATTGATCACTACTAAATAGTTGTTGCTAATTACATTGATAGAAACAAATGGGTTTGGAACCCTACAATCAAGGATCGTCCAACACTCCTACCGAAGAAGAAAGAAAGTTGATGACAACACCTACTATCCGCACCACCTAATAGACAAGAATGAATGAGGCTAATCTCATCCAAATCTTCCAAAGCTTAGAAAGTACCCTACTTGGAAAGCACCCTACTCTTGGATTGGCTTGCCCCCTAGCAAACCCATTCGCCCAACTCGTGATCCAAGCTCAGCCCTTATCCGGCAACTGAGCTAGGTTGGTCGGGTTCCTATCATATACACATCTTATTGTTAACCTTTGAAAGTACACTCAGCAGGTTAGGCATGCCTTGCCCCCTAGGTCCCAACTAGCCCTGGCGCCTTGGTTGCACCTTGCACTTTGACAACTTTGCTCTACTGTTGAAGCATATGGAGACTTATGTCTCAACCCTTTGGTCAAGAGGGTTCTGCCTCTTATATTTCTTCGTAGAGAGAATCTCAAAAATGAAATTTTTATTATAAATATTCTTTCACCTTTTTGTCTCTCGATATTTTCAAAATTTATTCAGCCCTGATACCAGATCTTTCACTTGCCATTTTTTCATGCAACAGATGCATGAAACATATGATCTTATATTCTATCATTAATTGTACTTATTTTTTTGGTACTTTCGTGGTCAAGTTATTATCACGAACACTAACTAGATAACATGGCAACCAAATATCAGATTTTAACTAGATGAGCTGATGAGGCATTCTATGGATAAGATCACATTCCAAAATCAAGCTGTTTTGAGGGTACAAACCTACAATGCCCAGATACGGAATGGACACGATATGGACGAGCCATGGATACAGGAAGGACAGAGATTTTACCCATAATAAATAGAGTATCGAGATTCAATATGACACCATACGTTGTCTATTTTGAGTACCCAATTATCATAGATCCAAACTACTAATAAAAAAAAGTATCGGGATTCAATACGACACCATACATTGCCTATTTTTAAGTATCCAATTATCATATATTCAAATTACTAATAAATAAAGTATCGGGATTCAATACGACACCATTCGTTGCCTACTTTGAGTATCCAATTATCATAGATCCAAACTACTAAATTTGAGCATTCGTCTGGATGGATAGTCAGTCGCTCTTTTGCAACCACTCGTATCGCAAATCCAGCATTAATTAAGAAATCTCACTTGTTCGAAAATTTCGGAACTTAAAAGTGCAGCAATAAGTATCAAATCATCAGCATTTTGCAGCAATAAGTATCAAATCATCAGCATTTAGGCAATAACAATAAGACAGAACAACTTAATAACGTGCCAAGAAAATCATGACTGATCAATAACAATCAGATTCAAAACCATATATGCATTAACATTGTAAATAGTAGAATGTTTCCTCTAACAGAAACTAATTTAAGGAAAAGAACAGAAAATTTAGATAAACAGTAATAGGTGGCAACGAACATCACCTGAAAGATATGGGCGAGGCTCTTCTGTCTGCCTCCTAGCCCTAACCCTGACAGCCCAATCAAACCATCATCCCCTCTCTCCAACCACTCTGACGATGCCTCAGACTGCTCGACCGCACTTCCCTCGTTGGCAGATGCCAACCCCGGCTGCATTGAAAACAGCGATCGGCTTCCTTCATCATCCACACGATTTGCCCTCCTTCTATCTCCTATTCCTCCCAACCCTGACCCACCCGCCTGCAACCGCTGTGTGAACCGGCTATCTTCCTTTGAAAGCGCCGGTGGCGGCAGGCGAGGATTTAGATTAACATGTGCATAGTAGTAAGACGAATACGCAGGATCAGACCGGAGGTCCTCCTCCGACAGGTCGCCTCCATGGCCAAATAAACCCCCAACGGCCGATAAAGACCCTTCAACGGTGGGCGGTGCCGACCCGCTCCGGTAAATATTGAGCTCCCTCTCTCTCTCCCTCTCACTCGCCTCTTGCCGGCGCTGGAGCAGTAACCCTAACTCCTCCAAATCCTCACCGTAGGTTCCCTCACTGCTTCCTAGCATCGTTCGCATTCCCATGTCGGACAACATCGTCAAAGGACTCTCACTGACCATTCCAAAACCCTAAGAAAGAGAAACCAACGGCAGCTTCAGCAGCTGCAAAGCGATTTCTCGTTTCTCTAGTGAAACCCGTTCACAAGCTGAGAAAAGCACCGATCTTTCACCGTTTTAAGAACGAACTAGATCGTTTCTATCTCTAAAAGCAGAAACCCTAGAAATAAAACACGGCAGCTTCAACCGCTGCAACAGCCGATTTCTTCGTTCCAGCTACTGAAACGCGTCTCCTAAGCTGAAAAAACGCGATCTTTCACCATTTCAGAAGCGATTCAGATCGTTCCAAAGCAAAGAACCAAAAACACAGGAAGAAAAAAAAAAAACCTAGGCTGGAAAGGAAAACCGGGAGCTCGAGTTTCCAAAACCCAAGTTCTTCGATTTCTCACTGAAATAACTTTCCTAAGCTGAAAAGAATCCGCCTTTGACGATTTTCTCTGAGATTCATATCGTTTATCGATCAAAACCAGAAATCTCAAAGCTGAGAACCGATTCTCCACCGATTGAGGTGAAACAAGGTTCGGAAAAGAGAGTTTCTTCTGCTGAGTTCGAATTCTCTTAGAACGTCAACGATCGAAGAGAACACGAACAAGTGTTTTGGGCTGTGAATCAAAAAGGTTGCGAATCTCCGACTCTTTCCGCCATTTTAACAGTGAAGGCCGCTGTTTGGATGTGGAGAGAGTGTGCTGGGAGGGGGGAAAAAGAGAACTGAAAGGGGGAACAGCAGGCATAACCGCAGAGATCGGAACCGTTCAATGGCGAAATAGACGGTCAGGATTGATTCTGATGAGATTTTGTCATCGCAGGATCTTATTAGGGTTTTGTTTATGGATTTAATGCCATATTTGGAGAAGATGTCCATTGGATATTTTTCTTTTTTATAGCATTTTGGTATCTCTTCTGTGTCTTGAGGGACATCCATTCACTAAATTCGGACTATGTCATCTGGGAAGGATCTTTCAACCAAAGAATAGATTTTTTTTTGTTCTCAAAAATAGAATCTTAGGGTTTCTAATGGCTTAGACCATGAGACCTAGATAGGATAGGCCGCCTCATATGTGATCATATGGCCTCAACATCATCATCCATGACCTAACTATGTGTATTTTGGGGAGAGCTTGAGATTTTTGGAAAATTTATACAGCTGAGAGTCATTTCGTCAACAAAATCAGTAAATGATGGAACTTAGATGTAGTTTCATGCAAATCAATCATACTTAAAGTTGATTATGTATGTATGTTTTCAGAGAAGATAATATAAGTGTTTCCGCTTCGATATAAAATTTTGTGTTTTCTGCATGCTACTTCTCCGAAAAAAAAGATATAAAATATTCTTGTTTTTTTTTTTTCTCGTTAGAAGGGATTTGGATGTTCGACCATCCTCCATAAGAAATGTGTTTCCATGGAAGAAGAACTCAACTTTTCTAATCCACGGCTTTATTTTATGCAAATTTTCCCTTGTTTCATACACCAGATACTAAAACTTGTTTTCAATTGATCCTAAACTGATTAAGGATATAGTGTAATGTTCGCAAGTATGCAAGCTGGAGTTTGTTGTAAATAAAAAACAATTATAATTTATGACTAGAGAAATATTGAGGAGTGTCAACCTTTCGATATTTTTCTATCCTACATTAAAATCGTATGTTATATTGAAAATGTTACCAATTGTGTATTCTGAAGCCATGAGATTCAATGTTGTTTTAGGAGAAGATTTCCATTGGATATTTTTCTTTTTTATAGCATTTTGGTGTTTCTTCTATGTCTTGAAGGACACTGATTCACCTAAACTCGGACTATGCCATCTAGGAAGGATCTTTCAACCCAAAGAATAGATTTTTTTGTTCTTCAAAAATAGAATCTTAGGATTTCTAATGGCTTATCAAATAGGGAAGACTATGAGACCTAACTAGGAAAGGCCGCCTCATAAGTGATCATATGGCCTCAACATCATCATCCATGACCTTAACTATGGGCATTTTGGTGGAGCATGAGATTTTTGAAGACTATATACAACTATATGGAGAGTCATTTCATCAACAAAACCAGTAAATGCTAGTAGTTGGATGTAGTTTCATGTAAATCAATCATACTTGAAGTTGATTATGTATGCATGTTTTTGTAGAAGTAAAATAAGTGTTTCCACTTCGATACAAAATCTTGTGTTTTGTGCATGCTACTTCTCCGAAGAAAAGATGTAAAATGTTCCTGTTTTTTTTTCTCGTTAAAAGAGATTTGGAAGTCCGACCTTCCTCCATGAGAAATGCGCTTCCATGGAAGAATAACTCAGCTTTTATAATCAACAGCTTTATACAAATTATCCCTCAGAGTTTTATACTCCAGATACTAAAACTTATTTTCAATTGATCCTAAACTGATTAGGTATATAGTGTAACGTTCGCAATGCGACCTGGAGTTTGTTGTAAAAACAAAGAAATTATAATTTATGAATAGAGAAATATCGAGTCGAGTCAACCTTTCGATAGTTTTCTATCCAACATTAAAATCGTATGTTATATTGAAAATGTTACCAATTGTGTGTTCTGAAGCCATGAGATTCAATGTCATTTTAGGAGAAGATGTCAATTGGATGTTTTTTTTTTTCCTAAAATTTTGGTGTTTCAATGCGTCGTCGAGGGACACCAATTTAGCGAAACTCGGTATATGCTATTTAGAAAGGATCGTTTCAATGAAATATTTTTTTCTTCAAAAATAGAACCTTTGGATTTTTAATGGTTTGTCAAAATAGAGAAGACTCTTAGATTCAACCAGGATTGACCCCCTCATATGTGACCATATATCCTCAGCATCATCCATGGCTTAACTATGAGCATTTTGGTGAGAGGTTGAGATTTTTGAAGATTTTTGTGCAACGATTTGGAAAGTTGTTTCACCCGCTTAATCTGTAAATCCTGATAATTGATACAACTTTAAGCAAGTTGACCTTACTTGGGCGGTTGATTATGCATAAACATTTTTGTAAAAGTAAAACAAGTGTTTCCACTTCGATATAAAATCCCGCATTTTGTGCGTGGTACTTTTCCATTGAAAAGATGTGAAATATTCTTCTCTCTCTCTCTCTCTCTCTCTCTCTCTTTTTGTTGAAGGAGATTTGGAAGTCCGACCCTCATCCAAAAGAAATGCGTTTCTATGGAAGCAGAATTAGCTTTCCTAATCCGTGGCTTAATACAAATCTGCACTTAAAAGTTTCACACACCAAATTCTAAAACCCGTTTTCCATTGATGCTAAATTGGTTAGGGATATAGTGTAACGTACGCAGGTGTGTGAGAGTCTGTTGTAAATAAAAAAATAATAATAATTTGTGAATAGAGGAATATCGGGGACTGTCAACCTTGCAATAGTTTTTTATTCGGCATTATAATCATATGTTATATTGAATGTTTCCAATTGTATTTCTGGAGCCATGAAATGCAATGCCATTTTAGGAGAAGATGTAAATTGGGTATTTTTCTTTTTTCTAGAATTTTGGTGTTTCTGTGTGTCTTTGAGGGACACCAATTCACTGAAACTCGACCTATGCTATTTGAAAAAAGATCCTTTCAACGAAAGAAATTTTTTTTCTTCAAAAATACAACCTTTAGGTTTTTAATGGCTTATCAAATAGAGATGACTCTGAGATCCAACAAAGACGGGCCCCCTCATATGTGACCATAGGGCAGCAACAACATCCATGGCTTAACTATGGCCATTTTGGTGAGAGCGTGAGATTTTTGAAGATTTTTTGCAACGATTTGGAACGTTGTTTCACCAACTTAATCTGTAAATCCTAATAATTGGTACAACTTCATGCAAATCGATAATTAGGGGGGGGGGGGGGGGGGGGGGGGGTTTGATTATGAATACACATTTTTCGTAGAAGTAAAACAAGTGCTTCTACATCAATATAAAATCTCCAATTTTTGTGCATGCTACTTCTCCATAGAAAATATGTAAAATATTCTTATTTGTTTTCTCATCAAAGAAGATTTGGAAGTCTGACCTTCTTCCATAAGAAATGTGGTTCTATGGAAGAAGAACTCATCTTTCCTAATCCGCCTCTTTATACAAATCTGCCCGTAAAGTTTCATGCACCAGATACTAAAATTTATTTTCAGTTAATGCTAAACTGATTAGGGATATAGTATAATGTGGGAGGGTGGGTGAACTGGAGTTTGTTGAAAAAAAAAAGAAATTATAATTTGTGAATAGAGAAATATCGACGAGTGTCATCGTTGCGATAGTCTTATCGTTGCGATAGTCTTCTATCCGGCATTATAATTGGGTGTTGTATTAAATGTTCCCAGTTGTGTTTCTAAAACAGTGAGATTCACAATAAATATATAAATGAAAATATTCTCATTTTCAAAGACTAGTTCATAACTTAAAAAAGATGATTATGAATGTCTATTAAATTTAAGCTTTTTGTTGATAGGTAATCCAAAAGGCCTTGTATATCTAGTAGGGCTAGTGAAGTTAGTCACATGGAAGTTACAACGTTGAAATGGGTGGAGGATCTGAATCCATTGAAAAATGCACGAGATGTGACTAAATTTTATTGCAAAAAGAAGGAAAAAAAATGTCATACATGGAGCAGTTTGCCCATGGGATCCATCTGCCCTCATATGATCAAGTCTATCCCAAAAAGTCTACATGGACAAACTCCTATGGACAAACTACATGGTTGAAGGTTCACATTATCTAATATTAGATGATGTGACCCTTGAACCATGGAATTTGTCCATGTCCATGGGGTTATCCATGTAGCGGTCCATGGGGTTATCCATGTAACATCACTCTATCTATCACTTTACACTTTATCTCATGAGCTGTGGGGTTATTATTTCAACACAATTGATTTTTACACACCCTAGAATGATCAAGTAAAAGAACACAAGAAATGCAGTTAAAAGGTTAAAAACTGTGTAACTTTAATGCATTAATATCAAGGATTAGGATGATATTAATAACTTCATAATTTGTATACACCATCAGACTATATATGAACTTTTATTTCCCCACTACTCAACCATGATTGATATCCATGCAAATGGCCCAAACCCTAGCATTATTAGCAAGACAACAATGTAGCCACTCTAGAACTGAACTCAATAGTGTGGACATGTGCATCTTGAGATCAAAGCCATCAATATACTACAACCATCCACATGTCAACATATCTAGACGGATTATATTGGTCAAAACATCCCAACCATCAAATAATTGGACATTTTTGTGAAGAGAGTGTACATTACTGATCATGATAAAGAGACTACTGAATAGAATTTTCCACAGTATTAGTGGCCCACACATAAATAAATAAAATTATGTAAAAATAGTATTTTTTAATCTCTTATCTTAAAAATTGGTGTTTGTTCAAAAGCTGTACCATGAGCTCACTGTCCACCTATGATTATTATCTCCCATCGATTGATCACATTGTAAAATATAACTTATCTATTAAATTTAATCAAATATTTTATAAATCATCATTGTTAGAACGATGATTCTATAAAATAATAAGAATAATAATAATAATTATTATTATTATTACACATCCTTATTCTTGACAATGTGATATATATGGACGGGTTTGATCTATTCTCAATATACATACATACAGTAACTCTGTAATTAAGGTGCACAAGAAACTCTTCACGCGCACCTTCCTGTGGGGCCCACCTACGGATGGGGTTGAGGGATCGAAAGATCTAGTTGGGGGCTTGCTCTTGTATAAAATATAGATCCCAATTGATTATCTTAACATTTGATCAATCAACAACCCTTAAACTTTGACCTCTTCAAAAACGTACATAGTCAATTTAATGGTTAAGTTCATTCGGACGGGTGTATATTATCAGAATTGGTGTAATTCAGGAGTCCTCTATAGATGGTCCATCCAGATTGGTGATCAAGTGGGGATGGTTCCCACTATAAGGTGCGTATCAAATGCTTCATGCGTATCATAATCATCATTTGCACGAGATAATCATTCAAAATACTAAGTAGGAATATGGTATTGGTGGTGCATAAATTTGTGGTGGTCCGTCAGAAATGAGAAATTTCAAGTGTAGTGAAGACATTTGTCAAATGGGTGAAGGTGATGGCAGTGATAATATAGTTAATGTTTAGCCCGAGTCGCTGTTTCGAGTGTTGACACGTCGACAGATGAGATTCGTCCGCGGTTCTGCACGTTTTTACGTGCTCTGACCTTTTTTTCCTCTACAATGACCAAATTGCCCTCGCTCGCAACAACTTCGTTTCTCGTTTCTCGTTCTCGTTCTCGTTCGGATCAATTTTCTCATCTCGAAAAGTTTGGAATATGAACAATATTGAAAAACTGTAATAACATTAAAATCTCTTTTAAAAAATAAAAAGATATAGAGTAAAGGCAATGAGTGATGGAAATATTAAGAGATATTGACAGGTTACATGTTCTAAACTAGTAAAAGGGAAGGCACTCGTGAGCATGGTTCTATTTGTATTTGTTAGTGTAGATATGCATCAACATTAAATATGTATCAATTTATGATCAAATGAGTTTCACTTGATGTATTTTTCGAAACGAGGCGAGATGAAGGATATCATGTAAGGAGTGCAAGATATAATGTGAAGATATAGGTAGAGACTTTAACTTTCTTTTAGAAATTAAATTATTGGGGTAATGGTTCAGTATTTATAATTTCTCCTCTTCCTTTATTAAGTTCTCATTAAATGAGAATTTATTTGATAGTTGATTTGGGAGATTTATCTTGGGTTCTTCATTTTTAAGCACTTATAAAAACATAAATCCTTAGAATACCTAAGAGAATAATTACATGAAACAACAAGCCATAAATGTTAGTTTATGAGAGAAGATTTACTTAAGTTGTACATGTTGCCAATTAGATCACCCATTTGAGATGGTTGAGGCATATCCAACGTAGGCCGACGTCGATGACATTACTAAGAGAATATTTAGCTATGAAGGTTGATAGCCCACCAAAGGAGGGAGTTAGCCGAAGAGGATGTGAATGGAGGTAGTAAAAATAGATCTCAAGAAGTGCAACTTATTTGAGGATTTGACTCATGATAGATTGGAATGAAAAAACAATATTATCTATGCAGTCGACCCCAACATAGTTGGGACAAAGCTTTGATGATGGTGATGATGATGTTGCGAAATAAGAAATTTAGAAAAAAACTAATTGTTGATGTGTAGTTTATAAGATCCACTCGAAAAGAACATAAAGAAAATCAATCAAATTTGAGCTTGCGTGATCTTTAAAAGCGTAAAAAAACATGTTGATGTGGTATTATTTCACTTTTAACATTATACTAAAAGCAACCTAATTAAATATAATATTACTCATTTAGGGCTAATTAAATTTAATATTATTCAATAGGGTTTGTTTGTTTGCATATAAAATGCATAGGAATCGAATACGTAGGACTCATACCATAAATGGTTAAAAAAAATTTACAGTTGCATCTCCAAAAGTTGGCATCAAATAAACTTTCTTTTGAAGTGAATATTATCAAAAGAAGATGGTAAATGTTCAACCATTACCCTAATAATTCAATATATAAAAAAGTGAAGGTCTTGTATACATTTCTACCTTATATTCTTCACTCCTCACCTCATACCACTCACCCCTCACCAAATAATCCTTTTGTAGAGCTTATTTGATTAACATGAATTTCTTTGTATCAAAACTCCCAATCCAAGTTCTTATAAAAAATGACTAAAACCTCTACATACAAGAGTTGGATCAAATAAAGAGAGTCGCAACAAGAAAAGAAATTTAAGTTGGAACCTTTTTTGAAAATAATCTACAAGACAAAATTCCATCCCTACTAGCTCATTTAGGTCTCTGCCAAAGAATAAATGTTTTCAGCTGAATATTGGGATGTTATTTAAGTGATATACTAGATCTCTGCCAAAGAATAAATGTTTTCAGCTGAATATTGGGATGTTATTTAAGTGATATACTAGATTCTTGCAAATAGCATGTTTATTTGGATTGAATACATGGATTCATAGTCAAATGAACTCCATAAAAGGAATATTAAAGAGGAAAGGGGCGAATGATCGATATAAGGTACCCATGTATTTGAGATCATGATTTTCCTAGGACTTGAAATATTACTAGGGTGATGACTTGGTATTCATCTTTCATCTTTCTTTGATTTAAATTTTATTAAAATGGAGGTTATTTGATGGTTAGTTTTGGATATTCACCCTTGATTCTTCAGTTTTAACCTCTCACGGAAATACAAAGTATTAGATTACTATGAATCCAATTACATGAAACAAACATGCCTAAAATATTTATGTTTCATGATGGTTTTCTGTTTCTCTTAATGAAATGCAAACTACTGATCACAAGCACTCTTCTCCATCCTAGAATAGCTCAAGTCCCCTTAATTTAAGTGGGAGTAAACAAAGTATTAATTTTCCTTCCATGTGATCATCATGACAGTGAAATTAGGGGTGTAAAAAAATCAAAAAACCGTCTAACCGACCGAACCGAACCGCACCGAACCGAACCGAACCAATGGTTAATAACCATGCTTCACGGTTTCGGTTATGGTTACAATTTATGATTATTAAAATAAAAAAAATCTTGCTTCACGGTTTGATTTCGGTTTTTAGTTTCGACTCACGGTTATTAACCGAACCGAATTGTAAAATACGATTCGGTTAACCATTTCCCAAAAAACACGGTTAATCGAACCGTTACACCCCAATTTAAAAGAAAAAAAAAAAGAAGGAAGGGGGTATTGTGTGATTTTATAACTTAAATATCCCCTTTCAACTTTTGAGCCCTAATCGTTGGAAGAAAAAAAATGAAAGAGTGAAAAGTGAAGGATCAATGATGTGTTTGCTGGAAAAATGCACTTTATTACTTCATTTGTTTATGTGAACATTTTAATGCTTCTTTAATATTTTGGAATTATGTAATTTGTTATATAGGATATTTGGTTTTGACTTTCAAAAATGTATTTTACATTATGACAAAAAAAATATATTTTAAGTGACAATTAACCGTAACCAAACCGTCTAATTAATACGGTTAACCGCAGTTCGATTTTTAATGGTTTTTAAAGATACAGTTACACTTATGATTTTTAAAAATTGAAAACCATAAAATACGGTTCGGTTAAAACACACAATCAACCGAACGGTTACACCCCTAAGTGAAACTATTGCAAAAAAAAAAAGAGCAGCTATTGTGCTTCTAGGAACTTATATATGTGAAAAATTAAGGGTTAAAGAATACACTGGGAAAATAGATCTTACCCTCTCCAAACGCTATGCTAAATTCACTCTATTGCATTGATCTTGAAAATTTCATATTTCATAATTTGCATATATTTTCTTTGGTTCTCGAAGACAATGGTAAAGTAAATAGCCTCCACCAACTTGACCACAAGACCTCTCTTAATTGAGTATGCATTGACACTACATGATATGCTAGTTCAAAACTAACCTACATATTTCCCTTTTGCTCTTTTCTTTTCCTTTTCGAAAAGATACTCAATCTGCACTCTTGCTCTCTACAGTAATGGTTGGTGTCCCTAACCAACTAAGCTAGTGTCTAAGAAAAAATGTAGCCAACATTTGCTACTAAATATGTATGAGTCGCATTAGCTTATCATAATATTAAAATAAATATCAAAGTTGTTGTTGTTGTTACTCAGCTAGTTAAGGACATGAGGTGGGTGTATGAGTTCACGTTCTTTATGTGGAAAGAAGAACAGATGTTTGGTTACATTAGATCACATAGGAATTGAATATATATAAACTCATGGTGAAATGAGTTCCATTGAAGGATTATTAAAGAGGTGAGGTGTTCATGATACGAGGAGATGGTTAAAGGATATAAGGTGGCGATGAAGGCAAAATCTTAAATTTTTTATATATTGAATTGCTGCGGCGATGACTGGGTATTCATTTTCCATCTTCCATCGAATTAATTTCCACTACAAGGAAGTTTATCTTATGGTCATTTATGAATATTTACCTTTGCTCTTCATTTTTAACCACTTATGGCATGAATTTCTATTTCTTCGATCTCTATTTATTCTATGAAAGAAAAGGGCCCTAAGATATAGATTTTACCATGAGAGAAATCCTCTTCATTCAACTTTGAAGTACAACATTATGATATAACTTCTTATGCAACACTAAACTTTTATATACCAATCAATGGGGGCTTGGCACACATTAGGTTGAATAAATAAAGGCTGTGGTTTTAGGCCATTAGTTAGGCTGAACCAAGGCCTAATTTTCTGGCCCAATGGTTTAACAAGCAAGGCTTGGGTCTACGCATGCTCAATGGCCTGGCCTGGTTAGACATATTTAGGGCACAGTTATACGTAGATTTCTTAAATGGCTTGGGCGGCCCGAGATTGACTCTCAGACCCATGAGGATTGATCCAATCTTGAATAGTCTGGCAAGTCAAGCTTGGACATGTTTTGGCCTGGCCTGACCTAGTCATGAATACCCCTAGTGTTGTTAATGAATTGAGCCAACTTGACTTGGCTCGTTTGGGCTCAGGCTCAAGCTCTACGTCCTATTCAGCTAGTCCCATCTCAAGCTCAACTTGATTAAGTGCTTGACTAATGACTTGAGCTGGAGTGCCTAAGTCTTCTATGACGACGTGGGTCTCTTTCCAAATTCCACCACCTTCTTGGGCATAGGCCTTGATCAAATGTCATTAGGGGCTTGTTTGCTACGTGTAATTGAATTTCTATGAATTTTAAGACATTGTAACGAGTTGAAGATGAAGAATCAAAGGTGAATGTCCAAAAATAATCACCACTATAAAAAAAAGTTTATTGAGAAATTGAATGAAGGGAAGATAAGAAATGAATACCCCTCATCACCTTAGTAATTCAAACTCAAAAAGGTCCTATACACATTGCTACCTTACATTTTTCACTCCTCACCTATTTAACAATCCTTCTGTGAAACTTATATGATCATGAATTTGTATGTATTCCATACAAACAAACATGCTGTAAAAAAACGAAAATAACGCTCGTCCTTTATTTAACTTGGCCAATATCTCAATTGCGAGAAAAATAGTTTCTCATAAAGTAGTGTTTTAATTTCCCTAATTTTAGAAAGTAGCTTCTTATAAGCTATTTTTATAAAAGCACTTTTGACTTTTAAAAAGTTCAACCAAAGACGTCATTGTCGGTTTAGAAAGATGTTTGATTTTGTTGATTGCCGTACTAGCTTGTAGAGTAGGCTAGCTCTTGTTTGCTAGCAATCAGAATGATGCTTTTAAGCTAGAATAGCCCCTCTTGTGGGCCTACATGAAAGCATAACAGCCATGAAGGCTTGAGGGTTTAAAAAGTTTTTCTAGGATTACCTGCGTGCAAAAAATGGAAATCATCCGATCAAGAGAGGTTATACCTTTTTTAGGGTTTTAAAGTAATCCACACTAATCATTAATTAAAGGTGTTGCATTGGAAGTTGTACACAACTTATTGAGCGTCAAATTAGTTAGTGTAATTCATGGATATTAACGAGTGTGAAGCCCTTATATTGGTCTCACAAGTTGGTCTTTTCCTAAGTTGTCATATCTCGGTCCCGAATCACCCTGGCCTAGGGTAATCCCCGAGGTGCGACACGTGTACTCCCGTAGTATTATACTCGTCTAGAATCAAATACAACAATACGAAGGAGAAATCTCACTTTTTCATTTGTGAACCTAGCTCATGACTAACCTGTCAATCACATTTAATAACGAAAGCATTTCGAATAATGAGCCATTATGAACCATTGAACAGTTCTATTTAAAGTTAAGTGTCAAGTTTATACAAAACATAATTATATATTCAAACTAAAGTAGGGATTACACAATAACCATACATTATATTACAAAATTCACATTCTCCAAATACTCTCAAAAGAATTAGTCCGTTGCTTTCCGTGGCCGGACTACATAGGCCCATTGCATGGCCATTCTTTTAATCCTGGAGGAACCTCTTTGGTTTTCTCTTCTCCCTCCTGGACCTCTTTCAGGGTCGAGAGCTGCACGCACCTGTGTCTAATCAAGAATAGTATCTTAAATACGACGAATTGGCAAGCATAGGCATTAATAAGCAAGTACATAATGTATGAAATCAAGTAAAACAAATTTAAATGACAATTGAATGAAATATTTCAAAACCAAGTAATAATTAGGTAATTTGTACCAAAATTGATTAATCGAATTAAATGAAGAATAAACATAATACTTTGGCTACTACATTGAGTTCATCATCTCAAAAGAGAGCGAATCTAGTTGAGATGTCATCAGCGGACCGACCAAAGGCTAGCTGGTTATCCGGGTCTGGAGTTCCGGTGCTCCGATGACGTATTACAGTAGTCTCGAATAATAAACCGAGTGTAACCCCGTCGGGTTAGCACAAGGTCGAAGCTAAATAGTGTTGACTCAATCGAATCAAAGTTCACGTAAATAATCTCGAATCGCAAATCAAATCAAATGATAAACGAATAAATGTCAAATAAGAATCAAATTAAACCAATTCTAATATCAAGGTAAAACTCCGAATAGAAATCGAATTAAAACATTTCTAGTTTTAAGTCCAAAACAAGTATCATAGGTAAGGGTCCCACCTAAATAAGCATCTAGGAAGAAAAATCCTCAAAAGGACTTTGGAATACCCTACGACTACCTTATGGCTAGCCATGGGCCTTCTACAGCGAGCTTCATGACTAGCCGTGAGGTCGCTGTAGGCACTGGGTTGAAAAACCCATTTTTTGTTTTGTCAATCACATAGACCAACCTAGTTTTTCACGGCTAGCCGGGGGCTCATCGTGAGGTCCCCGTAGTACAAAGTTGTAAATTAAAAAGATTTTGAGCACAGGCCCATAATCCTCTAAGGTCAGCTTCACGGTTGGCCGTAGAGCACTTCATGGCTAGCCGTAGTGTAATTCACGGCTCGCCGTGAAGCTTCAGAATTTTCCTTCAAATTCTGTTTCTGTTTAGAATTTTGGGGCTTATTTTCCTTCATCTACACCTGCAGAAACCATAGGGCCTTGCCCTCTTCTCATATAGCATGCATCCCCCTCTCCATATGCTAATCACACTCAATAATCACATTCAAATTAATCTAATTCATTCATTCCAATTACAATTAAAAAGGCTAAGAATGAATCACAAATAGAATTCGAATTAAATCCAAACATAAACAATATGAACCTCCAAATTAAGCTTATACTTGCCTCAATTCAAGTTTTCCAACCTCTTTCCAATCTTTTGCTCAAATAACTCAAAAACCTTAAATAACAAACCCTAATCAAGAAATCAAATGAAAATGCCAATGAATGATCATTTATGTTTACAAAATAGTCTCTTGACTCCTTTTCAACTAAAAAAAACATACAAAATGGGGTTTGCCTCTTACCTCAAGAAGAAATTCGAAATTGGGGAAAATTGATTCTTGTCAGACACTTTGAAGAAGATGGAGAAGATGATGGAGAAAATCAAGTTAATCTCCACAAGCTCATCCCCAATCCTTTGATAATTGAGAGAAAGAAAAGAGAAATGGAAGAGAAAAGCTCCCTCTCTATTCCTCAAGATGAAATGAGCAAGGGAATGAAGATAAGGATGGTTTAGTTGAAGTAAAGGTGCCCATTTTGCACAAAAGCCCACTAATTTGTGGTATTTCCATTTCAAGTCAAACGATGGCCCACTTTTTTAACCCTTGGTCAAATGAAGTAAAGCTCACTACGAAAATCGACGTGTTTGTCAAGATACACGCGATGATGCCAAGATGACATGTAGATGATGAAAAATGAGAAAATCGATAATTATATAAAAGCCCTCGATTCTACCCAACCGTGTCAACTCGGTTTAAAACCACCTAATCAAGATTCAAAACTCCTCTAACTCACCTATAAGGAACTAATTAACATAACTATCTTAGTTAACAACTAAGTATGATTAATCACTTAAAACATCATTAATTAGCACTGATGATGCCAAAATTGGATTTCGGACACCACCGGTCAAGTAATAAATGCAGTAAATGCAATAAAGAGATTGCCTGTGGTGTTTTACTTCCTCAATGATTATTACAAACTAGAGGAATACAAGCGTCGAAGTAAATAGAGAGAGATCCATCCATCCCCCAAGTGCTGGTGGGGCTCCTTGATTTATAGTTCTCCCCTAACAGATGGGGACGATTCTTCAGCAACGTTCGTCCTTGGAACCCTCGAACTGCCCTCGCGCTGGAGGAGGCAGGTGAGGAACTGCCCTCGCGCTAGACGAGGCAGGTGCAATATTTCTCCGCAGGACCTGGTAGGAGCGGGATTGCTTCCGAAACAACGTGGCTGCCTTGACTTGGTCTCTTCGTGGGCTTGGACCTGAGCTTCATCCTCATGGGTTGGGTCATTTGGGCCTGACTCATCATTTGCCCCTCAATGCCCCGTGCCCAAATAATTTTTTGAAAAGGGGGCATTGGTAGATTCAGGTCTCTTCTCCCTCCAAAATCTTTTTCCTATTTTCCGGTTTTAATCCTGATATGGGCGAGCTTTGGAACCGGCCAGGGGGAGAAGGCCTGGGCGCCCGGGGGATAAGTTCCTGGGCGTAGGCGCGAGTGGCTACATCCTGGACACTCGCCAGTCGGCGGTCGGACGTGATTTGCGCTGGGCGTCCGTCAGGCCGCGGGCGGCCCTGCGGCGACGCTGGCGCCTCCGGCAATCCCGCAATGGGCGAGGACGAGGCGGGCCCCCCTGCGCTGCTGGGCGAGGAGGAGGTGGGCGCCCGCCGCCTGCGCTGCTGGGCGGCATCACCCTGGGCGAGGGCGACGCGCGCTGGGCGAGGAGGAGGTGGGCGCCCCTGCGCTGCTGGGCGACATCACCCTGGGTGAGGGCGACGCCGCGCAGGGCGAGGAGGAGGTGGGCGCCCCTGCTCTGCCCCTCGGTAACTTCTGATGGGTCATCCCAGAAGAAGAAAAGAGAGCTTCGCAGGCTGAGGAGAGGGCTACGCCAGCTAGGAGAGGGCTGCGCCAGCTAGAAGGGCTTCCGAGGCTGATCTTTCCGCGGCCCGCGAGAGGGCGTCCGGGCTTTAGACCGAACTCTTAGTTGCCTATGAGAGGGCGGCCAAGGCAGATGCTGAGCTTGTGAAGGACCTTGAGAGGGCTTCGCTCAGTGAGGCTGAGCTTCTGGAGATCCGCGAGAGGGCTTCGCTCAGTGAGGTGAGCTTCTGATGACCCGCGAGAGGGCTTTGCTCAATGAGGCTGAGCTTCCGAAGACCCGCGAGAGGGCTTCGCTCAGTGAGGTGAGCTTCTGAAGACCCGCAAGAGGGCTTCGCTCAATGAGGCTGAGCTTCCGAAGACCCGCGAGAGGGCTTCGCTCAGTGAGGTGAGCTTCTAAAGACCCGCGAGAGGGCTTCGCTCAATGAGGCTGAGCTTCCGAAGACCCGCGAGAGGGCTTCGCTCAGTGAGGTGAGCTTCTGGAGACCCGCGAGAGGGCTCACCGAGCTTCTGAAGACCCGCGAGAGGGCTTCGCTCAGTGAGGTGAGCTTCTGAAGACCCGCGAGAGGGCTCACCGAGCTTCTGAAGACCCGCGAGAGGGCTTCGCTCAGTGAGGTGAGCTTCTGAAGACCCGCGAGAGGGCTTCGCTCAACGAGGCTGAGCTTGTACAAACCCGTGAGAGGGTGATGCTCAGAGAGACCGTTGTGGAGACAGTGACTGGGGCTGTTCATGAGAGAACTGCTTTCCCAGATATTGCCCTCTTAGGCTTCGTGCTGACTGAGGTGCTTGATGATTGTAGTGGCAGCTCTTATGATGTTGATGGTGATGTGCTCCTCGACCTGGACACCATGATGATGGGCACCCAAGTGAGGTGCTCCTCCACCCTGGGCGCCATGGGGATGGGCGCCCGGGTGAGGTGCTTCTCACCGTGGAGCATGCCTCGGGTACTTCTTGCGGTACTCCACCAAATTGTGCTCCTCCTTGCCTTGCCAGCACGAGTTGTAAGATCTGCTGGTTTTGGGTTACCAACTGTTGCATGGTCTCTAACATCTGTTAAGGAGTGGGAGCAGGAGCAGGAGCATTCGGGGTAGGATTGATTGGTGGAGGGCTACCCTCGCCCTCTGCTCGTCTTGTCGATCTAGTGGTGCTCACCATAATTTTGATAAAAGGACTTTTGTTCGATTCC